>OX030948.1:199003965-199543965 GCA_943735915.1 Pherbina coryleti
TGGGAGGGCTTGACTTTTTTTTCGCTATCGATCTCTAATTGAATATTAATAACAATTTACAACTTGACACTTAGTGATGTATATTATATTTTTTACAAAATACCTAATACCCAATCGTGTATTTGGTTCAGATAACTCATGCTAAATTCTGAGCATAAATAGAGAAAATTTTGTCTGCTTTAAACAAAATATTTATATATTTTTAATTATGAGTACAAATAAATAGTCGAATTATATCGTACACTAAATACAAAAGTGCTAAACACAGCTTTGTAAAGTGTGCAAAAACAAATCTGCACTGGCAAGTGCACTGAATCGTGAATACCCTTATTGTATTTTTGAAATAATTTGTTTTTGAATTGAAACTGCAAGAACTATTCTTTACTCGAACATCACACGGTTTGTACAGAAGTTTTTGAATCAGTCGTGAATGAGTTTTTCTCGAGAAAATTGTAAACTGTAAAAATCAAAATTAAACGCCTATTTTTTCGGTTCGATCACACTCCGACTCCGCCAAATATTGAAGCACCGGCTCCGACTCCAACCATAAAATTAAAAGAAGATTCATTTTTTTTCTGCATATAATTTGTATGTATGTATCTTTTTAATAAGGAAGTTAAGAATATGACGAAAGTAATTTAAATTCGATTAAATTTATAATAAAATTTAAAAGACATATTTTATCTATAAGAAAACTACTATGTATAAGAAAAACTGGCAAGAAAACTTATTTGAAATATTTTTTTAATTGTAATCACTCATGAAACTCATCGTACGAATTGATTTTTCAATGAACTTTTTCGTTTGGTTGCATATTTTGTTTCAGTTGAACAACTGGTTGATGTCAAAACTCAAAAAATCAAAACTTTTTGATGCTTGGCAACTGATTGATAAACTGGTTGAAAAACTAGAAATGACACCTTAAGTACCATCAGACGACTTATTTTCAACAATCAGCAACCAGTTTTGCGATTAGTTGTTGGTCTATAGAGCCCTTTACAATTGAATGTTAAAAATTAACAATTTTCTATAAGATTTTGTGCCATGGCGATATTCGTTTTAAATATGTATTGATACTTTTTATCGGAGTCGGAGTCGCATTAGTAGTAGGTGCATTTTCTAAGACTCCGACTCCGACTCCTTCACCAAAAAATCATTACCGACTCCGACAATGCAGGCCTGGCATATTCCACTCGAATTTAAAGCAAAATTCTCAATTAAAAGAATAAGTATTAAAAATTAAAAAAAAAAATTCATTTTGTGGAAACTAACTTCTTGTAGTATTGTTCCCCTTAACCCTACAACAAATCTCTCTTTTTATTTACCGCCAAAGTAACACTCTTTTTTTATTACTAAATTAAAACCTAGCAAAGGTTAAACTCAAATTGGATATAAAAAACCTGGCTCACAAAGTGACAATCATACAAGCAAATTAATGTCTCACGCTGAACATTTTTCTTGTTGAAAAATGTTTTCGTTGTCTTTCTCACTCATTAGCAATGACACAATTCTTAATTCGACCGTTAATCTTGAGTTACAATCTCGACTGAACAACGAAGTCAACTCAGGAGCGCGCTTTAAAATGAGTCATTAAAGCATCCGAAAAATGTTAGTTACCACTAATTTGTAGCCGTGATGATAAGAAAGAAATAATTTTTCAATTTGGATCTCGAAATGCACAGAGCAGTTAAAATAATTTTCCAAATGTTGTCGGATCTAATTTAGAGCTGCTCTTAAGCGAGAAGTTTTTAAGCTATGCAGAAGAGAAGAACATGTTAACTTGTTCAAGATAATGTTAGAGATAAGGAATTGTTCAAGAGATAAGAAAAAGAAGCACATTAATATCAACATCATGCTAGGAACGTCATTACGAAACTTTGAAATTAGTCAACAGCTAATGGCTAACAGGCAAAATTTAACAGTGATTCCGAAAGAGAGGAAAGTAAGTTTAACAAACTGAGAAATGCATTTAATCGAAGTCCAGCTGAAATTGTGAAAAAGCTGTAACTCTTAAAAAGACTTGGGAATCGCTGTATGCGACAGCTTTAATTCAAACAATCATAAATAGCAAGAACCAGCTAACTGCGCTGCCAGACAGAGTAGCCCATCCTATCTTATTGTTGTTTCAACATGAATAAAATTGATGGTCGATAGCATTGTGTAATCGCTGTATCGGCTGGTGTATCGATCACCCTCCGCTATCTTTGTTTAGCTTTGTTGCGTTTCATTGAGACCGCCTTCAAAATAAACAACCGATTGTTAAGGAAAACAATTTGTGTGCGGTCAAGTTGTTTGACCCTTTCATATTTCCATGGAACAGTCCTTACTGCTTTTACAATATCATTTCAATAATTAATGGTTTCAACTCATAATAAATTTTAATTCTTAATAAACTGTGGAGCCGTGGAACCCTTTTTGTTATTTTGTTTTTGTTGCTTTTGTTCATGCATTGCTTTTGTTCATTCACTTGAGTGCCGCGCAGAGTTTTCGAGTTAAAATTCTTATTCCTTAAAGGTCATGTTGTAACGCATCAACGTTCAGATTTTTGTGTTATTTTTCTTTAACTTTCCAGGTTTTTTTTTGCTTTTTTTCTATGACGAAGACTTTTCAACGACGTCACAATCCTGTTACATTTTCCTGTTCACCCTCTTTCTATTTGTGGCTGCTGTCCAATAAGTGTCAATTACATTGGAATTTCCGTAATTTTCTGCTAGATGGGATTAAATTGATTCAAGCATTAAAGACGCTTTTCGCAGCAGACTTCCGCATTGTCTGCTCTGTCTTCGCCTGAAAGACGACAACGATTCACAGAGCTGAAAATCTACTGTAATTATTGGTTAAGGCTGCCAAGTTCAATCTAAGGTTTAATGAAGCAACGCATCCTGACAACAATGACAATTCAGCTGGTTATATAATGAAATTGAGTTGGTGCCTTAAAAGTTGTTGCTATGTGTGCTGTACGATTGAAGAGAAGAATTGTACTTAGTCTGATATAATAGATAAATGAAATATATATGGTATAATTTTGGCATTAACCAAAGAGTTAACAAGCTGAGTGCAAATGAAAATTAAAGCAAGGACATGCCATGTTATTCGGCAGCTCAGTAATATTTTGAATAAATCATCAGCCTCAGGCTGTAAAAATAAGACTTTTTCAATTATTCGATGCTGCTGCACATTGTCAATTTCTTAAGACTGCCTATTCCTCGCAACCCCCTCCCCTTCACAAAGTGATTGATTATTAAAATGGCTTGTTTTGTTTTTACTTGCCGTGGCTAGAGTTTGAAAATGTTTCTCCTCGTGATTCAAAATTCATATGAAAATAAAAAAATCTTTCAATCAATCAATCAATCAGATTTTTACGGAGAGCATGACGATGAGTTGGGAAGGTGAACAAAAGAAATCAATCTTTCCTTGGATTTTCCAATCAGGTATCTCATAATGCAGGTTTGTTGACAAATTGTTTGCATTAACTTTGATAAGTTTTGCCAAGACTGCAACAAACAAAAAAAAAGGAACAAAAAAAAAACAATAAAATTTGCAAAAACCTGATTTATAAAAACAAGTACGAAGGGATGCTTTTCGCACGTGTCTCTTGTTTTTGAGTTCAGATTCAACGTAACGTAGCTCTCGATTTTTCAGCGTTCCTATAAAATTATAGACAGGGTAGAACACATTGTCGAACAAGTAATGCAGGAACTATTTGTTCAATATATCGAGCGTAGAGTAGGCTTTCCTTTCTTTTAGATAGAAACTTAAGGGAGAAATATTTGCTCATTGAAATATGTAAATACAGTTGGTAGAAGCGACAATTTTAATGATAACAACGTTTTTCAAGGAATCGTTTAAGCAGAGCAGTCAGTACTAAGAAGTGTGTCAAATTTCTCTTAAAAATATTTTATGTTATGTTATGTTAGTGCTAAGAAGTATGTAAAACCTCTCTTCAAAATATGTTTTGTAATGTTATGTTGTGTTATGTTATGTTCTGTTATGTTATATATCTAGAATCTGTGGTAGAAGCGATAATTTTAATAACAAAATTTTTCAAATAATGTGTTTTGTTATGTTATGTCATGTTATGTTATGTTATTTATGTAATGTTATGTTATGTTATGTTATGTTATATTATGTTAGTGCTAAGAAGTATGTAAAACCTCTCTTCAAAATATGTTATGTAATGTTATGTTGTGTTATGTTAAGTTATGTTATGTTATTTTATGTTATGTTATGTTATGTTATGTTATGTTATGTTATGTTATGTTATGTATAGGTCCTCCTAATATTGAGTCGTGATTTTCTTTAATTAGCTGCAGCTGCTCAGCTTTATTTGGTATTTGTTTTGGGGGCTGATACAATATAATTTTTAATTTCTGCTTTGTACCTTTTTGTACCTCATTAAATATTCTTTTCAATTGGTGCACCTTTATTATATTAAACTAGCTTATCCCGGCGCGCGTTGCTGCACCCTGCAACTATATGGGAACATAATAGCTGTATTCAAAACTTTTCTTAGAGTCATAGTTTGACACCACTGTTATTTTCCAGTGCCCGTTACAGTTTCCCAGTAGCAGGAGATCACCAAATAGTAACTCCATTTTGAGTTTGTATGTAAGTATTGCTACTTTTACTTTCAAAGCTATTCGATAATACAAATTTTAACTGTATGGGCGGAGCCACACCCTCTTATATAATGCTCATCCCAGTTTTCTAGTAGATGGACATTACCCTGTTTTAGTACAGTTGCCGACAGTAAGCATACAGACAAAATTACCAAAATGTAGCCCAATCGACGAAAACCGTAGGAAATATAGCATTTTTATTGATTTGTGGGCGGTAAAAGGGGGTTTGATAGAAATTTAAGCCATCTCGTACTTGAAAAAAATGTACTGCCAAAATTTCAGCTCTATCGGCTAAGTAATTTTGAAGTTTCCAGCCATCACACAGACAGCGTTTTGCTTTTTGTATATATATTTTGGATAAACATTATTGGCTATAACTTTTGATTGGCAAGAGATACTTAGATAATTTTTTTTAATAAATTAATTTTTTAGCTTGTATATTTTTTCAAAATTATAAAAACACAATATTGGAAAAAACATTTTGTTCGAAAAAATCAAGGATTAGGGCCTTGCTTTTTGAATCACAAAAATGGTTTTTCATTTTTGCGTAAAATTGAAATAACTTTTGCTTATAAATGTTATAATTTTTAAATAGAGTTGAAAATTTGCGAATTTGAATTTAAATTATTTTTACAATAAAAACAAACTTTGAGCCTTTTTGTGAGGAAAACTCCACAATTTCAAAGCTTTTTTGAAAAAAATATTTAAAATATATATACTCAACTAACGGTATTTTTGCAATAAGATTTTCATAGTACTTTGATGAGGCTTTAAGACAAAAAAAATTTAACACAATATATAAAAAAGCAGCGGAGATATTTGAATCGAAAGTCACAAAATTGAATATCTGATTGTTTTTTTCATAATTTTATGTAACGATGTTGTATTAAATATATCGTTGTAGTAAAATTTTAAATAGTTTTCAAGATATGTTCATGTTTTTGATATCAAAATAACGGAAATTTTTTTTTAATTTTACTAAATTTAAGAAATATTTTATATTTTGTAAATATTTGTAACCTAAGAAAACAACTAAAAATATGCGATTTTGTAAAAAATTTTTACTTCAGCACCATCTGGTGTCCAAGGTGGTTCAAAGAAGATAGTGGTTAAAAAACTCATCGTACCTGAAAACTACTATATACCAATTTTCATTCTTATCGAATGAGCGGTTTGGGAGTTTTAGGTGGTTTTGCAAAAAATTTGTACCATAGCGCCCTCTGGTGTTCAAGATAGGTCAAAAAAGATAGCAGCAAAACACTCAACGTACATGAAACCCACTGTATACCACTTTCCATTCTAATCGCATTAGCAGTTTATGAGTTTTAGACAGTTTTGTAAAAAATTTGTACTACAGCGTCCTCTGGTGTGCAAGGTTTATTAAAATTGATAGCCCACAAACACGCACCGTACCAAAAAACTTCTATACACAAATTTTCATGCTAATCGGATGAGTAGTTTAGGAGTCTATTGCGGTCTTACAAACATAAGCTCCTTTTTTATATATATAGATAGAAGATATGATATCATACTTCCCTAGCGCTAATATTTCTATATTCTGTTCTTTTGCTTTTGATATTAACTTCCTCAGAACCAATTTTACCTCTGGTAAAGATTTTTCGTTAAGTATCGCATGAACATTATTTTGAGCTATAATTATATTATCTTTTTGTTCTCGTGTTTTTGATGTAAACTTCCTCTGAACTAATTTTTACTCTGGTAAAGATTTTTCGTTGTGCACCTCAAGAACGTTGTTTGCTCCATTATTATTTATATTTTTGGCCTTTTCATTATATAAAAGTTTCAAAATTTTTTAGACGTCTTACTTCTAAAAATGATGTAGCTTCCCCACATAAGAATTTCAAGACTCTTCACTTGCTGAGATCTATCATTATTATTCATCATATTATCATTATCATTATTATTCTTATTTTTATCACCGGTTATTCTTTTTTTTGTACATGTATTCTTGTTCAATTTTTTATGAGCCGCCCGTGCTAATACTTGTATATTTGCTTCTTTAGGTATCATTCGTATTTGGTATTCATTCATAATTGTTCGCTATCTAATTTTATTCTAGATAGTGCATGCGCGCTAGTATTCATCTTGCCTTGTTTAAAAATTATATTAAAGTCATAATCCATCAAATCCAGTCGTACTCGTGTTAATTTTGGTGATAGATTCTATTGTGTGAACAGACTGACTAATGGTCTATGGTCTGTGTATACCGTGAACTTTCTTCCATAGAGATATGGTCTGAAGTAATTGATTCCCCAGTGAATTCCTAATAACTCCTAAAATAAATTTATATCTGTGGTCACAAGGAATAACAGCATTTCTAAAAAAATATCGTAAATACGGGATGTTTTATTTTCCTTAACTCGTCTGTTTCCTGGAAGTTAATGGAACAATCGAACATGGAACTTTGTAGGTACATGAATGTCCTTTTATTTTGTACAAATACCAGATCGCTTTTTTACCAGGAAACAGACGAGGTAAAGAAAATAAAACATCCTGTTTTTACGATATTTGAGTTATGCTCTTCCTACAATTAGTTCCATTTTTTTTTTTAATTATAAGAAAAACGGTTTTGAATTTCTTAGTTTAATACTAAAAATTTTATTTTTCTTATGTTCAGGGGAGAGGGGCCCTACCCTCACCAAAGCCATGCTTTGTACGTAATCGGATATGGTGAATTTTGTGCCGGCAAAAGTGTCTTCGAGGGAAATTTTATGTTCGACTTAGAAAACAAGTAACGACCTGGTCAGCCAAAAAAGTTCAACGCTTAAGCATTGGAAGCGTTACTTCTTGCAAACCCATGTCAAATACTTCAAGAATCTTCTAAATCGATGGGAGTGAACATACCAATGGTAGGTAAGGCTTAGCCATCCATCCAAAACAGTTTGGAACAATCCAAATGGAAGAATATTGGCTCCCATATGAATTGATACCAAGGGACGTTGAAAGGCCATTGAATTGCTGCTCCAACGGAAGAAAAAAAGACATTTCTGCAACGAATAGCCACGGATGATGTAAATTGGAATCGGTTTGTGACAATGGATAAAACATGGATCCACCATTTCACACCGGAATCAAAACGGTCGTCAGCTGAGTGGAGAGCAATCGATGAAAACAGGCCAAAGCGACCAAAAACACAACAGTCGGCTGGAAAGACTATGGCATCTGTATTTTGGGATGCGTATGGAATTTTGTTCATCGACTATCTCGAAAAGGGAAAAAAAATCAACAGTGATTATTATATAGCGTTGTTGAAGCGTTTGAAGGATAAAATCGCGAAAAATCGGCCCCATTTGAAATCGATCCACAAGCGTTTGAAGGATAAAATCGCGAAAAATCGGCCCCATTTTAAGAAGAAAAAATTCTTTTTCACCAAGTCAATGCACCGTGTCACAAATCGATGAAAACGATGGTTAAAATCCACGAACTGGAATTCGAATTGCTTCCTCATCCACCGTATTCGCCAGATTTGGCCCCCAGCGACTACTGGCTCTTTGCTGAATTCAAAAAAATGCTTGCCGGAAGAGATTTGGCTCCAATGAAGAGGTGATGGCTGAAACTGAAGTGTATTTTGAGGCGAAGCACAAATCGTTCTACAAAACCGGTATTGAAAAGTTAGAAAAGCGGTGGAATGAATGTATTGCTCTTGAAGGAAACTATGTTGTTGAATAAAGAAGAATATTTGCAAAAAAAAGTTTTTTTATTACTTAATCCCGGGACTTATTGGACCATGTGTTATACCTATATTTAAAAAAGCAACTATGTATGTGCCATCAAAAATATGTAATGGATTTAATACCGACTAGTTCTATTGGATTCAGCACTAAATCTATTAACTGAACTATGAGGCAGCCTCACGCAAGGGAACCCCGCAAAAATTCTAAGAAATCAAACTTCTTAGGTCCTAGTAAATAGAATAGTTTCAACGAAACCTACTCGTATCAACAAATTCGAATATCAAAACCATGTCTCCTTTTGATGACCAAGAATTTGTTGTCGTTTTCCCATATAACACGCTGGTGTTATTTATGCCATAGATTATTAGGATCTGAAACTTAAAGCAGACTTTTTCTGTTCCTTTTTTTCTCTACGCCCATAAATAAAAGAATAACTTAAACTTTCTTAATTAAATCTAAGGTGTTGCAATAAGCTGAAGGAAGAGTAACACTTCCACAACGGAAATTAAAACAAAACCCTTTTAAGCAAGCCCAAAATATGATTAGCGACATTTTGTGGCCCATTTACAATGAAGAAAATAATGCTATGATGCTACGTTGTCGTTCGTTCTACAGGCCGTAAGAACATTCCGCACAAAGAGAACAAAGCCATGCAAAGTACGAAAGTGCGAAAATACGAAAATGTTAAAATTAGATTGCGGTGTAGTGCGCTTAGATGCGCATCTAATTACCAGCGACTGAACGAACACACTCGCTACATTAATGGCGGCAACAAGAGCAGCATGTGTTGTATGTGAACCAGCGCGTGTGTTCACGTTAGAGCGTGGAGGCACAGCGTCTGAATTAATTAGCAGTTGAAAGCCCAAGTAGAGAAAATGAATTGTGGTTGCGGCAGGCAATTTAATACATTTGCAGAATTTCAAGAAAACATTTAAAACTCACAGCAAGACTTTATCAAATATGTTAGGAAGATGCTGTAGAAGATGGGACAATAACAACCCCACCAACACCACATGAGCTATTTACGTAAATGGGCTGTGGTTTAGATATACCTACATATTTTAGCTTTTATTGAGAGACTTCTCTACTTGTTACTTCATTATAAAGAACTGACGCACTGAAACAATTCTAGATCCTGGTGAAAAGGTGAGTGCGAGCGTTTACACTGCATTATTTATTGGGGTAAAAGAGGAGTGAAAACTGAACTCAATGAACGCCAGACTGAAATTTTATTCCATTCTAACAGAACCAGAAACAGTCCGGAATTAATTTACATATTAATCCAAACTTTTCATATGGCGTTATTAGCTATCACTATGAACGAACTCTCTCGACTCACCCATTCTCCAACTGGTCACAATTGCTGGTTCAAACTTTTGTGCTCTACAACCAACAAAAGTCATTTGAATACTTTTGTTCAGCTGGCGGTTGGTCGGTCTCGTTGTCCGTTTGTTTATTTGTTGCTTTACTTTGAATTCAGCACATTAGAATTTCGTATGCCACTTGCTTGGAATTAAAGTAAGGAGGACATGCGTTGGTCATGGAAATGAAATCTGTTTTGGAACAACATGCAAACAGTTAACCTTCCGCTATGATGTTGCACACAACCACAAACTTGCAGCGTTGACGAGGAGAGTCAGCATTCTGTAGAAGTTAAACTCAAATTTCAAAATTTCAATGTGCCTTCTCCGAACGAGCAACCCAACTGACCTCCCAACCATTCTGTCGGTGTGCATATCAAGTAAAATTTATTAACTGTTGAGTTGGAAAAATTGCAGACATTTATGGTCTTGGTTGAGCCATTACTTTTCTATTATCGTTTAAAGCAGCTCGCTGCAGTCGTACGTATTTCTGGCAGAATTAATTTGGTGGTGCCAAGGAGTCGGACGTGCATAAGATTTGACTACGCCAGATCAGCATTTTGTGGGTCGCAAATTTAAATATTCATTTAATAATTTCTCGAATATTTTATTGTCTGTTGGATTTGATCTATTTTAGCTTTAAGCGATGAGTAGCATAACATTTAACGAATAGTTTGGCTTTCCCCTTGATATTTTTTCAATGTAATTTATAAGTATTGACCAAAGTTTCATTCAGTGGTAAAATTATTAATAGTACTGTTTTCGAAAATGAACGCATATTGTTCCAAAGTAACAAGGGACTAATAGATATAAGAAGTCAACTCATAGACCTTGTATAGTGGTTGTTGTCAAAAAGAGGCGCTATTTGATGTTTTAAAATCAAATTGAAGAATACTTAAAATGTGAAACTACCCAGAAGTTATTTTGGAGTCAATTGAAAAAGTGAACTAGTTCATTTCTAGCGCAGTTAGAAGTAACTCTGAAAAAGTACCAAAGATGATCAGTGTAGACCAGTTCACTTTGTTTTCAAAAGTATTGCTGAAAAAAATAAACGCGTTCGCTTTTTTTTAATTTGATGCGCACAAAACAAAAATATAAATAAAAATATTTATAGACATTTATGAACAAAATTTCTTCTTTAATAAATCGTGTGGATGGAAAAGATCGTAGAAATCAGGTCTTTAGGACCTTTACTACAGTACACCAAATTTTGACACTTTTAAAATGTCCACTTTAACACTAGTTAAAAAGGAATCACTTTCAGGCTATGAGAAAGCAACCAGTATAAAAATTTTCCTAATGCAACCAGTTCAAATATGTGGAAAAGGAGTGTTAATGGGAACAATTGTCATTTCCTATGACATCAACCCGCAAAGAGCGTGTCCGTTCAATGTTTAAGGGTATTGTAGTGGAACTAGTACTGGTCCTTTTTTGAACTAGTTCAGATTTATTTCAAATTTGGTCCACTTTTCTGCTTGGTATGTATTCCGTGTGAACGCAGTATAAATTATTTGAATTTGTAAGCTAATTGATCAAAGAGAAATTCTTACAAATTAGACTGAATAGAAATAATTGGGTACTCATAGCAGACTTACCGAAAGCATTGTTTAACACTTCTTAGACTTTGTTGAACTTTTTTTTTGCAAATTCTTAAAATTTAATAAAAAATTAAAAATCGCCAACATTACAAAAACGCGTGTTAGAGCCCGAACAGAACCAACGCGGCTGTCGGATTCACCGTGTAACAAAAACATGAAAATATATGCAGCTGACAAAAATGAAATCGCCGTACAAATCCGTGACGGAAAAAGCCTGAATAAAATCTATTTTATTGTTTCTCTGACAGCTGTCGGATCTCTCTTTGAGAGACGTAAATGTTACCATACTTTTAAATAAAAAATAAATAACTGGCCATTTCAGCCCTTGAAAGGACTTTGACCTAGCTCCTTATGATCAATTGTGTTGTGCGTATTATTAAGTTTGTACACAATTGACCGAGAAATGGACCTACAGGCTTAACGCCGACTCCGAACGGCGATAAACGGAATGTTCTTATTCTCAAGAAGCTTTACATGGCATTTTTATTACTCTCTGAGGTTTGCCATTGTCTGCAGAGAGGTGGCGGCCGTACAGAAAAATAATTTTAATTCAAATAATTTTCTGTCGCTGCTGGGGCTCGAACCTGGGTCTCCAAAGTTCGTTGACATAGCGGCCACGCACTTTAACCAACTACGCCACGGACGCGTTACCATACTTTTGCTAAGGATTAATTGTGTTCAGTGTTATGCACTGAACATATTGACGATTTCACGACTTTACACACGACGTGAAGAAGTAAACAATCTGGAAATATCATACGATTATTTCATTCACGCCGTCGATCTGACAACCGATCCTATTCTAGACGTGTTTTCAGCAGATTTTGCCGAAAAAGGACCGACAACCGCTTTGGTTCTGTTCGGGTTTATTCTTTCAATCATGGTTGAATAAATAAGGTTGTCTCGGGGCTGATTGTACTCTCTTCTCAGTATTCATAATTGTCAAAGTCAATGCAAAGCAGTGATGTTAACAGAATTTGTTGAAATTACTGTGTTGGGCACGAAAAATTACTGTTTTTGGTGCAAAATTACTGGAACAAAAATTGGAACAAAAAGCACTATGTAATTACTGTATAACTAAAACGAATAAAAAATCAATTCAAACGCAAATTTTTATATAATTTTTTTATTATACATATCGGCTGTATTCATAAAAAATTGTGAGCCTCTTTTAAAGCATTTATAAGAAAAAAAAAATTTTAAATATTATTTTTAAAAATCAATAGCGTTAAAAATGTCTTTAAAATGCTTCATAAATGAGATAATTTAAAAATTTTCGAAAACTTAAAAAACCCTTTGAATTGCATTTTTGTTCTCATCTGAGCACAAATTTTATTAAAAATATATAAAATTATTTCAAAATATATCAAAAATAAACAAAATGTCAAAAATTGTTTGAAAAAGTTTGTTTTTTTTGAGGATTGTTTATTGCGATGATTTTTAAAAATGACTGAAACATGCTATAAACTCCTCAAAAAGCATTTATGCAAATTATTTGCTCTCATTTCAGCACAAATATTGTCAAAAATTATTCAAATAATTCAAAATATAACATTTACAATATATATAAAAAAATATAAAAAATATTTACAAAAAACAAAACACAATAAAATCACAATTTTTTCTGTCAAAGGGTAGCTTCGAAAAACTTTTAATGGGTAAATAAGAAAATGTTGACAATATTGTGACAAATAAATAAAATGCCATTGAATTTATCTAATACACAAACCATTATTTACACTCATCCCACTTCAAATCGAAAGTGTTTCTATTATAACTACAAAGCAGATACAACATGTTTATGAATAAGAAAATTTTTAAAGACTTTCTATTGAACGTTTTAAAGCTATTTTAAAATATTTTTATTAATACATCTTCCTAAAAGCGCAAAATGGTTTCTTTGGAATTATTCGGTTGTAAGTGCTAGCCATGTATTCACTTTTATTTGCAAAGTTATCAAGGCATCGTTCCATTTTGCACTAAATTCCAGAGATGATAAAATTATGAGGAACAGAGATGTTCAAATGTGACTTTAGGAAATTTTTTCTAAAAAAACTTGATATTTTTGCCCGGCCATTGAAATTACTTGATATTTCAGAAAATTACTGTCGTACTGTATAAGCAGTCAAATTACTGTAGAAAACAGTAATTACTGTGCCGTTAACATCAGTGATGCAAAGCAATAATAACAACTTCATCGGCTTTACATGTTATCAATTTTCGCTTTCAGATTTTGTATGAGCTGTCAACTTCGATTTGATATTTATGGGAACTCGTTCTCACCCATGCAAAAACCTTATTTATTCAGCCATGCTTTTAACAGCTGACAAAAAAGGTTGACAACCAATATGGCTGACAATGTATTGATAATTTCTGCACAGGCTCGCCAACACAACAACAACAAAAAAATCGTGCCAATCAGACCAGCACAACCAGCGAAATTTCAAAATTCCTGTTAGATGGAATTTGCCAGTCTCCAATTAACGGCACCAGCACTCTTCAAATGCATGACATTTTTGACGTGAGGCAACATTAACATGAACACACCATATGTGTCAGATCGATCTGTCAATGAATAGTGTCTTTACAGTGTTCTAAATTAAACAACTTTTGATATTGTTATAAAAATGGATAAAAAAGAATTTCGTGCCTTGATTAAATATTATGCTCAGTAAATATTACGGAGAATCTGCTCCGTAGTATTCAACTGTAAAATATTGGATTGTGGAGTTCAAAAGAGGTCGAATCAGCACTAAATATGAACACGCCAGTTGAGCACCAAAAACAGTAACCACTCCAGAATGTTTTGGAAAAATCCACGACTTCGTATTGGACAATCCGTGGGCCCATATCAAGTGGGTCGGTGGTTTCAATTGTACATAAATATTTGGGTATGAGAAAGCTGACTGCAAAATGGGTGACACGTTCGTTAACAATCAATTAAAAACATGGACGTGTTCGCACTTCCCAACAATGTTTGGACATGCTTAAAAAAAATCCGACTGATTTTTTGAGTAAAATAGTTACCATGGATGAAACATTCGATCCACAACTATACACCAGAATCGTTAGAGTGGGTAGGCGCCAGTGGAAGTGCACAAAAGCTAGCGAAGACTCAACAAACGGCCGGCTAGGTGTTGGCGTCTGATTTTTTGGGATTCAAGTGGCATTTTGTGCATCGACTATTTGAGAAAAGGAAAAACAATCAACAGCGAATATTACTAATAGTAGGGAACCAATCGAAGAACAAATTCCCAAGCAACGGCCCATTTATCGAAGAAAAAAGCTCCAGCTCACAAATTGATCGAACCCTGGCCAAATTGCAAGAGTTAGCTTCGAACTGCTTACTCAACCCCCATATTCTTCAGATTTGGCACCCAGTGACTATTATCTGAACTCTAACTTAAAAAGGTGGCTCCAGGAAAGGAGATTTGCGACGAATGAACAGGTCGAATCGGAAACCGAAGCGTATTTCGGGGATCTTGAGAAATCTTGGTAATGAAAGGACATCGAGGGCATCGAGCTGAAAGGGAACTATGCGGAAGAATAAACAATAATTTTGGCAAAAATCGTGTGTTTTCTCTGTACCTAAAAAAGGTGGCTCCAGGGAAGGAGATTTGCGACAAATGAACAGGTCGAATTAGAAACTGAAGCGTATTTTGGGGATCTTGAGAAATATTACTATTGAAAGGGCATCGGGGGGATCGAGCTGATGTGTAAGAATAAACAAAAATTTTGGCAAAAATCGTGTGTTTTCTTTTTAAGGTCGGCAGTATCTTGAACGCCCTAGTATCGTGTTGCTTACTAAGCAGTAATAATATTTTCGTCCATAAAAATAATGAAAGCCGCAGAAAATCTTTCGAGTCTAATCCCTTCATTCAGTATCACGAAAAAGGACACCAACGATAAGCACGACACGATAAGCAATAGATTTTTGAATGCAAGAAAGTATTGCAGATCGTTTCTTTTTTGTCGTTCGTGTCTCGTTTCGTAATAGTGAATGTTGGGGTAAGAGTTTTAAATCGTGTCACTAATTGATGATTGGCCGGCGAAAGACTTTCATGGTCATAGTCTTGACATGGACCTGGTTTATATATCCCTTTCTCTGGCCATTATTTTTCGTTTCCTAAAGGTACTAAGACGAATTGCTTCTAGTACAGCTTATGACCCATACAGACAACGCGCGGCCGACTACTATCATCTAACCTAACATCTATTCTTGTCGATTCGCTCTAAAACTTCTCAAACACTCTTTCCATACTTGAGCAGCATTATAACAGCGATCAATAGATAAGTTTTGGATAAGGAAGGATTTCGTTTAGCTAGAATGGCTTAAGATTCAGCTATTGCAGTTCTTTCAAAATATGTAATGTAAAAATATTCATTTAAGTTAACTAGTATCACCTTTGGTCGAGATTCGACCATTTAAAAATTGATTTTTTTTTTTGTATTTTTATTGAAAAAATTTTTTTTCTTTCTTCACTCATATGCAAACGTAACCGAACTCTTACAGCACCAAACGCACAACCAGCAGGAAATCACAAAACAGTAACTCAATTCTGATTTTCCATGTTCTGTGATTTTTACTTTTAAAGCTATTCAATATCAAAAATGTGGCTTATATATGCGGAGCCACACCCCTTTGTCCAATGCCCGTCACAGTACCCAACTTCACTTATTCTACTTTCTAGTAGAAATGCTTCCGAAGCTATTTGATATAACCACTTTGAGTTGTATGAGTGCTTCCACCCCCCTTTGTCAAGGAAGGAAGTTCTTACCAAGTTTCATTGATTTGTGACTCATAGTTCAAAAGTTATACCGAAAATTTGGGCTGATGAAAAGTGCCTCGCCTCTATTTCAACGCCCATCAAATGCAACCAGTGGAATGGAAAGTCTGATTTGAGAGATTTTCGGTGCACTCCTTTTCTCTACTCTTATTGATTTAAAAAAAAAATTATCAAAATTGGTTGAGAAACACGGGAGAAATGTTTCTTAACTGTTCTGCGTACACATATTTATATATAATAATAATATGTATAATATATAAAGTAGATAAGGACATGGCTTAAAACATAGATTTGTGTATATAACTTTGGAGTGGTTTGAAATATTTGAAAAATTTTTTCACAGAAATTATTTTTGTAGCTGTAGAACTTTATAAAAAATACAAAAACAACATTTTGAAAAATGTAATTTTCATCAAATAAATCATAGGGGGTAGCTCATGATTTTCGATGATAGAAACACTTAATTAAATGATGTGTCAAAGTGAAGCAATTTTTGCAAATAAATGATATGGTATATGAAAGAGTGTGAGAGAAGAAAATAGAAAAACAAAAATAAAATTACAAAAAAAGAATGTCTGGTCTAATTTTTAAGCAAATATTGAATATTTTAAAGTTTTTTTGAAAACAACATAAGAAATTGAATTAGTGAGATAACGGTAAATCTTTTCTTATTTCTCAAAAGTTATTTAATTAAATTTTCAGACAAAGAAAATTTAGGGAAAATCGATTGAAAAATGGCTGAGATATTTGCTTGCAAAATCAAAATTTGAAATATCAATTGTTTTTTTCTCATTCTGAGGCAATGACATTGCTTTAAGAAATGCATTGCATGGAAAAAATCTACAGGTTTCGAAATATCGCAATAGTTTTGATGTCATAATAACGGCAAATTTTTTTAACATACTATTCCTGGAAAATATTAGCAAAAAAGTTTTCGCATACCGTTATTTTTCTCAACCAACGAATTTTCATACAAAAAACGTTGTACTGAAAACATCTATAGTTTTCGAGATATCACAATAATTTTGATGTCAAAATAACGGAAATTTTTCAAAATTTACTATTTGTAAGCAATTTTACCATCACAATATATATTGACACTTGTTACATGAAAAAGTGCTTATTGTAGGGTAACCGTAAACGATGGTGGAAAATATTAAATTTTTTTTTGCACATCTTATGAATGTCTAAATTTCCTTTTTATATCATGTTTTTCCATCTCTTATAGTTTAGCTTTTATTTCATAAATGCTCTTTTTCCGCTCATATATGAGGTCAAAGGTCACCAATGTTATATTCAATCATATTGTGTAGCCAGACCTTTCATCTGATACCACATTATTCATTCTACCTCTTCCCAGTTCTGAGATCCCTAACTAAAATTAATATAAACTTTCAACGTTAATATTTCGGGTCTAAGGTCATCAATTTAATATCTAACATAATTCGGCACATCTATGGTGCAGTACCTATCGAATGATGTACGTTTCATTGTCCTTATTCTAAAATAAATATTGAAAAAGTGTACGACAACATTTGATGTTTGCGTATTAATATATAAGATTACGCTGATGCAAGAGGAGTTAATTTAAAGTTAATTGAAGATCCGTCTATAAAGTCTGCGACCTTGAACTTGTGCACATGATGAAAAGTGCCATTACAGATATTCCAGGTATATGTGTGCGTGAGTGTGTGAGTTTGCGTGAGTTGTTGACACCACCATCAAGGTTCATGGAGCTGCGTCAAATCCCAAATGGGACACTGACGCTGCAATATGCAAGTAACCTCCACTTTTCCCCACGCTCTCCATCTTCTTTAATATTGTAAGTTTGGGTAGTTTTTATTCTAAGAAGCAAGCTTGGCAAGAACTGATTTTAGGCAATCCTCTTACGAGAGATAAAAATTAAATGCGAGAGTCTTTGCTGCACATGTTCAAATGATGCTGAGGTCGTTTTCTGCCAAATCGCTTTTAGCAATGATGACCATGAAATCCTGCCCTAAACAGTAGCCTATCCTTCGATTCAAGGAATCCCTTCCAACAAGCCACTCTACCTCGGATTGGACAACATTGTTGACATCCTTTTGAAATGTTCGTTATCAAAATTTCCTTTATGCAATTTCCTTTCTTGCTAAATTTTAATGCTGCTTACAGAGCTTTTGTTTGGACAAGTTTTTTAAACAAAATAAAAGTCCTTTTTATATACATAGGTAAATGAAGCTCATCACGTGTTCATCCATAAGTAAACACACATGAGCATGACGTAGGTATGTATGTTAGGCAACATCTTTTTCGCTCCTCTGAGCTGCATGGAAGACCACAAAGCCAGAGCATGAGAGCTTAACTGTAGCTAAACTGACATCCTCAAATAACAACAACAACACATTCACATTCACACACACCTAGCAACGCACAGAGGACACATCAACTCATAGCCTTGCGTTGTTCCGGAAAATTTCAAATTTTGTTTATTTATGACGGCAGTCTGCACTAGATGGCGCTGTCATGCCGCTTCTGCTTCTGCTGCTGCTGCTGCGATGTTCCTTTGGAAAATTACATGATGTGCGCCATAAAATATTATGAGATGATTATGATATCACTTTGCCGTGCACCGTGTTTAACACACACACATACACCCACCCACCAAAACAAACTCACACATTCACACACGGAGACTCACGAGCCCACACAAGGCATTATCCTGTCAGCCGGCAACAAGGGACTCACCTGCAGTTAATTTTTATATCGGTATGTGTACGTCTCTGTGTTGGCTGTATGACTTTGTGAGTGTGTCTGTGTGTTTATGTGTGTTTGTTGTTTTCCAGCTTTTACAGCATAAATTTTAAAAATACTCCGGCTTTAATGTTTCTCTGTTGTTGGTGCTTTACTGCTGCTTTTTCTGCTGCGCGTATTCGTGATTTGCACGTTTATTTGGAATTATTTTATTAAGGCTATTCTTTTTTTAATTTTTTTAATGCCAAAATCCTTCATGCCCACCCTTGCCACTAGGACATTCAAAGCGTCGCTGCTTTGTCACCGAGAAAGGATCAACACATGTTCTGGTGTGTTCGCACGCTTGTTGTTGATGTTCCTGGATGGTGGCGCTTCGCAGGAATTGCGACGGCGAAACATGTGCGTGCGTGTGCCGCTTGGCTGTGCAATTAAATATTAATAATAATGGGCCGAGGTGAAAATAAAAGGTTTTTGTTTTTTGTTGCGATGCCAAAAAGCGGTGTCTCACTCAAATGCTTACAAGTCGAAAGACAAATGAGCTCCTTATTATGCAAATTGAAAAGGAATTTTAAAATTTGAATTTATCCTTACCGCAACTCTGCCGCGGTGATAATCTAAGGATATAAAATTATGTTAAAGTATCTGCAAGTTCCATAAAATACTAAAATGTGGCAAAAAATGTTGGTTTAAAACGTAATTCAGTTTAACAGGAGAGAGTGTGTGAATGATTCAAAATTAAAGTAGCTCTTCGAAAGAATCTTTAACGTTCTGAAAATGATGTAAAGTGTATTTAAAGCTATCATAAAATGAAAACCTTCATCATTTAGTTTGACTCAATGTCACTCAATTATTGGTTTCATTGGAATCTGAAGTAGAAATTCTAGAGATTAAAGTAAGGGGATTAAATACTGGCGGAACATAAAGGAGTATAGTTTCTACAAGAAATACAGACTATCAAGTTAGTCGAATCATATGTTAAAGATGTAGACAAAATTAAGAAAATATGAAGATTTGGTTGAAATGAAGGAAGGAATATTGCGCTATAAATTTTGGTTTTTTGACTGATTGCAATTTGTACGAAACCACTGTGTCAACAAAAGGTGTAAGATTTACTTTTTGAATAAAACAAACAATTCTTTGGATGCCTCTTTAATTTTTATTGTATTAAAAGTACACATATGGAAATTATGTATCAGCACAATATCTTTTAAATGGCTAACTCGGCTTAGCTTGCAGACCTTGTTCTTTTTTCGAAATTTTCAATCACTCTTCCGCATAATTGGAGCTCTACCTCATCTTTGGAGTCTTCAAAATTCGTTTTGAAAGTTGGAATTGTTTGCGGGTGGTTAGAATAGACCTTAATCTTAACATAACCCCAAAGAAAGAAGTCGTTGTGTTTGGTGGTGGTAGTGATTTTCTGACGACAGATTTTGGACGACCTTCAGGAATTTCATCCGAAATTCATCCTGATTGAACTTCGACCACGATTGAATTAAAAAACAGCAAAAATTCTATTTTTTGGCAGAGAGAAAACTCGCCGCAATCCAGGCATTTGAATAACTAACAGTCCAACCTAAATTGGTGCGCTTTGCGTAGCATTTGCGAGCGACACGCGCTACCCAAACAAAACGTTGCGTGAAGTCATCAAACGCTTCAACAACCATTGCCTTTATTCTTGTTTTCCTTTTAGTTCTCGTTGTCGCAGCCACCTTTATCAACATCAACATCAACATCAACATCAACATCAACATCAACATCAACATCAACACCAACATCAACATCAACATCAACATCAACATCAACATCAACATCAACATCGACATCAACATCAACATCAACATCAACATCAACATCAACATCATCAACATCAACATCAACATCAACATCAACATCAACATCAACATCAACATCAACATCAACATCATCAACATCAACATCAACATCAACATCAACATCAACATCAACATCAACATCAACATCAACATCAACATCAACATCAACATCAACATCAACATCAACATCAACATCAACATCAACATCAACATCAACATCAACATCAACATCAACATCAACATCAACATCAACATCAACAACAACATCAACATCAACATCAACATCAACATCAACATCAACATCAACATCAACATCAACATCATCAACATCAACATCAACATCAACATCAACATCAACATCAACATCAACATCAACATCAACATCAACATCAACATCAACATCAACATCAACAGCAACATCAACATCAACATCAACATCAACATCAACATCAACATCAACATCAACATCAACACCAACATCAACATCAACATCAACATCAACATCAACATCAACATCAACATCAACATCAACATTAACATTAACATCAACATCAACATAAACATAAACATCAGCATCAACATCAACATCAACATCAATCAACATCAACATCAACATCAACATCAACATCAACATCAACATCAACATCAACATCAACATCAACATCAACATCAACATCAACATCAACATCAACATCAACATCAACATCAACATCAAAATCAACAGCAACATCAACATCAACATCAACATCAACATCAACATCAACATCAACATCAACATCAACATCAACAACAACATCAACATCAACATCAACATCAACATCAACATCAACATCATCAACATCAACATCAACATCAACATCAACATCAACATCAACATCAACATCAACATCAACATCAACATCAACATCAACATCAACATCAACATCAACATCAACATCAACATCAACATCAACATCAACATCAACATCAACATCAACATCAACATCAACATCTACATTAACATCAACATCAACATCAACATCAACATCAACATCAACATCAACACCAACATCAACATCAACATCAACATCAACATCAACATCAACATCAACATCAACATCAACATCAACATCAACATCAACATCAACATCAACATCAACATCAACATCAACATCAACATCAACACCAACATCAACATCAACATCAACATCAACATCAACATCAACATCAACATCAACATCAACAGCAACATCAACATCAACATCAACATCAACATCAACATCAACATCAACATCTACATTAACATCAACATCAACATCAACATCAACATCAACATCAACATCAACATCAACATCAACATCAACATCAACATCAACATCAACATCAACATCAACATCAACATCAACATCAACATCAACATCAACATCAACATCAACATCAACATCAACATCAACAGCAACATCAACATCAACATCCACATCAACATCAACATCAACATCAACATCAACATCAACAGCAACATCAACATCAACATCAACATCAACATCAACATCAACATCAACATCAACATCAACATCAACATCAACATCAACATCAACATCAAAATCAACAGCAACATCAACATCAACATCAACATCAACATCAACATCAACATCAACATCAACATCAACATCAACATCAACAGCAACATTAACATCAACATCCACATCAACATCAACATCAACATCAACATCAACATCAACATCAACATCAACATTAACATTAACATCAACATAAACATAAACATCAACATCAACATCAACATCAACATCAACATCAACATCAACATCAACATTAACATCAACATAAACATAAACATCAGCATCAACATCAACATCAACATCAATCAACATCAACATCAACATCAACGTCAACATCAACAACTTTTTTTTTAAATCGCTGAACAAGACTTCTCGGGAACGACACAACCGAAAGGTGTCAAATTTGAACACAGATTTTTAAGTTTGTTTTGTAGTAATTGATTGAAGGTTTTTTCTCACCGATAAATATTTTCGATTTATAAAAATTAAGGCCCAAATTAATGTTGAAAATCGACTTTGTTTTTGTCACTTTGTCAAAAATTAACATTATGTTTATTCCTTTCTTTAAAACAAGATAACATTTTATGTAATTGATTTTATTTTTTTTTTTTTTTGTTATGTATTTTCATTTCATTTTGTATTTTCATTTTCATTTTGTATTTTCACGATACAGGGATATAATGATATCTACAGATATCTGAGCATGACTCAGCTTCAAAAATTGTTATTTTTTTTTGAAAAGAATTAAAAATATGAATGGAAAGCTAATAGTTGCCATAATATGTGTGTTAATTTTAACGTTAATTAATTAAAATATCTTCGTAGAAAAAGTTCATGAAAAACCGATATTTTTTTCCTCCTGACTGCATATAACCTACACAAAAATCAAACCACATTAAAACCAACTCTGACATAGAAATGAATAGAATATTTATCCTAAACAAATAAAACTTGAATAAATACCTTGAACTGCCTTTGAAATTGCATAAAATAATCTTTAGTGTTCACTACAAAACAATGCAACAATGTTGCAACATTTCCACATGAATTTTATATCTAACAAAAGATACGAGTTGAAATCTTAGATCAAAGGATCGTATGCCTACCACAACCTGTCTACCTTCATATTTAACAGTAGATACGATTATCTTTGCATGTGCAGTTGACGGATTAGGACACGAGAATAACACAATTTTAATGCATTTAATTCGTAGCAAACATTTCCGCTTCCTAATTTTCTGTGCTTGTTGTAGCTATGAGTGTTTTTGTTGTTGTTGCTGTACTATGTTTGCTTGTTGCCCAAGTAGTCGTATGTTTGTATGTCTGGAGGTGCGCTCAAATGCACAATTTAACATCAACAAGCATAATTAACTCGGGGAATTGAAGGAATAAATGTAGCTACTAACTGCTTGCAAGAATGCTACTGACAAATACAACCACCAGAGCTGCAGCAGCCACCGCAGCCACTGTGGATTTAAGGCACATGCAACCACCTCAATCAGGCAGTCAGCCATCCAGGCAGGCAGGCAGTTAGCTCGATGCAGGTCTTCGTTAGTTGTGACGGTGAGTAGCTTGAAAGGCGAAAGTTTCAAACGACTTTCCTTTCGAGAAGCCTTCCTCCAAGCACAGGCAGCAGTCAAACGAACCAACTACCAAGGGAATAGGACAATTATCCACAAAAACAACAAGCGACGCAAAGTGTGTTTGTATTTGTGTTTGTGTGTGTGTCTGTAAGTGTGCAGGACTGACTTGAAATGGAATGTTGAATGTGCGAAATGCTGAGTTTTCTGTCTGATTTTAGCAGCGATTAAGCGTTGCTCAGAATAACCCAATTCCTACAAATTACAACCTAATGGATCCTGCCTGCACTCACAGCTGCGCTCCTGCGCTCTGTGACAACTTTAAAAATGTTTCAATTATTTAATGCGAACACGAACCGACCGAGGGAGGTCAACTTCTGTTTGTGCTCGCTCCATTTAAATGTCAAACAAGTGTCAATTAGATTCAATTCAGGTCACTTAGGTTGGAGAGCAGCAACAAAGTTTTTCAACCCGAAAGGATTTTCTCCGGGTATGCACCACAGCTAATGCTGCAAAACTTGCTAGGAATTTATTTATTTCCTTTTTTTATTTTTTCTTATTTGCAATCAAAATTATTAAATATCCTTCCGAACTGTACTGAACTGTACCAAAATGTGCGCCTGGCTTAACTGGCTCTAGGTTATTGGTTGTTGTTGAGATTGTTGTTGGTTGCCTCTTTTATTTTGCCCGCAATTAATCTTAATTTGCTAAACATTTTTATTCATGCCGCATCTTGGTTTTTAAGTCACTGAAATTTCTGCACAGGATTAACAAAAAATCAGGTGCAAGACGTGATGTGCTTCCAAAAAAAACACAACTTTTAAATACTTGAGCATACATTGACGACACAGGTACCTACGACCACGATAGCCAGCACAATGACGAGGTTGAGGACGTTTAAGAACGTGGACAATGACAAGAAACCTCAACTACAACAAAAAAACAACAACATCAGCAACAACAGCACATCGTCAATAGGACAAAAATAAAGGACAACAAAGAAACTTAAACAAACGAGCGCGTGATCAATTTTTATAACGAGCAATACACTAAAGCTGTGGCCAATTTTGAAGCAAAAGAAAAGAAAAAAGTTGTAAGATTTACCAATAATACCCTACACACAGCAATATAGAGTAAAGTTGTAGTGAAAGTAGATCAGTGAATGCAAGATTTGTTGGTCAATTAAAACAGAGTCGTAGTCTTAGTTGGATGAAGATTAAAATCTTCCGAGGATTTTGAGACAATACATTTAACGAATATAAAGTTAAATGGTTATTCTTGATACAGCCAACTTAAGAGATTTTTTAAGAGAACTAAAAAGTTTCGGGTGAAATTACTGAATTCGATGCAATTAATGGAAATTTATCAAAAGCTTGCTGATATCTTTTCCTTTAATAGTAGGGTCCTTTTTTAATAGTAGGATGAATATTTCATTCGAAACCATCTTTCATACTGAAAATATAAAAAAGTTTCATTCTGTACTTACCAACTTTTCTAATATTGAGTAGGCCCATACTGAGTTTATCCTACATACGCAGGATTTTACGACACAAAAATAAGATGTTCTTACCTTTTTCCCCATTATAGACTGGTCTTTGGAAATATTGCACTTACCACATTTTTACAGTAAGCCGACAATATAATCTTGCTAAAGCTTACAACTGCAATGCATGGTTGAGAAGACCCCTTTTGGAAACAAAAAGATAGACCGAACGTTTGGATTGTTTTTAAAACTTCTTGAAAATTGTACCTTTCTGTAGAAAGATAAGATTTTCAGACTTCAACTTTTACGCACAATAATGGACATTATAAATTTCTTAAAAGTTATAATGTTAAAACTCAGTAGTACCTGCAAAATTAAAATTAGTATAAATTTAACAAAACGTTTGAACGATTGTGTGATCTTAAAACACACTGAAAGTTTTCGACGTAGTTCCCTCAAAAATAAATACCCACAATTTTTCTTGTACAGTGTTTTGGAAAATTTCTATAGAATTAATTAATTAAGTAAAACACTGTGATCGATTTTCGAAAATGCACATGAGTTAAGGCTATTCCTTAAAATTTGACACGATCAAGGTTAATCTTGACACAGTGTACATCATAAGTAGATAAGAACTCAGTTACTAATGTAAAAGCGTTCTCTCTGTCAAAATAAACTTCCGGGTAACTTTGTCAGCATATTGGCAGTATAAGTAGGACCTATGTTAAATAGCTTGAGTGGATCACAGTGAAAAGTCATGCAAGACTACTGATGAGTTGGTGCAGCGGCCAACGAAACAGTCTGTCAAGTCTGCTGTGTGATTTGCTCTATACAGAGCCGTTGTTGTTGAACAACAAACAACAGTTGTTGCCTTCATTGTCTTCATGTTGACTTGTTGTCGACATACTTGGCCTAAAGCTCAAATTTGTTTTCAATTTCTAGAGAATATTTTGTATTTTAAGTCTTATCATGAAATACAACATGTTTCAACCCTTTGACGATCGCTCTTGAACCGCTGGGAAATTTGCGAATCCAACACATGATTCGTGTTCAGCGACGCCAAATTTTTCACCCGCAAAGGTGTGAAAAATCATGAAACCTATATGTCCCAATGGTCGTCAAAGGGAAAATGTATACGACTATTTTCTCTAGTTGACCGCATGTGAACGAAAAGTTTAAAGGCCCAACCAAGTTATGCGTAAGCAAACAAAATTATCAGAGAGAAGTAAGCGAAAAGTTTTCTTAAGTTCAAACAAAACTCGAAAACCACTTTTCAATTTTCAATAAAAAGCACAGTATGAAAAAAAAAATCAATATGAATAAATTCCAATAAATTGACACATAAATAATATTTTGTTTTTTTGCTGATAAGGGTTGCCAACAGTTTGGATAAGACATTATTTTGTGAAAAAATATATGTATGTTTGTTAAGCTTAAAAAAAGCTTGATTTTGCAGTGAAAACTCTTGAATTTTGCTAAGTTTGCCTTAACTATAAATTTAAAAAAAAAATAAATGATTTTTATTCATATTGCGGTAAAAGATAAATGAATAACAATAATAAAATTATTTAAAATACAGGTTGCAACCCTATTCTGCTTAGCAACAGAGAAGTTATTTTGGAGTCAATTGAAAAAGTGAACTAGTTCATTTCTAGCGCAAAAAAAGCTCTGAAAAAGTACAAAAAGCGTTCAGTGTAGAACAGTTATTTTTGCTTTTGTTCGTTCTGGCTACTTTTTAAAATATGCTGCGCACAAGAAAAAAAATTAAAAAAAAATGTTTATATACAAAATATTTTCTGGAATGTGGATGAAAAAGATGGTACAAATGAGATCTTTAGGACCTTTCCGTTGCACTAAATTTTTACACTTTTAATATGTTCACTTTAAAACCAGTTAAAAAAGAACCACTTTCAGGCTACTGCGAAAGCAACCAGTTAAAAAATGTTCCTAATGCAACTAGTTCAAATATAGGGAAAAAGGAGTGTTTCTAGGGACAATTGTCTTTTCCTATGACATCAACCCGCAAAAAGAGTCAGTTTGTTCAATGTTAAAGGGTGTTGTAGTGGAACTAGTACTGGTCCTTTTTGGAACTAGTTCAGAACTATTTCAAATTTGGTCCACTTTTCTGCTGGGAAACTACGGAGTCGAGCGCTCTCTCTCAAGTTCAGAAAAGAAAACGAATATTGAGAAACTGAACGAAAGCAAGGCTTACGCAAAACTTGGGCGACTCCTTATAGTGACGCACAAGTTCGTAATTTTGTTCTCTTGCTTTTGTTTGCTTACGCATAACTTGGTTGGGCCTTAAGATCGAATTGTGATTTATTTCATGAGAATTATTTGTTTTTAATCTATTTTGAAAGTAAGCTAATGAAAAATTACAAAAGAACCTTTCCAATGGGGGTACCGAGTCACAAAATACGTTAAATATTCCAATAAATCTGATCTTTCATTCGATACCAAACATAACTCCATGACTCCATAATAAAGAGCGCCAGGTATTAGATTTGTTGGGATTTTTTAACGAAATTTTGATCTATTTTGGAAATATCGTAGTCGTAGAGAGTTTGAAGTACTACCATAGGAAAGAAAATTAAACTGTTTTTGATTTAAAATTCTGCAAATCAAGGAACAAATTCTCTGCGTACACTTTGATTTAAGTGTGCATAGTGCGTACATTGGTTACAACAAAATCTCTACATCGAATACTGATTAATTTTCTACATCTGCATTGGAAGTCCGCGCGCAACTGGCTACTCAAATGATCGAGTAGTTCACCGACCGCAAGAGACCAACTCGCGAAGTTGTAAGCCAGGGACCTAAGCGATTCAAACTTGCGGAGATCACTACTCTGTCAGATAATTATCTCTGCAAAAATGAAACGAGACATAAAGATGTATTTTCTGCTCCAAACAACACAAAGACCATCGAAGGGCAAATATTTGTGCCCTTTGCAAAAAACCATTTTGTTTCACCAATGATCGAAATTGCTTCGCAATGTGTCATAAAAAATGAAATTTCAATGTATTGCTCAAAAATGAACACAAATTTATTTTTATTTTGGGACCATTTGGAAATAGAGCTCCCGTCAAATTTGATTGTCGCATGGATAGTCGAGGTAAAATATCTTTTTTCGTTATTTTTTGTTAAAAAGTGGAAGATTGCCCGGAACTTTTACAAAAATTTTTTTCCACCGCCAGAATATTGCAGCAAGAAAGAAGGGCACAAAAAGTAAAGATTTTTCGACTTTGTAGTGGTCTGGTAGGCAAAAGGATGTATCTACCCTTGAAAATTAAGTACTTTCTAAAAGCCACATTCATTCCTTTTTAAATGATAACTTGTAAAATAAAATTGATTGCATAGATTTTCCAGGAAAAATTCGAAAGTAAAAGGGTCACCAGTGTCAAAGTTGTCTTTAAAGAGTTAAAACGTGTTTTTGATAAAAGAGAGAAATTATTTTTAAACTTATTTAGTCCAGTTTTGGTCTATAATGCATATTTTATTCTTGTTGGCTTTTTTCCAAGAAGTATATTGGCGGCCGTGGCGCAGTGGGTAGAGTGCGTGACCCATACGCCAGAGAAGCCTGGTTCAATTCCATCTGACACAAAAAGTTTTTTCAATTCAATTAATTTTTCTGTTCTGTCGTCACCTCTCTGCAGACAATGGCAAACCTCAAAGAGTAAATAATGCCGTGTAAAACTTCTTGAGAACATGCACATTGGCCGTTCGGAGTCGGCATAAAACTATTTAGTAGGTCCAGTTCTCGATCAATTGTGTCATTTAATAACACGTACAACAAGAAGTTCGGTTTCAAGGGCTGAAATGGCCAGTTTATTTTATATATTTATTTGGCTTTTTTCCATGGAATTCATAAGAAAAACATTCTGCCTTGACAATTTAACAATTTAACAATTTTAAATGATCGAAAATATATTTTTAGCTCAGTCAACTGAAATTAAAATAGGTCACTGGCCTACAAAAGGTGGGGCTAAAATAATTTTTAATATATTGTTTGGATTTTTGACTCTTTCATAAGATACAAGTTTTCAACCTATGCGGCGTTGCCTATCTAAAAAACACTGGTAAAGGGAATATCGCACACTGACTGAGCTTTATTGGTCCTTTGAACAAAGAATTGCAACCAGAATCTTTTGAAGATTACAACAATTTTTAGAAATAATTTTAAAAAGTCGACCTCATCAAAGGTCTTCCGATACATCTTTTCGATGGAAATTTTAACTTTAAAAATATATAACAAATAACATTGTTTATTGGAGTAGCGCAGAAAACTTGCGTAAATCTCATTTTTATCCAAATAAAACAAATTAAAGTGACCATTTTTGAAACAAAACTATACTCAAAATGGAATAGAAGTCAAAACTTTAGTTATTAACCTGTCCATAGTTTATTTTTGTATCAAAAATTACATATGTTCTAAAGTCAACCTCAATACGTCCAATTCTGCCATTATGTCAATTTATCTCCAAATACTTAGCAGTTAACCCAAAAAAAAGAAGGCTCTTTGTTAGTCTTCAAAACATTACTTTGTGTCTGTGTCTCTCCCATATCAACTCAACTATACAACAATACAATGGATTGAACCTGTCTTAAACAACCACAACAACAAAAGCGTGTTGTCTTCATCATTATTGGCTACTTCTCACCAGCATTCCGAAAAGAATCTCGCTTTTATCGAAAATAACTTTATTGTGGGATAAACTGTTTGTTCCCATAATTCACCAACTTAATACCCTCTATTAACCAGCGCACGAATGTTTACGAAACAACGTCAGTGTTAAATCGATTTAGTTGTTGTTGTTGTTTTTTTGTTCTGATCAAAATGGTATCCAAATAAACCAATTCACATTTTTTATTTATTGAAAAACTTTCTAAACCAAAGTGTTTGTCTCCAAATAAAACTCAATTTCTATGCAAATATCGGTGTGGCGACCACGTTCTATTTGAGCCCGCCATCAACAGTCAACTTGTGCTACTTGAGCTACTTCATAATTCCACTGATTCTGATTTTTCCCCACTTCGCTTCTGCTTCCTCTTCTTCGTCTTCCTATGCGTTCATTTAATGGCTGTTACAAATTTGAATTTGAAAAGTGCCATCCATAGAAAATCTGCACGCACAATTTATGGAAGTGAGAGCTCATAAACCATAAGCAATCACCATTAAGTAAATCGAAAAAATTACCGAAATCCATTCAGGATCGCAAAAGTGGAAGCAGTAAAGGAAGTGAGAGCGGATGTGGCATACCTATTAAGTGCAATAAACAGTCATGATGAGGTAGGTGGTGGTCGTGGTGGTAGTTAGGGCGGAATTAAGCACTAATGACTGTTTTTTTGGACGCGGTATAGTCATTTCATTAAACTGGGCTACTTTGAATAGCCGTTTACAGGTCCTTGAAACAATTAGGTACTTCAAATAAACAATCAAGTGGTGACCGTGAATTAATTTTATGACTGATTTAATCAAACATTGAGTAGAGCGACAACCAGTTTTGTACTGTTATTGGGTAGAAAATAATGAGTTTACTTTTGAAAAGGTGAAATTTAATTTACTTCAATGACTGTCATTATTCGATTTGAATATCCGCCAAGTCGTTCTTTGCTGGTAGTTATAGACTCTACCATTTCTCATCCGCAAAACAAAAAGGTACTTAACTGAAAATACAGTTTTTTTTTTGGCACCCAACGCTAACGCCTGCCAGTACCACCGCAAAATTAAAGAAAAACTCTTTAAGCCTGAAAGTATCAACGCTTGTGCGGCACACCATCGGAATATCTGCACTTGAAACATACCCAAAAAAGGACAAACCAGACCTTAACTTTTGGTCATCAGCCCAAGTAATGTGTGTGTGTGTGTGGGTCTGTGCCGTAAAAGAGAAAAAATATGACAAAAAGTCGAAAAAAGGATTTACAAGTAATTTTTATTAATTGGGTATTAAGGCAAGTACTCAGAGAGAAGAGTGAGTGGGTGACTGAGCTGATAGCCGACTTCACTTCACTCATTCACACGTTCTCGTAAGCGACTGCGTAACTTGATTTTCCTTTCAATTAGTATTTAACACTTAAGGTTTTGTATCTTCAATGTATTTGTTGCACTCTAACTTAATTAGCAACATATCGTTACCCACACCTGTGCTTTGTTTGCCTTCATCATCCATGACCATACGGTGACAACATATCTCAAAGCAAACTTAATTAAGGTTGCGTTTAATCAAGCTTGTTTGGCACCACGCAGTCAGTAATGGATGCAGACTCGTTTCGAACATAATGTGTGGAAGTAACGTACTCAAGCATAATTAAATATGTTGGCAAAAGACAGAAAGAAAGTCGGAACGACAGGTGTTGTTGGAAAGGTAGAAAAAGGTGTTGACTTGAAGTCCTTAACGGTTACAAGAGCAATAGAAGGCAATATTGAGATGATTAAGAAATTGGGTGGCTAGTAAAAGGTTGAATGAGTTTAAACAAATCATGAAATTTAAGATTTTCAAGGAATCGTTCTTCCTTAAAAGAAGAGTCCTTAAAAAGAAGAGTAGATATTTTATAGGATTTGTAACTCTTTCATCTGGATAACAAAAAAACAACGTGTTTAAATAGATGTGAGTAAGGGTCAAATGCAACATATTAGTCTGACCATCTAGCCAGAGTTGAAATTTCACATAATTATTTGCTCTCTAATTAAAACCTTACATTTCTGTCAAAAAATGAGTGTGACAAGTGAACCTATGAAAGATTTTTATGAATACGACTTTTAAAATTTAAAAATTTTAGCTTTTTCACGATAAACAAATGCCTTTTCCTACACTAAGGGAAAAAAATATTAAATTTATCCAAAAACTTTTTTAATTTATCCAAAAAGCGAGTCATTTTTGCACCAATAACGCATTTGAATAAATCGACTACGTAAATATTTAAAATTTATTTGAATACTTTTTTAATTAAATTAAATATTTAAATATTTAAACAGAATTAATAAAAAATATATTAAAATTATGCACGAATTTTTTTAAAATATCTTTCAAATATTTACTATTTGAAAATAAACTATCGCATTTAAAGAAAATTTGAATAAAAATATTGAAATTAAAAAAAACATATTTAAATTGAATATGTTATTAATGGTTTTATGGTATTATTTTCTTCGTATTGCGTTCATCAAATGCCATTGCCTGTATAATTTATTATCGCTTCACTTTTTTCGTTCTCTAATTTATACTATTTTTGACAGTTGGTGCACTAATATTGCACCAACTGTCAAACATAGTATAAACTAGCTGATACCCGACGCGTTGCTGTCGTAGTGGAAATGGTTTCTATCTCTATCTCTATTTCTATCTCTATCTCTATCTCTATCTCTATCTCTATCTCTATCTCTATCTCTATCTCTATCTCTATCTCTATCTCTATCTCTATCTCTATCTCTATCTCTATCTCTATCTCTATCTCTATCTCTATCTCTATCTCTATCTCTATCTCTATCTCTATCTCTATCTCTATCTCTATCTCTATCTCTATCTCTATCTCTATCTCTATCTCTATCTCTATCTCTATCTCTATCTCTATCTCTATCTCTATCTCTATCTCTATCTCTATCTCTATCTCTATCTCTATCTCTATCTCTATCTCTATCTCTATCTCTATCTCTATCTCTATCTCTATCTCTATCTCTATCTCTATCTCTATCTCTATCTCTATCTCTATCTCTATCTCTATCTCTATCTCTATCTCTATCTCTATCTCTATCTCTATCTCTATCTCTATCTCTATCTCTATCTCTATCTCTATTTCTATCTCTATCTCTATCTCTATCTCTTTCTCTACCTCTTCCTCAATCTCTATCTCTATCTCTATTGCTATCTCTATCTCTATCTCTATCTCTATCTCTATCTCTATCTCTATCTCTATCTCTATCTCTATCTCTATCTCTATCTCTATCTCTATCTCTATCTCTATCTCTATCTCTATCTCTATCTCTATCTCTATCTCTATCTCTATCTCTATTTCTATCTCTATCTCTATCTCTATCTCTATCTCTTTCTCTACCTCTTCCTCTATCTCTATCTCTATCTCTATCTCTATTGCTATCTCTATCTCTATCTCTATCTCTATCTCTATCTTTATCTCTATCTCTATCTCTATCTCTACCTCTATCTCTATCTCTATCTCTATCTCTATCTCTATCTCTATCTCTATCTCTATCTCTATCTCTATCTCTATCTCTATCTCTATCTCTATCTCTATCTCTATCTCTATCTCTATCTCTATCTCTATCTCTATCTCTATCTCTATCTCTATCTCTATCTCTATCTCTATCTCTATCTCTATCTCTATCTCTATCTCTATCTCTATCTCTATCTCTATCTCTATCTCTATCTCTATCTCTATCTCTATCTCTATCTCTATCTCTATCTCTATCTCTATCTCTATCTCTATCTCTATCTCTATCTCTATCTCTATCTCTATCTCTATTTCTATCTCTATCTCTATCTCTATCTCTATCTCTATCTCTATCTCTATCTCTATCTCTATCTCTATCTCTATCTCTATCTCTTTCTCTATCTCTATCTCTATCTCTATCTCTATCTCTATCTCTATCTCTATCTCTATCTCTATCCCTATCTCTATCTCTATCTCTATCTCTATCTCTATCTCTATCTCTATCTCTATCTCTACCTCTATCTCTATCTCTATCTCTATTTCTATCTCTATCTCTATCTCTATCTCTATCTCTTTCTCTACCTCTTCCTCTATCTCTATCTCTATCTCTATCTCTATCTCTATCTCTATTGCTATCTCTATCTCTGTCTCTATCTCTATCTCTATCTCTATCTCTATCTCTATCTCTATCTCTATCTCTATCTCTATCTCTATCTCTATCTCTATCTCTATCTCTATCTCTATCTCTATCTCTATCTCTATCTCTATCTCTATCTCTATCTCTATCTCTATCTCTATCTCTATCTCTATCTCTATCTCTATCTCTATCTCTATCTCTATCTCTATCTCTATCTCTATCTCTATCTCTATCTCTATCTCTATCTCTATCTCTATCTCTATCTCTATCGCTATCTCTATCTCTATCTCTATCTCTATCTCTATCTCTATCTCTATCTCTATCTCTATCTCTATCTCTATCTCTATCTCTATCTCTATCTCTATCTCTATCTCTATCTCTATCTCTATCTCTATCTCTATCTCTATCTCTATCTCTATTTCTATCTCTATCTCTATCTCTATCTCTATCTCTATCTCTATCTCTATCTCTATCTCTATCTCTATCTCTATCTCTTTCTCTATCTCTACCTCTATCTCTATCTCTATCTCTATCTCTATCTCTATCTCTATCTCTATCTCTATCTCTATCTCTATCTCTATCTCTTTCTCTACCTCTTCCTCTATCTCTATCTTTATCTCTATCTTTATCTCTATCTCTATCTCTATCTCTATCTCTATCTCTATCTCTATCTCTATCTCTATCTCTATCTCTATCTCTATCTCTATCTCTATCTCTATCTCTATCTCTATCTCTATCTCTATCTCTATCTCTATCTCTATCTCTATCTCTATCTCTATCTCTATCTCTATCTCTATCTCTATCTCTATCTCTATCTCTATCTCTATCTCTATCTCTATCTCTATCTCTATCTCTATTTCTATCTCTATCTCTATCTCTATCTCTATCTCTATCTCTATCTCTATCTCTATCTCTATCTCTATCTCTTTCTCTATCTCTACCTCTATCTCTATCTCTATCTCTATCGCTATCTCTGTCTCTATCTCTATCTCTATCTCTATCTCTATCTCTATCTCTATCTCTATCTCTATCTCTATCTCTATCTCTATCTCTATCTCTATCTCTATCTCTATCTCTATCTCTATCTCTATCTCTATCTCTATCTCTATCTCTATCTCTATCTCTATCTCTATCTCTATCTCTATCTCTATCGCTATCTCTATCTCTATCTCTATCTCTATCTCTATCTCTATCTCTATCTCTATCTCTATCTCTATCTCTATCTCTATCTCTATCTCTATCTCTATCTCTATCTCTATCTCTATCTCTATCTCTATCTCTATCTCTATCTCTATCTCTATCTCTAACTCTATCTCTATCTCTAAGTGGAACGACTCGTGTAAATTGATAACCAAATTTCGAGGCTATGCTACTTATAATTCCAAAGTTATTCGATATCGCAAATTTAGCTTGTATGGGCGGAGCCACACCCCCTTGTTCAATGACGTCTCAGTTTTCTAGTAGAAGAATATCACCCAATAGTAATTCCATACTGAATTTCGTTGTTAAACGACGTTTAGTTCCAAAGCTATCTGATATCAAAAATTTTAAGTGTATGGGCGTAGCCACACCCCCTTTTCCAAAGCCCATCCCAGTTTTATAGTATAAATATATCACCAAGTGGAAACTCCATACTGAATTTCATTATTATACGGCATTTAGTTCCAAAGCTATTCGATATCATAAATTTGAATTGTATGGGCGGTGCCACACCCCTTTGGCCTATACTTGATGAATTTTGCTAGTCGAAGGACGCGACTAAATAGTACGCTCCTACCAAGTTTCATTGATGTGTGACTTATAGCTTGAAAGTTATACCGAAAATTTGGTCTGCTGAAAAAGTGCCACGCCCCACATTCAACGCCCATAAAATTTTACCTGTGGAACGGCTCTTGTAAATTTAGGTAGAACACCGAATTCCGATGCTATGCGACCTATAACTTCAGAGCTATTCGCTACCATAGATTTGGGTTGTATGGGAGGTGCCACGCCCCCTTGTCATTTTCAAACAATTTTTTTTTTAAAACCATCTAGAGAACGTACCCTACAAAATGGTATCGGCAGATTTTTTTTTTACCCAGCCGAACTCGCAAACACTCGTCACAAACAGATTTGACAACATTTTTTTATATATATAGATTACAGAACGAAAAAGTAATGTACAAATTATGTTTAGGCAGAAGCACATTATGCAGGTAAATGACAATCGGTCCAAGATATTCTTGAAAATACCGAGTTGTCACTCCACCCTACATAATTTAATTTCTTTGCCAAACATGCATAATATATTACTCTTGCAACAATAACTAAATGAGAACTATAAGAACTGCAAATGCAAGAAATAAACTCAGGAACAGTATGCGATGCTGTTGCTGCTTGTCGGAGTATGTGTGTAAGTGTGCGATGCTGTTGCTGCTTGCTTGTATGGAATATGTGTGTACGTTTGTGGTATAAATAAAATTCAACTACGGGAAAAAACGAGTTGTAGGGAAAATATTTAATTTATCCACGTAAATATTTAAATAAAATTGATACTCAGGCGTGGATAATGTTAATATGCATTATTTCCCTTAGTGTACTTGTGATATATCTTAAGTGATAAGTAGTTTCTTAGAATGAATTCATTGATATTCCGGACAATGGCCGATTACTTTTATTAACGAAAAAACTTTGTCAAACCGCCATCAAATGTTTTTTTTTTCAAATAAAGTAGAAACTTTTTAAAATTATTTCAAAAGCATCACTACTTCCTGTCTTCCATCTCAGGCAGATGCTACAATGATTCGCATTCTCTCAAGAAAGCCTTTTGCTGGAACTCTGAAATTAAGTTCGCTAAGGGTTAAATAACTATCGCTGACTCAGCAGCATCATTTAAAGAACCGAGCCAATTGTTTGAAGTGAAAGTTTTCTCGCCTTGCCTGTGCCATTATTTAGCCTTCAGTTCTCCAACTGCTCGTCCAAGTCACTCTACATTCACTGCATATCGACTTTATTTATATTCATTCACTGGCTCGTGTCGAACTGAAAGGCACTTTGGTGGTGCAAACGTTGCATCTTGTCTTAGGCTTTGACTTTTCTTTCCTTTGTTCAAGAATTTTCAACTTTTCGTTGTCAGAGTTTGACACCAGCCTGAAATTCGTTTCTTGAACTTGTTAAGCGTAAAAGAAACTTTGCAATTTTTTGCAATTCAAACTGAGTATTGCATACGAACATATTAAATTTGCATAAAAACTCGTATATTTGTGCATTATTGGCTTTATTTGACCCTTTTAAGCAACTTCCCCGCTATACAAGTGAGAGTTTTTATGCCACATGTGCTGCCAGACACTGAGACGACTTTAACTAGCGACCTATGTGAGTCCAATATGTGACCAAGCGCGTTGTGGTCGTTTAATAATTTTGTCACCAAAGCATGTGTTGTTGTTGTGCCATTAAAAAGCTTCGAACGAACCGCACATTTGTGGTCACTTTATTAAACGAGCATTATAAACATGAAAATCCGACACTTATTTTCTCTGCTGATTATCTGTGCGGCACAGATATTCTACCTGTCCTTTTCACAATGTGTCTGCTTTATTTTCAGCTTAAGTTCTACGTTGAAAATTAATTAGACTCGAACAATAGCCAAATCCTACTTTATAAGTTTTCTTTATTAATGCCATTTTTTTACTTTCGTTTTTTCTTCAACTGCAAATTTTTTCTGTTTCTTATTTTCAGCTTAAGAGGACGAACTCCTTTTAGGACTCAATTCGCTACACTCTTTGAAATGAGTCTGGCAAGAAACAAAAGCATATCAAATACCAATGTTGAATGTCAATAGAAGATAATTGCTTAAAGACAGGAACAACAACAACAGTAATAACAACAACAACATGAACTAAACTAGATATAGTATGTTTCCCGTGAAGCGAACAACCCTTCACATCAATGAAATTAGTAGGTGGTGTGGGGGGGAGACGCCGAGAACCAGGACCAGACATAGCTGAAACAACAGATGAAAAGCACAACATTTCACAATGACAGTTATACACATCATATGGGATCTATGTGAATACAATGTGCATTCGGGTATATTTCGGGTAGGGATGAAAAGACAAGTCTGCAGAATAGGAAACAGTTTGTCGGATGATTTGACTGACGCAAAAATATATGGAGCATGGAATTTCAAAACTTATTAATCATGGTGAGCATCGGCTACAGAGAAGAAATAAGTCAATGGAATGGAAGTTATGCGATTGAGAAGTGGAATATTTGACGCTGTCATGACATGCTTCAATTCATGACATGAACATTTTTTTTTTTGTTAAAAGTTTTCTAGGAGTTTGTGTCTGATGTGTGTTTGAAGGACAAATTTCCAATAGTTTCATGGTAAAAATTTGTTATGCAGCTCAAAAAGCTGCGATTACAATTCTTTATCAAACCTTAAAGCCATTGAGTCAACTCGATTTCCAACTATGTCATAATTAAATCCAGATAATTTTAATAATTAAATGAATATGATGTAAAACGGTATCTCCATATGAAAATGTGGAACAATGCTGTATGAACAATAAAAATATGGGACAAAACATAACGGAAACAAACAAATTTGTGAGACTCTTACTTCCAATACCCCAAATAGTTAATCGCATAATCATCAGGATAACGATTTGCATATGAATTTCCAAGACAAACATTTTCACCAAATTCTATTTTTCCTATAATCAAAACCATTTTAAAGACTAAACCAACTCTGTTGATTCGGAAGACGGGTGATAGTTAATTGGAGGCAGGAAAGATGGAGTCGGTGAATATTTGTTTTAAAACTGAGGTGGGAACACGCTCGAAAGGAGATTGTTCCACAATTTTACAGTACGACTTAAGATCGAATTATTTCGGTTCCTACACGAGGTTATATTTGGCATCATGGCAAGGGTATAGGAGTGGGCTTGGTGATCTGCCCGTGTGGAGCTGGGAAACACAAGTGCTGATGGCGTCAGATCATATACGAGGATAGTACCAGAAGTACCTGACCTAAGAAAGAAAGTACAACAAATTTGAGGAAAAATCTCTTTACTCCTTTACATAATCTACTTTTACCTTTTTCTTTAAGTTTGGAAACAGAAAATAGTCGGAGGGGGCTTACTCTTGCGAATAAAGTGCGTGAGAAAGAAATTCAAACTTTAACTCATTTATTTTGGCCATCCCTTGACTGCAACGCACTTATGCCAGCGCTTGATCCAATTCTCGAAACATTTTTATATTCGGTTTGCGGTATGGCCATCAGAGCCATATTCGATATTCCCATGATCTCATCTTGGCTGCTGAAACGCATTCTGCGGAGCGGTTTCTTGAGTTGATCGGATAGAAAAAATTCGCAGGGAGCCAAATCATGTGAATTCGGTGGTTGTTGAATGGTATTCGTTTAGTTTTTAGCCAAATGTTCATGGATAACGATGGCATTGTGCGATGGTGCGTTATCGTGGTGCAAGATCCACGAGTTGTTTGCCCACAAATCCGGTCTTTTTTTGACGCAAACGTCTTATCACGCCCAAATAATGCTCCTTGTTGACTGTTTGGCCTTAAGGAAGGAATTCATGATACACAGCACCCTTATAATCCATGAAAACTGTGAGCATCGCCTTCTTTTTCGACTGAAAATGACGTGGTTTTTTCGGTCGCGGCTCGTTCGGTGCACGCCATTCACTCGCTTCATGTCTGGATTGCGTGTCATACTCATAAATCCACGTTTCGTCTCCAATCCGTTTGATGAATGTTGGGTCGGATTCGGCCTTGAAAATAATGTCTTTTGCGACGTCAACACGGTCCCTTTTTTACATAAAATTCAGGTCTTTCGGCACCAGCTTTGCAGCGACACGTCTGAGGCCCAAATCATTAACCAAAATGTCTCGAACGAATCCAAAAGCAATGCTCAACTCCTCTGCCATCTCTGTAATGGTCAATTTGCGGTCTACGGTCATCCATTGTTTGATTTTGTTGATGTTTTCGTTGGTTTTCGATGTCGATGGCCTGCCACTGCGGTCATTATCGTTCACGAACTCACGGCCACTTCTGAAACATTCGTGCCACTGATAAATGACCGTTTCTTCAGAGTATCGTTGCCGAAACACTTTTCTTACATTTGCATTGTCGTCGCACCATTGAAACCTTTTATAACGGAAAATTGAATACAAACTCGTTGTTGCGAACGCACAATCGCAGATGTACTCAATACGGCGTCACTTTTACAAATGTCAAACTATCATGCTGAAAATTTCATAGAATGTCAATGCCAGATGTGGCCACCTAAAAAAGAGAGAACTCAAAACAGGTGACTGAGAGCGTCACATTGATTTCGGAAACTTTTTGATCAAGATGGTATGTCAACTGGTGCATTTTTTGACGAAACAAAACTTTATATTACGCTTCTTTCGCCTTCTTTGAAGCCGAAGGGGATTTCCCTTTCAGCCCATTGTTTTGATTGTTTCTTTGTCTCAGATGTGAAGTGATAGACTCATGTTTCATTCATGGTTATGAATCGATGCAAAAACTCTGCTTTATTGCTGTGAAACTTTGCCATACACTCGATTGAATCATCCTAACAACGGTATTTTTGTTTCATTGTGAGTAATCGCGGCACCTATCTTTCTTATCTCCAAATTTTCTGGCAATATGCGATGTATAGCACTTTTTGAAATGCCTATCATGTCTGCTATCTCGCGGATTTTCAGCAGACGGTCATCCAATACGATTTTATGGATTTCCTTCACCATTTCTGGCGTGGTCTCCTCATTCGTCATCCACACATTCCTCATCCTCTCGTTTAAACTCTTCCACCAAATATTTTACTGTTGTAAGCGGAGGAGTAAACTCCCCCCGAGTATTATCTAACCCCGCTTTGATATTAGTTTTAGTTTCAATTGTATTTGGTAGAATTCACCACTGATGGTTTCATTCGATTTGAGCGTTTTAAGGTATCTCCTGATACCATGAACTACAAACTTTAATCCAAGATTATTTAGCTTCGCTGTCAGTGTTAAAGGTTTGCCGGGCTTAACCCATGACCATCTGATCTTGAAATTGTCAAAATGGATTCATTTTTCAACGCCCGCGACAATTCAATGAAAAAATCTCATCCTGTTCTCTCGTTGAAGTAGCAGTTCACATGTGAACCAACGCCTTTCAACTTGCTCAGTTTCAATTCGTATGTGTCCTTTTTGCATTTCAATTATTCTCATGTACCATGCCAATGTATCCTTCACTTTTAAAATATCTGAAGATTACCTGGTTTCTCATATCACTTTGTTTTTCTTCCAATTCCGGGTCAAGTCAAAATTGATAAAACCTTCCAAAAAATAAATTCGATGCAGTCTAAACATTGGCTTTGACATGGTATACAGAAAACGGCACTTATTTTTTCAACCCTGAAATGTCTTCACTACTCATCCTTTTAGCTTTATTTTGAAAAATTTAATAGCCCAACTTTATACACTAACATGTCCCTTAGATACTTGTACTTTTTAATGAAATCCTCTTTTATTTTCAATTCAACAATTGTTTTATGCCTCTCCGGTGTGAACATTTTAATGACATGGTGCAGCAGCATCTTCTTCTGGCGCTCCTTGTTGCATATTGCAGCAATGCAATTGTAGCCCATAACAAAGTCATAATTCTTCGGCCTTGAGGTGAAAATCCCGAATGGCAACATTCGGAATTACCTGACCTCCGTGGACTTTCGCCGTGGAGACTAATGAAAGCGTTTGCTTGCCGAGACTCGCTATCAAAACACTTGCCAAGCCGCACTTTACGAGCCTCGTCAGCCATTCTTTGTGGCTTTTGCCGCAAGTTTACAAGTCGTGCGGCTTCCAACATTGAATTATGTACGATGGGAGTGCTAGGCACGCTAGGAACAGACAGCTTCATCCTTGTACTACTGGAAAATTAAATAAATATTATGCAAAACACGGCAAGGACTGCCACAGGATGGGCCAGGAAACGATGTTGCTGTAGCTGTTGTGTCTTAATATTTAAATATTTCACCAGATTAAATTGTTTTTGTGGCTTCTGAATATAAGTCATTAGCAAAGCGGTGCAATGAAACAAGCTTCACTTTTGGAATGGAATTGCATAGAAATTGCATGAGTTTTGTGCAAATTAAATTTGCCTGTTGGCATAAATAGTAAATATTTTGAAAGTTCAGCAATTTTCCTAAGAAAATTATTGTATTTCAAATACTGCAGCCTACACTTACCATATACTCTGCGGATACCACCAAATCAGGTGGGTCCAGTGCATGCGATGCAATGCATCGAAGTCCTTAGTTATTCTTTTTTTTGTGCCAGCTCTAAACTGCTTTCAATAACATTGTTGTTTTTGTTTTTGATTTCCTCCATCTTCGATGCAACCAAAGGCAACAATAGCTGCTGTTGCTGCTTCCTGCTTCCGAGTCTGCAAAGTGTTCCATTGAAATTTGTGTCTCGTAGATCTGATCAATAGCTTACGTGATGTTTTCATGGCGTAAACAAAGTGCGCCATGATATTGCCGAGGAAAATACGTGCCAACTGCCATGAGCTGCTATTAAATTTCAATAACGTTGCGTGTGAATGAGCCACTGGAAGGAAATTGATTCACTCAGATTGTTGCGACTTACCGTAAATAACGATACAGAATTCATAATTGAGGTCAATATATCTCAAATATGGTGAGGCATATATATCACTTGATGTATGCCAAAAACTATGGTTGTTATTTCAATCAGGAAGCGAGCAGATTGAATTTTCAATTCGAAAATAATGACCGGTTAATGATGACCATTGATGGCAGTGAATCATTTCATTGTATATTTGATAGCAGTTATGAAGCTATCTTTGATTTCCCAAAAGCTAAAACTTCATTTCGTGATACCTACTGAGATTTCACACCCTGAAATTTTTTCAAATCAAAACCCTCTAACAATTGCTTAAAGTTAGGTTAGGTTGAGTCATGGTTGAGGCGTTTGCCCAACCCATATTATCGCATTGATAACCTGTTATTGTGAGGCTCTTAATTGGATGAACCACTTTGTGCATTTTATAAATTGGCCCATTTGATTTGGACCTATTTCTGGCACTGTTGCAAGGGAGTGTAGGGGATGAAGTTGACCAGGTTGAATATCCTTCTTCTGTCTAAAGTGGAGCAATGGCAGGAAAGATGTTCAACCCTTTATTATTCTTTTGCATATTTTAAGCTCCGGCAGAGGACAAGGGCTTTAAGTCGAATCGAAGGAGGTGTATTTCTTTCAAACGGTGACCAGTAAGCACTCCCACCAGAACAGACTTGTGCGCGTGAAGTTATAGAAGAGACAATTTTTCCAACCGTGTAGCAGATGACGGGCTTGTTTCAAAGCTCCTTTGCCTGCATTGAAGCTTAAAGGTGAACAAATGAGGATACCTATCATTCCTTCCCGGAGAGATGATGGAGGTTGCTATACCATCTCATTGAGAAATCTTCAGCATGTAGGATGTATCTCTAACATCCTCTAACATCCTAACGTACAGCATGTTAGAGTTGTAGGTTTAAGAGCATAAGGCAACAACTTCATCCGTGGCTTACGTTCAGTTTACGTTCACTTTCTTATAGTGCCAAGATCTCAGAATGGTATTCAATTCAATGATTGGGAAATCAGAAGGAGGTATTAAAACCCAGGTCTAGATTAGGGGTGGGCACAATTCTTGCACGTGCTGCGACTGCGTGTAAGCAGCGGGCAAGAAGTGGGCGAAATACATTGCATGATGAATTTGGGGGTGAATCGGATTGCGGAATGGAAAACCCTCTCTGTAATCCTCTCACAATATGCAATCACAAGAGCGCACTTGAGATTGCGTTAGTGCAGAAAAATATGTAAAAAAAAAAAAAAAAAAAAAATAATTAACTGGCCATTTCAGCCCTTGAAAGGACTTTGACCTAGCTTCTTATGATCAATTGTGTTGTGCGTGTTATTAAGTTTGTACACAATTGACCGAGCAATGGACCTACATGCTTAACGCCGACTCCGAACGGCGATGAACGGAATGTTCTTATTCTCAAGAAGCTTTACATGGCATTTTGATTACTCTCTGAGGTTTGCCATTGTCTGCAGAGAGGTGGCGGCCGTACAGAAAAATTATTTTAATTCAAATAATTTTCTGTCGCTGGCTGGGGTTCGAACCTGGGTCTCCAAGGTTCTTTGACATAGCGGCCACGCACTTTAACCAACTACGCCACGGACACCACAAGAAAAATATGTAATCATCTTAAATACAGAACGATCAAAGCTTCAGTGTTCGAGCGAACGTCAAGCAAGCAAAATCTGCGCTGGCCTGTTCCTTGATTAGGTGACGAAAAATTGTACACTGTACAAAATTTCATGCATGCAAAATGTTTGATGCTTCTGCATCAAACTGTATAATTTTTTTTGCAGTAATTTTTTGTTTATACATTTTTTTTTCAAAATACGACTATTTATAAATCATCTACCCTGAACTCAGATTTAATTTTTTTTTTTATTTTTCGTTAAAACCATTCAAGATCTATAACAATTTCCTTGTTTCAAAAAGTCAAATATATCATTGTATGACATTTTTGGTTTTTGTTTTATTTTCATTTATCATTTTCCCATGAACCCATCACCGTCCCATTATAAAATTATGTGCACTTTTAGCCGAGATATACAAACCAAAATTTAAAATGGATTGTTTTCAGCTTTTTACATGTCCGTTTGCTTATCTGTATTTCACTTTATCCATCTGTCAGTGTGTTAAATTTTTATAATCCGTCCACTACACATTTATTGAAGCGAAGCTTTTTACGCCTCGTTCTGCGATTTGCTAGAGTGAAATCAGAAAAAACGCCACTTTTTTCCGACACCTTTTTTCTTAGAATTGATATTGTTTCTTGCTTGCATCAATTGAACAAGAAAATGTTAAATTAAAAATAATTTTTTGCCCGCTGCAGGAATTGAACCCATGCCCGTTGACTGATAGTTTTAATCTTAAGCCATCGAACCAAAACCACTTGTTATTAAATTTCGCTGGTTCAATATTAAAAATTAACTAAAGCTATGTTGCAGTTGATTACAATAATCTATTTATAGAATTGTGTATGTATTGGCTAGATATCCTTCATATCTGACAATAACTATTAGCCAATACACAATATTCACTAAGGTTTGTGTATTGGATGTTGTTTCTACTTACTACTAGAGGTCGTTGGGAAGAGTGGGTTTTAAGGGAGGATCGGAGAGGGTAAATGTGTATGATCAACCCACATTATTTTTGCAAAAGGAACATTTTGTTAATTAATTACATATGTTGTTGGTACATGGTGTTGTTTTTTTTTTGTTTTTGCATAGCATGAAGGAAATTAACAATTGACCAAAAGTGCGTTGACAAGTGCGTTTTCTAAGTGACAGAAAAAAAATTATTAAGATATATAATAAAACATACTGGTGTGAAAATAAACGTGTGTGTTTTTTAGTTTACTTTGTTATTTTAAAATATTAAATTTAAAAATTATTTTAATCGAAAAAAAGCCCTTAAATTATCAAATCTATGATATTGCGAAAATGCTTCGCTTCTCTCGTGTGTCCAGTGACGCACCTGTGTTTTTTTTCATTTTGCAGCATGAATCAGAGCAAAGAAAAAAATCTCTAATACCTATAAGATTCCTGCAAAAACCACTTTAGCACTACTTTGTTTTCAGTGTGCTTTATAGAAACCGTAAGAGCGAGAGCATGCTGTTGTGAAAAGTAAGTGTTGCATATTTAGCATATTAAGAGAATTGCTTATTAAAAGGGAGTTTTTTTTTTTAAATTACTACCAGCAGCTACAAAATCGCTTTGCAAAAACAACTTCTTGGCATAATATAAGGGTTTCGCAAGAGCATGCAACCATTATATGTAATTCTACGTCTGCCTCCTAACATATTTTTAATTAATATTTTTTTAGAGCTGAATCACCATAATAAATTTATACTTTTATTGTGCGCGTAACTACTTAAAAGCAAGTGTTGGACACAAGACGTTATCGAGATATAAACATGATTTAATTCAAATATTAAATAGTAAAATTATAAAACGCCCTTTTTTTATTTAAATGGCATGCAACATTGATTATGAACTGCTCTGAGCGCAATGAGCACAATTCTATATAATAATTTATATTACGCTCTTCTTACGCTCTATCTCATAATATTTGTGCATGTCCCTCGTTTCCTTTACCATCGAATTTATGAAGCAATGCTGTCGCCCGTGAAGCAAGCAGCGGGCAACCAAAATACATAATAGAGATAATAGATAAAATACATAGATAGATAATAGAGTCACCCCAACTTGCCTTTCAAACTTAGAACCATCAGTAAATATATTTATAGCTCCATGCATGTGATGTGGTCTGTTTTTCCGTTCCTGATGTAAAGGGCTACAAATGTCGTAATTTGTGGCAAAAGTTACTTCTGATAGGCAGTAGACAGTATTGAATAAGTAAGTGACAGAGACCGGTTCCACCGTGTTTACTGGTCTACCGTGTTTACTGGTAGAGGAAGATTACCAGATTATCCAGATTACCTTTCTTTAAACTTGGAACCAAGAATTTCAGGCGCTATTTCTATTCAGTCAAGACAACATTCGTCGTATATATGATACTCGAGACCTTCATATTTATAAGGGATATAGCTTTACAACCTTGGTGGGATCTCGATTGTACTGCACCCAATAACGATTTATTTTTATTACTTTTTTTTTTCATAAAATATAACATTTAATCAATGGAATTTTGTTCTTACTATCATATGTTTTAATTTCTACTTTGAAGAAATTTAAAGATTTGGAAACCTTATTTCTCACTTCCGCAGTTTTTCTTCCATTCATTCCGATTTTTACTTTTGATCAATATTCTTCAGTAAAAATAATTTTAAATATAACGAGCACACTTTTAGGTATTCTCTTGACCATCCGATAACTAGTCGTGCGTCAAGCCGCTTTGAAACATGGAGGATTCCTTGACTCTCTGCCCGAAAATAATTAAAAGTTCAAGAAGGAAGTAAGCAATGTCGCAGCACACAAAAGAACAAAAAAATATCCACTCCTCCTGTGTTGCCATGAACACCAGTACTTCACATCCTCAACTAGATATGCCCTCGACTAGTGAGCACGACAAACACTGCCTGTCATCAACCCAAGCGATTCAACCAACGGCTGCATGACGAATATGCAGTTTCAGTCGCATTACAATTACGAACAGTAAGTGGCCAGGACTCGTTGCGGTACCACCCTTGCACTCAGCATAGGCAAGAAGTGTGCAAATAAAAAAAGGACATGCATAGGAATTCAACTGGAAATGTCCACGGAGTGGAATAAAGACTAGCAACAAAGTCGTGGCTTCCGTTCACTCTCAACCCAACAATGAATATGCATGAAGATGAACTATTCCTAGAGCGAGATTTCAAGTGTAGTTGCTTGAGTGACATGGGGACAGACAACAGAAACGCGGAGCTAGCTACTAACTACTAGGTAAACAAACAAATAAATTCTGATTGTGACCCAGTGTCCAGTGTTGATGCCGTGGTCCCACTCATTGCCTTCGCCATCGTCGTCGTCGTCGTTGAAGTTGTTGTCGTCATTGTTGTTGTCATCTCGCTTTGTTTTTATTTATTATTTGCGCCCATTTGAGTCAATTATGTTGACGGTTAATTGTTTCCTTTCATGCTGGCATTCAAGAGTTCGTGAGTAGCTGCTTCTCTGCTATTGCTGCAGCATCTTTACTTCTGGCCGGCTGACGTTTGCTTTAGGCATCCCCCATTGTTTGCTCTTGGCCAATAACTTTAGTTTTTATTTATTTTTTTTTCTTTATGAGCCGAAAGCATCCTTTTTTACGCAAATACGAGCTTAAATGGTTTACTACTTGGTACAATTGATGTTTGTTCATTGCCTAGTTTAATTTGTTATTGTATTATCAACATATCCTCTACCCATTAAGCATGCAAACTCCAGTCAGGCTATTTCTTAAGTGTTGCACAGCACTGGGAAAAATTAGTGCTAATTAATGATTAAGTCTATGTTTAGGATTGACGGCAATACTAATAGAATTATGCATTTGCAACGATTATTAATCTCAGTACTTCGTTAAGGTGACCGGGTTTTTTTTTTACTTTAGCTTGTCTGAGAGTATGTTTTTTTTTTAGTAATATTATTTCGGATATTTATAACTCAATTTTTTAAATTAAAATTTGGTCTAAATGATTCCATGAAATCATCAGCATTACAAAAATCTTCCCGAAAAGTCATGACCAGGATTGGGAGTATAGTTTTGAGGAGATGAAACGAATTGAATGTGATGATAACTGCAATTAAAATAATAGTAATTTGATGGTTCCTTTTTTTCCGACAAGGTTATAAACACATTCAAGAATATAAAAAATATCAGTACGAAGTCGTCCGCTCGAGTGCCTTTGTGAGCGTACAATTCGAAAAGGTACACAAGTAATCGCTCGCCTAGGCGTACTCTACTAAAAATTTGATCACTCTCGAGAGCATACCCTTTGCCGAGACATATTTTTTTTTAACATATTTTATTGCCCAAGAAATTGCCTTAACAAAGTTTTATAAGATTAATATAAGAATTTTTTTGCAGTGCAAAAAAAAATTTAACATTCATTCATGATTTCTTCTTGAAAAAAAAAATCTGGCTTTATGCCAAATAAGTTCCACTTTAATGACATATGGAAAAATTTGATCCACCGAAACTAACGCGTTCATAGAAGAGAGCGGATATGAGACTTTTGATGCTTATGAGACAGATCGTGAGTCGTACACGGCAACATTGAAAGTTGACAGTACAAACAAAATTTGACAAATCATTACAACTTTGATAACACAGTGCGACAAAATGGAACGAAGTTGAAATACCTGGGAGATAATGCTATTTTTCTGGTAGGTCTTGTTGAGTTAAAGAATGTTCTATACTTGAAATTTGCCGGACACGCCGTTAGTGTGGTGGGGTATGACATACCCCAAAAGTTTAAGTCGTAAAAAAAATTTTATCGAAAAAATTCAAATAGCTTCTCATTTCTTGATTGATTTACTGTTAAAAAAAATAATTTCAATAAAAAAATAGTTTTATTGAAACTTACAAATACTACAAAGAAGATATTGAAGGAAATAAGGTCTCTGGGGTATGTCATACCCCACTACAAAAAAAATAGTTTTATTGAAACTTACAAATACTACAAAGAAGATATTGAAGTAAATAAGGTCTCTGGGGTATGTCATACCCCACCACACTAACGCTGGGTTAAAAAAAAAAAGATCAAGCAAACATTTTTGAGTTGTCATACCGAAAATGTATTTTTGGAAAAAATCTCTTTTCATAAAAAGTTGAATAATTTTCTCAATTACTGACCAATTTTTAAAAACTTAATTGCGTTAAAATTCCTAATAAATGTTTTTTATGAATCCGTACAGTACTAGTGTGGTCTCAATATAATTTAGTGTATAGAAAAATCGTCAAAGTTGAAATAAGTCAAAAAAATTTAAAAAAAGTTGTATTTGTAGAGTAAATACCATCAGTTTTCTCAAGTTTTCCCAAACAATATATATATCGTTAGAAAGATTTAAGTATCGTATTTCAGTATCCAGTTAAATTTTTAAATCGGTTGGCAATCAGTTAAGTTATAAGCCAATAAGTAGGCAAAGGTAAGCAAAATCGGCTTTTTTACCGTAAGTCCAGATTTTGCGGGTGTCCGGCAAATTTCAAGTATAGAAAATTCTTTAACTCGACTAGACCTACCAGAAAAATAGCATTATCTTTCAGGTATTTTGGACTGTCGCACAGTGTAATTTGTGAGGACATTTTGGAAAAAACCTATAAGTGTATGCCAAATAGGTTCAACCTGATTGATATATGGAATAAGTATAAATAAATACATGGAATGATCTATTGCACCTTTTTAGTTGCTCTGTTGACTTTTTGCACAGAATTTTATTATTCTATGATCATTAGGCTCCAATGACTCCTATGTTTTGTAGACTCCTTGAAAAAAATCTATGATTATCTACGGATCTAGGATGCGACATAGGGGGGGGGGGGGTTGATAAAGCCCTTTCAGCCAGTATGTAGATCCGCCACTGATTATCAATCCGTTTCACTGGGATCATTAATGGAACTACTTGTATTATTGGGATTTATTAGATTGGATTCCTTAGATAAAATCTACGGCAAATAATACAAAAGGTTCTACTGGAATTATCTCTAGACTAGTTGGGTTATTAACTTTTTTTTTGTTTTGTCCAGCTCTTTGAAAAGCTCTGTGATTTTCATATAAATAGGCACCACTGGGGTTATCTATGAAACTAATTGGATTATTGGAATTTTTTTAATTTTGAGGACTCCTTGGATGCAAATCTATGATTATCAGTCCAATAGGTTCCACTGGGATTGTCTATGGAACTTGTTGGATTATTGGAATTTTTCGGGTTTTGTGGACTCCTTGAATTTAAGTCTACGATTTTCAGTCTTATAGGTTCCACTGCAATTATGTATGGAACTAGTTTTGTTATTGGAATTTTTTTATTTCTCAAAAATTAGGTATTGAGGTCTAGTTCGCTGGGTTTGTATAGCTCACGTAATTGAACTAAATGCTCCCAAATGCCAAAAATACTACGGAAATAAGATAGGAAATTAGAATAACTTAGTCACTCAAAGAATTACAGTTTGTTTAATTTATAACTATAACTGAACTGCTAACTGAAACACTGGTTATCTGGTTACTCAATTGAATAAATTGTACCCAAAATACTTGTTTAGTAGGAAAATAGGTTATGTGAATTTGTACCGAAAAAGTGCAACAGTACTGAAAATATCATCCCTGATATGCTAACAATGCTTGCATTATATACGAAAAAGCGGGATACTTTGTGCTACTTCGCTACCTGAGCGCTTTTTCGAAAAGAATGCTACCAATGACGTGGCTTGATCGAAAAGAATCGTGGCGTCCGTGGCATAGTTGGTTAAAGTGCGTGGCCGCTATGTCAACGAACTTTGGAGATCCAGGTTCGAACCCCAGCAGCGACAGAAAATTATTTGAATTAAAATAATTTTTCTGTACGCCCGCCACCTCTCTGCAGACAATGGCAAACCTCAGAGAGTAATCAAAATGTCATGTAAAGCTTCTTGAGAGCGAGAACATTCTGTTCATCGCCGTTCGGAGTCGGCGTTAAGCCTGTAGGTCCGGTTCTCGGTCAATTTTGTACAAACTTAATAACACGCACAACACAATTGATCATAAGAAGCTAGGTCAAAGTCCTTTCAAGGGCTGAAATGACCAGTTATTTATTTTTTTTTTTTTATGCAACCAATGAAAATAAACTAGCAATGCTTAACCACACAAAACACTTCGTGTCTGACCGCTTACAGTTCTGCATTACATTAGCATCAACTTAAATTCTTTACCAATGTGAAGTGGATTGGTGGACACTCTTAAATAACCGATGGGAGAAAAACCACTTTTAAAAAAATGTTCCTATTTTAAAATTATGATGGAGATATATGAATATTTTTTACATTTGCTTGGCATTAATTCCAGGCAAATGTCCTTGATGCGACTAATATTTTTAGGAACATTCCATATTCGCTCTTGCGTTCAATCTCCCCACCTCGTTTATATAACATTTATTATTTGCTCAGCGCATTAAACGGATTAACGTATAAACTTTTTCCCCTCAGTGTAAATTAGGAAAAAACGTTAATTGGCTTGCGGGCAAAAAAATTCAATTAGGCTGAGTCAAGTCGAGCGCGCTCAAGTGACAATGAGCCAACGTTGTTGTCATCGCCTCCGTCTCTGTCTCCGTTGTGCGACAGAGACACTCTTAATTGGTGGGCAGCTTGTGGTGTGCTGACGGACTAAATGTTGCTGAAAATTGGCCACATTAGTGTGGCAAGTAGCAGCATCCGTATAGGAATAAGACACATGTTGATACTCGCCCTTATCACTTCTTCTTCTTCTTCTCCTTCTTCTACTACTTTCATTTCCTAGCATTATTAATGCTACAGCAATTTTGTTGTTAATGGGCTCTGAATAGAGAGGTTGTCGTCTTACCGGCTCGGATCACACATAAAAGCCTTGATTCATAAATTCAAAATTTCAAATTCTACTGCATTTTGACGTCATCGTGTTTCCGACAGGCAATTTCTAAGACATTTCGGGATGTGATCCTGTGGAGCGTGCAAACTGAAAGGGTAGATATTGAAATTTTGCATGAAGGAAGCTGGCTCACTGACTGGCACCCTGGCAGGCTGGTAGAGTCATCATCATGCCTTGACGTTTGTTGTAAGAAATTTGATTTGCATGTGCAAATGAACGTGGAATTGAATTTTATTATGCATGGAATATAATTGATGCCTGAGCAGCATAAAGTGCGTTGCCTCACATTTGCTTGGTTTCACATGCAAATCAAGAGCAACGGGTGAGATTTGGGTGGAGGAGGAGGAGGAGGCGACAAACTACTCGCCTTTTATGCTGAATAAAATATAATATTTCGCCTGCCAAATTGAAACTTTCAGCAACGCTTTTGAATACAAAATCTTAGAAAATGCATTCTATGTATTCTGAGCGACGCATTTAATGTCGGTACTTTGTTGACAAACTTCTCGTTGTCTGCTTCATAACCCGATGTCATAAAAGACTCAACGTAATAAAATCATGGAAACTGAAATGTGTAGTAAAATTTGAGGCAAACTTATTAATGGGTCATAAATCGAAATTTAATTCAGCATTATAAGAAAAAATGTAAAAAAAAAAAGAAAAAACAAAAAGTTAAGAAAACACATAAATGCACGCAAGCAAACTAGAAACGAAGTTTTTCTTTCTCTGTAATAAAGACATAAATGTTGCCTAATGTTGTAAACTTGGTTAACGACTTATAAATAACAGAAGAAGACAAAAATTATATTGAACAGTTAATGGGCTGAAGACTAAATGCACCTTTATTATAAATAAAATTAAGAATGCTTATCAGTAGCTAGACTATTTATTGAGGTTTATTCATAAAATTTTAGGAGTCATTGCAACTCAGTTACGAGAGCAATTTCGGAAGTTTTAAGTGCAACACTGATCCTACCATCTGTTAATAGACTACTAGTAATTTCAGCTCGCTGCGACGCTTTGGCAGCCATTGACAGAAAACGATATTGTGACTTTTGGCGAAAATGGAAAAAAGTGAATTTCGTGTGCTCATCAAACATTATTTTAAGTTAAAGTGCGCGAGATTGTTGATGCCGTAGGCATCTTAAACGAATGGGTGTGGAATATTTTTCGAAATCATTCGGATATGAACAAATTATCCGCAAGATGGGTGCCGCGTTTGCTCATTCTCGACTATAAACGCGATCGTGTACCCGATTCAAAGACGTGTTTGTCGATGTTAAACAAAGATAGGAACGATTTTTTCCGTCGATTAGTAACCGTGGACGAAACATGGATCCATCACTACACACCAGAGACAAATGAACAGTCAAAACATCACCGACCGAACGTGCTCCGAAGAAGACGAAGACGGTGCTATCGGCCGAAAAGATTTTCGTGACAGTATTTTGGGATAAATGCTGTATAATCTACATCGATTACCTTCCACCGAAAAGAATGATCAATGGCGAATACTATGCAACCGAATTGGACCGTTTCAACGACGCTTTGAAAGAGAATTGTCCCCATTTGGCGAGAAAAAAAGTCCTCTTCCATCAAGACAATGCTGCGCGTTCACACATGCACAGCTCCCATGGCAAAATTCCATATATTGAAGTACGAATTGCTTCCTCATCCAGCATATTCTCCAGATTTGGCCCACAGAGACTATTTTCGGTTTCCAAACCTGAAGAAATGGCTCGGCGGAAAACGATTCACCACCAGAGAGGAGCTCATCACCGAAACTGAGGCCTATTTTGAGGACCTTCCGAAAGGTATTTTTCGGATGGGATCAAAAAATTGGAGGAACGTTGGACGAAGTGTATCGAGCTAAAAGGAGGCTATGTTGAGAAATAAAACGATTTTTTTCCGCAAAAATTATTCCTTGTAACAATTTTCACGGGATCATCAAACGGCCTTCGTACTATTAAGGCCTGAGTTATCCAGTTTCTGGACACATATAAGGATGTTAAGACCCAAAGAAAATATTCGATGCAAATGTTCAGAGCTGCTTAAAGCAATAATTTTAAGTTTTAAATTCTCTTTTAGTTTTAAAAGTCTTTAATTTAAGATTCGAGAAATTATGCTCCCATGATATAAATCAAAATTTAAGCAGCAACATACAAATTGTAGAAGAAGAATCAATAAAAAATATATTTTACATGTATAACTTAAAATTATATATTTACAAATAACGAAGATATGCGCAGTGAAAGCTTTTTAATGAAAAAGTAACCATTTTTTTTCTTTATGTGATAAGAAGTCTTGAAGGACATACCAGCGATGTCCATAAAAATTATTTGAAGATTTTAAGATTCAGGCTTAAAAAAAAAATAAATAACTGGTCATTTCAGCCCTTGAAAGGACTTGAACCTAGCTTCTTATGATCAATTGTGTTGTGCGTGTTATTAAGTTTGTACAGAATTGACCGAGAACTGGACCTACATGCTTAACGCCGACTCCGAACGGCGATGAACGGAATGTTCTCGTTCTCAAGAAGCTTTACATGGCATTTTGATTACTCTCTGAGGTTTGCCATTGTCTGCAGAGAGGTGGCGGCCGTACAGAAAAATTATTTTAATTCAAATAATTTTCTGTCGCTGCTGGGGTTCGAACCTGGGTCTCCAGGTTCTTTGACATAGCGGCCACGCACTTTAACCAACTACGCTACGGACGCCACACAAGATTCAGGCTTAACTAACAGTTTTATAGCCCAAGGGGGGGTGAAAGGGCTTTCGGGGCTTATTTTAATTTTTCCCCATACAAAAAATTCTCCAAGGGGGGTCTTTTGATAGAAAAGCCTTCCACACCATTACACCATTACTGAGTCTCCATCGAAACTGCGTTTGGAAAATTTAAGGGGCTTCTTTCGCAAATCTCCTCAGTACTATTGGAAGCCATCATCTCGTCCGAGAAAATAACTAGTTTCAACTAACTATAATTTATAACTAAATTTTTAATTCTTGTGTCTTGTTTCTCATAAAATTATTATTTCTCCGTCAATGAAAATTATTTTCATTATAATCACACACACATTTAAAAAAAAAATTTAAGTTTAGACTTTTTTATTTATATAGAAAAACTAGAGGACCCGGCAAACTTCGTCCCGCCCTAAATTCGAGCAATCACGATTCCACCCGAAATTAATTTTTTATCGAACATTCATGATCGATAACAAATGGTGCCAATCGAATTTCAATTATTGATTGAATGAAACACTCCAATATCCCATATTAACACGGAATGTAATAGGCTGCTATTATTCGAATTCAAAAGATTGTGCTGTCATATCATTTTATTGCGAATTGTATTAGAAAATTTTTTTAGTACAATTCAATTTGAATAAAAATTGAATAAAAATAGTCGGCTCAACTGTTAGTTTTGAAGTCATGAGGTGGTCCAAGGATCGATCCTCACAATGGGCAAACAATTAATTTTTTTTTTAAGTTTTTTTTTAATTTATTGAAATGACAGCTTTTGTGATTTTTGGAGTAAAAAATTAATACGTTAGAGCTTTCTTCAAATATGGTTTATTTAGTGCTTAAATTGAATTTATCAACGCAAAGAAATTGGATGAAATATATAAAAAAAAAAACGGAGTTATTTTCATCGAAAGTAAGAAATACGAATTTCTGATAGTTTTTTGTTATTCTAAGGAAACGAAGTTATTAGAAAAAGACGCTGTACTAAAATTTTGTGCAATTTTGAAGATATGTGTATGTTTTTTGACAGAATTTCCTTTAAATTATTTAGACGCATAGTTTCGCTAATAAAAGTACGCTAGTAGGATAATTTACGTTTCTTGTAGGGGCAGAAGAAGGAGCGTGGTAAAAACCAAGTATGCCATAACCTAATCTAGGATTCAAGTAATGTGTGTGCCAAATTTGAGTTAAATCCGTCCAGCCGTTAAGATTTGTTGGCTATTTAAAGTTGTCTAATGTGGCAATTCCCATACAAAATTACCAATTTCGATTTTTTTCGATTTTTCCGCTGTTCCTTGAAGTTTTTGTAATTTTCTTACTTTTTAAACCACATCTGTATTAAGGCAAACAATACAAAAAAGGAATTATTAAAATCGGCCCAGCCATTTCTGAGCCTTAGCAAGACTAACGCACACACATTTGATTTTTATATATATAGAAGATATATATTTTGAAAAGTATTTTTAGATAAGAAAGAAATTTTCCTTCCTCTACAGAAGGAATTTCAGAATTATTATTTCGTTTTTTTTTTTTTGTTTACTTTGCTAAGACAAACGACACAGCCAGATTGTCCATTATCATCGCACAGTTTTATATCAGTTTCATACGCAAAACACAATTACATTCCAACTATGATCACTTCCGGTTTTGGATTTGGGTTCATCCGCTTGCAATAGTGTTGTTGCATCCCAGCAAAACAAGGATACAAATTTTATTTGCACATATATTTAATTGAAAAACTTTTTCCAAACATACACAATCCAGTCATATGCACACGGATATGCAAACACATCTGTGCACTACATACAAAAACGCCAAATACAAACAAGCTTGGCTTGGAGTGTGTTTTAAAGTTTGTCTGGAAACAAATTAAAAGTTGTACCAAGTTTGCGTTGCGTTGAAGCGTTTATGTTTCCAAAAACTTGCCAATTTTAATACATTTATGCAAAATTTACAGGTCAACAGTATTATTGGACTCCAATCTGAAGACTGTAGGCGTGATAAGCACGAAGAATGTTCAGATGCAACAAGGACAATTCAAGCAATTAAGATATATATAACAATGATTAATGGTAATCTCTTATATATATTACACAAGCTCAAATTTTGTACCGTGTAAGACTTTTTAAGTACAAGTCCAATCTTAATAAATTTAGTATTTCTTGGTAGGTTTAGAGCTGTAGATGTGCAAACTGGACTTTTAATTTCTTAAAAATTTATATTTTTCAAGTTATAGCTTATTCAAGTTTGCATATAATTGTTGTCGTTGTTATGTTGCTTTTTCTCTTCTTAACAGAGCAGATAAGAACAATCCCAGTAGAAAAGTGGACCAATTTTGAAATAGTTCTGAACTAGTTCCAAAACGGACCAGTACTAGTTCCACTACAATACCCTTTAACATTGAACGAACTGACGCTTTTTGCGGGTTGATGTCATAGGAAAAGACAATTGTCCTCAGAAACACTCCTTTTTCCCTATATTTGAACTAGTTGCATTAGGAACATTTTTAAACTGGTTGCTTTCGCAGTAGCTTGAAAGTGATTCTTTTTTAACTAGTTTTAAAGTGAACATATCAAAAGTGTAAGAATTTAGTGCAATGGAAAGGTCCTAAAGATCTCATTTGTACCATTGTTCCATCCACAATCCAGAAAACATTTTGTCTATACACATTTTTTTTTTTAATTATTTTTTCTTGTGCGCAGCAAATTTTAAAAAGTAGCCAGAACGCGTTTATTTTTGTCAGCAATACTTTTGAAAACAAAAGCAAAGATAACTGTTCTACACTGAACGCCTTTTGTACTTTTTCAGAGCTACTGCGAACTGCGCTAGAAATGAACTAGTTCACTTTTTCAATTGACTCCAAAATAACTGCTGGGATGTTATCAAACTCAGAGCAAAACTATTCGCTGCTCACATTTCGTTCTCTTCTGTCTCTTCTTAATAGAGCGTCTGTTAACAACAAAATGAAAGTCAGAAAAATATAAAGCTTTCGCAAACCGCTCGCGGTGAACGCTTGCAACCAAAATACATACAAATTTTTTTTTATTGCAATTTATCGCTCACATTTCACTTTATTCTGCAACTTCTTCATAGAGCGCTTGCAAACAACGACAAAACTCTTAGAATATATGCAGAACACAATGAACGGCGTCAGCGGTCAGCGCCAATTATTATTTTTTTTATAGTTGATGGGTGCGCACCAGTGGTCGCTAGTTTTATATTATCTTGAAATACTTAGCTGGCCACCTAGTCCCAGGAGGCCTAAATAAATCCATATTTTAGTTATTTTTCCTAACAATACACTTTCATTTATAAATGTCAAAATTTATTTGAATGTTGCAGTACCTTTTCACTTTAGTATCTTATATATATATTGTAAAAATAATTATTTTAAAGCTGTTGTAGCTGATCACTGGGAGCTCTTTTTAAAATAGGCGTGTTGCATTGAGCACGATATCTCTGGACTGGATCATCTGAAATTAAAAATCAAAAAACTTTCATATTACCTTAATATAAGGTATTATCAAGTTTTAATCGAAGAAACAAGCAAAATATTAATTATTGACAAAATGGTGACTTCTCTAAAAAAATCTATTTTCGACATAAATTTAGGCCTTACATTATTAAAACAAATAAAAATACTTATCGGTGAGAAAAAGCCATTGATCAATTCGGTCTTGCTTACCGACTTAAAAAACATAATTTGGAAAAAGCACTTTACAGTAAAACAAAAAAGGTTTCAACTTACATCGAGTCTTCTATTGCAGGGTCTTATAATAAACCCTCCGTTCCTTTGACAGCTTCTAATAATTGAATTTGCTGTTGTCTCCGAACCATTCTTCCCTCCTTTGTGATGTCATGTACTCCTTGGTAGGAGATAGTGTCGCGCTATATTCCTACTTTTCAGCCGAAGTCAAAGTCCCATGGCATTCATAAAATACAAAAATGATACTGTACCTTCATTAAATATGCCAGCAGCAATGTATGCAGCCATTTCTTTGTAGCTTTCGTTGTTGTTTTGTGAGAAACCGCCCCACATATGTTAACAGTCATTTTTTATTGCTGAGTTGTGTATAGATCGGATACACCGCTTAAGCAACATCTTGTGGTAATGGCTGATTATCATGCTTAAAAGCAGATTATTTATTCATATTACTTTTGTTCGCAAAATCTGGATTCTTAAAAAAACCAGACTGTTTAGAGGACCAGCTGTGAAGTTGAAAAATTCTAATATTAGCTGAATGTCGTCTTTCGAAAAGTACAGTGCGTGTGTGTCCTTGAAAATTTAAAAAAATGTTGAAACGTCGTCCCGTCGATCGAGGCAATTGCAACCAGCGTTATAATTATAACCAGCAGTATCTATATTTAGCGATAGAGCTCACAGTTTTTTATCCACGGAGGCTAAAATTGCTAGGCTTGAAACCCATAAAAAACGCAAATATACAATATGAAGAAAATGTACAGTACGAAGCTGAAATGAGTGACAAACCGTAAGTTCACGTTGTACCCACTTGAAACAAGGTTTTTAAAACTTGAAAATTATTTTCTCTATAGTCTGATGAGAGATTTTCATTATTTTGGTTAAACATTTTTTTTTTAAACAAAATTCATTGCGTCAGACTATTTCTACTAAATTTCTTACAAGATTTTTTTTAAATTTACAGATTGGAAAATTTTTACAAAAGATATGATGCCGACAACAAGACCCCATGGTTTTCATCAGTAATCCATTTACATACGTAAAGAGTAATGGTAATATTAAAACTATTTCTTTTCTTATAACTAGTCTAAAAGTTAATAAAGAATGCAAAATTAAATTATTTAATTTTTCGTTATTATTATTTTCACCATATTTTTCACCTTTGTGATAATTTTTCATATTAACACTGTTTTCAAAGCACGCAGGGGTATGAGAGTCCTTAAAACTTCGATAAGGGATTTATTTTTGTGCATTATTCACTAAAAAATTATTGTTTAAAATTGCGAAAGCACTCTGTCAAAATTTAAAAGTATATTCGAATGCTTCTGTAAAATTTAGTGTTTAAAGTGTTGACATTTTTATTAGTAAGAAAACAAAAGCGTCAAGTAATGTCTCTTAACAGGTCTGCTCGCCTGCTCCTATCAATGTTCCGAGTTAAAAAGTTTACTTTACTTACGAGTAACATGCATCTTGTATTTTAGATACAAAAATAAACTGTCGAATGCATAATTTCGCGTGCTTTTAATTCGTCTAAAATTAGACATACACACACACCCACACATACATGCTTCCAAACTTATTACTTTACATGCTCAATCATCAAACGTCGTTTGATCGTGTCATCCCATCTCAGTCCTCAAATGCCTTTTATGATCCAGTTCTGTCGTCGCATCGCATTGACCATCATCAACTGTTAATTAGCATAATTAATTTGGTTTTTTTGTGAGGATTTCGGATGCGACACAACATGCATGTGTTCATGCAAATAAATTGCAAAACACGTATTTTTTTCAGTGCATTTCTAATGATTTTGTTTTGACACACATTCATTTATAGGCCTTTGAAAAATAACAAAAAGCAAACTATAAAAAAGTGTTTCAATGAATAGCAGTTCAAAATATAACATTAGGTTTGACCCTTAACCTAAAATGCATCATTCATCTCTTGTTCCATATTAAAATTTCCTCAGATAGCCATGAGAGGTTTTCATATTATCTAGCTTTTAAAAAACTAAAGCTATTTAAATAGTTGTGAGAAATCAGTTAGTAAAGAATATTGACTCTGATTGAGTATTCAATTAGAATTTTTAAGCTTGTGGTATAGTTTGCTCAACAACAACCACAAAACATCACGGCTACTCTTTGTTTTTGTCATTAGTGACATCTGGCATTATTAATCAAAGCTCAGTGTTAACAGATGCAAATGAAAATAGGACAGCCTTTATGTACTCTCAATAGTTCAATCAATAAAATTCGTATTTTTTTTTTTTTTTTTGTTTATTGTATGTTACAAATAAAATTTAAATTTATAAAATAAACAAAAAAGAGATGCAAGAGTCTCCTATTCATAATACTTCACTACTGTACACTTTATTCTCGATGCAGTGTATTGCAGTGTTGATATCGAATAAAAATGTTTTGTAGTAACTAACATATGTAGCGAAGTCAACAAAGCAAGCAAGCTTTTCGTTCCTTTCCAAGCAGTGTTTATGTTCTATTAGGAAATAAAATATCAAAACATAGAATGACAATGAAGTAAAAGCAACAAAAAATCTTAGCGAGTACACCAAGTGCACCTTGCATCACCATTAATTGACTTGCAGCTAAATATTTTAAATGCATAGCCGATATTTTTTTATTTTGACATGACGTTACCTTTTTACCGCCCAGGTTTCCAAAAAAAGTTGAAAAAGACATTTGAAAATGCATTGGCGTTACATGGAATTGTAACTCACTAAGTGCTAACTATGATAAAAATATGATATGAGAGCAATGGTGAATTGTGAATGAAGGTCAAACTTCAGATAAAAATAAAAAAATTAAAATTAATGACGTCATCTGGACGCTGAGAGAGCCGCTTAAGCAACGAAACTTCAAATTTGTTACATGGAATTATTACTCGCTATGTATAGATGCTACTGTAAAAAATATGACACGCCAGTTACGGCTGATGCTTAGCCGCCATATCAAAAATAAACAAGATGTTATGTAATAGCATAGAATTGAATTTTAACTAACGACAAAAAAAAAAAAGTAGTAAATTTTAAGAAACGACAAAATGTAGTGAAAATGCAGCAACATCGAAAAATGTTGCATTGAATTAAAACTTCATAACTATTGAAATGACAATAAAGATGATTTTTGGTCACATGATAAAAATAAAAAAAAATTAATGTTGTCATGGTTCCTCAAGGAACTGGTTAATTTAATGCAAATGCTCCATCGTTGCATGGATTTATGTCATGGCGCTTGTGTAAATATACCACAAAAAAGCAAAACCAGAAGCAGAAACAAAAGCAAATCCAAAAGCAAAAGCAAAGATAAAAATTATGATAAGGATGAGGACAAGTTTCGAAAAAAAGAAAGGATAGTCACAGGAATAAGGACAAGGATAAAGACCCGATAAAATATAGAATTTTGGTGAAATTTCTAAATAAAAAAAAAATACAAAAAAGGCACATTTTGCAAATTTAAATGTCTATGAAAATTATATTCATAGACAATTATGTTCATAGCCAATTATAAAAAAGTGGTAAAAATAAGTTCAGATTTTTTTAAGTTAATTCCTTGGACCTTTATTTAACAGGCTATGAAAAGGAAAATTCCTCTTTTTTCCGCCTTTTAAAAAAAACATTTTAAAAAATCTTTACTAAAAAAAAAACTTACTTAAGATACCGAAAAAAAAATATGAGTGAGACCTAGTTTTAGCTTTAAATTCGGAATTTTTAATCTTCATTTAATACATAATATTTAGTAGTAGAAAAGGAAAGAGGAGAAGGAACGTCAATAGAAAGAAAGTTCAAAAAGAAAGCTCAAATATTGGGTTGATTAAGAAGAAAAAGAGACTTGGATAGAGATCGCTTAAATGAGGATTTAGACATGGAAGGTGAAAAGTGGTCGGATAAACTATTAAATTCTCTACAGCAACAGCTGATGAGTTCATTACTTGCATATGCAGTATGATGCTGATATTCAGTTAACAGCCGAGTATGTCTTGTACGTCTTATAGGGTCATTGAGGGTAATCTTGTTAGAGATGTATTCGCAATTAGTTACACCGTTCAGAACATCGAAAGTAAAGCATGAATCCAATACCGTTCTTCTTATTGATAGCGTTATCAAATTTAATAGGGTGAGTCTGTGTTCCTACGGTGGAAGGCTACAATATTCGCGGGGGTTATAAGTCTCTCTCAGAGCGAATAGGACAATTTCTTTTGTATGGATTCGATTCTATCATTATGGGATTCAAGCATCGCACTGATTCTTTCAGTAGTTGGTCCAAGCCAACTACAACATTTTCAACATACAACATGCAACATTTTCGATAATACAATGTCGTTTGATATGTTAATTTTTTGTCGTATTTTCGTCACTAATATTACAGATTTTGTTTTAGTTTTTGATTCAAAGAGTTCGACGAAGAAATTGAAATTCTTGATAATTTTGATATGGAACTAAAGTTTCTTTTTTTCTAAAAAAAAATTGTAAAATTAAAATTTTAGTTTTAACAAATTTTTTCTTCAGTCACCTCTCAGTTTCTTTAGCCAGCTGTATAAATACAACATGTAACAAAAAATAACCTTGAGTGTGTTCACAACTGTTGTATTGTTTTACAACAATACGTGAGCTACATACTTATTTCTCAAAATATAACTGAATATTTTCATTTATATATAACCATGTCTGTCTATATTTTTAACCCTTTCGACCCCAACGTTGCCTGAAAGCAATTTCACATGTTTATCGTCATATAGTTAAAGCTACAAAAAATATTTTTTTCTTAAACTATATATTGTTGATGGGTTAATGTTTTGAGAATCATAAGCAAAACAAATGATGCAAAATTAACTGTTACTTTTCCTCCTATCTTTGGAAAAGTGAAGTGGAATTGTAGCTAATCAGCTTATTGTAAACTGGAGTTATCAGATATAAGTGCACTATTTTCGATAATAATTAAATAATATGGTTTTGTAACATAAATACTGTATTCTACACACATCACATAATATTAATTGGAAAGTAAGTTTGCGTGGTGCGCTTCATACATAAAGTAATGATTTTATAAAACTCACAAGTTGCCTGTGGGCAACTTTGGGCTATAGTGGATATAAAATATTTTGTTTTGGTTATGAAGCCGCATATGAGAAGTTTGTATAATGAAGAGATTAACAAGATGTAGAAGTTCGATTGGGATCAATCTGAAGATGAGGAAAGTGAAGTTAGACTACGTTGACTAATTTAGAAGGTATTGTAGATTCTGTAAATAGATTGTAGACATTAAAATATAAGAATTCCTGCCGTGGATTTTTCTGTTAAGCTCATTTAAATGAGCGAATATGTCCGCCAGATAAGCAAGTTTTACTATCCATATCTTGCCTATTCTTCTTTTTTAAACACAGAAGCAATTTCTGAACCGTGGGCCTCTAAAAACTTGTGGGTGTCATTTTTTAGCTCGTAAATCAGAGATAACACTTTTCCGCGAGAAAGCTATCGAACTTTGGTATAAAACTGAAGTGACTGATGATCTGCTCTTATTTCCTAACACACAACATTAAACAGATGAGAGTTCAGCGGTCGTAACTGGATGTAATTGACAATTTCAGCAACTTTTTGTAGGACCGACAATAATCCACCAGGCAGAGACTTCGTCATCAGTGCTTCTATGTGTAAAAAGCCATGTACATTTTTAATATAAGGGTGTTTTTCAGAAGCCCTGGTTACAAATCCCCTAATTTTTAGGTGTATTATCTTCACAAAGCCTCGATTTTTTTTTCGCGGCACACCAACTTATGACTGCGGCACTTTGCGGAACAATGTTGAAGAAAGAGGAGAAAACATTGAAGTTGGACTCTTGGAGTATTTTGTTAGAGAAGTAGTTGAACAAATGACTGAAGAAGTGGAAATTGACAGTAATATCGAAAAAAAACGACGTAAAGGTTCTAAGATGGAAATGTAAACCATTTCAACTTTCAAAAAGTGTTTGGAAAATAAGTTTCCTGTCGAGTATTTTACCGACTTGTTCGATACTGAGGTTTTTGATAGAAAGGATCAAACAAATTTTTATCGTCATCAGAAAAACGGTTTTGAAGTAAAATGTACTAGAGAGGAAATATAAGTGGTACATTCGAGTTTTTTACTGATGTCCAAGCACATCAGTTACAAATGCTTGACTTCTTTACAATAAGCATTATAATATACTTAAGTATTACGAAAAACATTGATTAAATTCTAGCTAACATTGCAAATTAACTGTTACAGACCACTTTTACGCCACAAAAATTGTTTTTTGTGATTCTAAACTTAGCAGTACTTAGTAATAAACTCAAATAAAAAAAAAAAAATAAATAAATAACTGGCCATTTCAGCCCTTGAAAGGACTTTAACCTAGCTTCTTATGATCAATTGTGTTGTGCGTGTTATTAAGTTTGTACACAATTGACCGAGAACCGGACCTACATGCTTAACGCCGACTCCGAACGGCGATGAACGGAATGTTCTCGTTCTCAAGAAGCTTTACATGGCATTTTGATTACTCTCTGAGGTTTGCCATTGTCTGCAGAGAGGTGGCGGCCGTACAGAAAAATTATTTTATTCAAATAATTTTCTGTCGCTGCTGGGGTTCGAACCTGGGTCTCCAAAGTTCGTTGACATAGCGGCCACGCACTTTAACCACTATGGCCCAAGGTTGCTTACAAGCAACTCTCTCTACGACCCAAACGGAGGGGCGTGAAGACATACAATTTTGCACAAACACTCCTTGAGTAAGTAAATCATGATTCAAATACCAAAATAATTTCTTGAACAACAGGAAAAAATTTGGGGTCGAAGGGGTTAACCAGTTTTTTAGTCTTTAAAAACATTTTTGCATGTAATCCTTAATGATTTATAAAATCGGAAGAGAGATCTTATATAAGATGTCTTTCTAACTATGCACAGTCGTTGACGTTACTCCGCCATTAATTTCATTTATTGCTATGGGACATATTATAGTCCCATTTAAATATGATTAAATAAAGAAAGACCACACACAAATCCTGACAATAGGGAATATCTTCTAAACTAATTACATTTCTGAACGTGAGCTCAAAACAAGGATGAAAGGGTGGTGGTGCATTAATGCTTGTTTGTGCTTCAATTAAACTTATTTTCTTTAGTATTAAATTTAAAATTCGTGCATAAATTATGTTGATAAATTAACATTTATTCGGCAAACGCTCTTCCGTCAGACGCTCAAGAAAACAGATTTAAATTTCTTATGAAGAGATTCAATAAATTAGTCTTGGCATAAATAAGGATATCCTGTAATCTATTGTGTGTTCGTTAGGACACACGCACACTTTCAAATATACATGAATTCAATTAGAGTATCTTAAGAAGAGTTGAAGAAGTCTTCAACTCTGTCTCAATGCTGACTGAGACCACCGTCCGACATTAAAATGAACAATGCTTCAATATAAAATAATTGTTATAAACTAAGCTATACATACGTGTTCCAAGGAAGGCAGTTATTGTTGGTGTTCGACTGTCACAGCAGAACGTAGACAAAAGCCAAGCAATTATTGTGGACATAAGCATACGATGCAGGAATCAAAATTTGAAGCAACGCTTTGATTGAGTTGTCATGCGTATAAAATTCTAAGTTATATTCCGTAGAATTATTGTGGATATAATTGTAGGTTCCAGGACAAGTATTGGCTTTTAGTGAATAATAGCTATCTACTTATTACCATAACACAGCTGCGTGGTTATTTATGCAGATTATTTGCTGGATTTTCCATCTAACATTTTTTGCTACTTGAGAAGGTAGATGTGCCTAATGGAGCATTGGAGCTTCGACGCGCATCTTTTTACTATCTTAGCCACTTGGGCACTGTTTCCTGTAGCAACTGAAGTGACTCAAAAGTGTGGAAATAAGTGGTAAATACTTTTACTAAAGAAGAAGAAAAAAATCAAATCATTCGAAGCGGTTTTACTGGTGAAATTGTGGAAATGGATGGATTTCAAACACTGCCAACATTATTAGATTTCAATTTAATTTAAGCAATGGAAACTCCACACACACACACACACACACACACACATACACACACTAACTCACTCACCGTAGCACTGTTGTGGCCTGCTGTTACGCTTCATTGCGGGAAAAAGTGCTCCGTTGACATTTCATGTTTGTTTTCTTCGTTGAAAGTTTTAATTGAAACTGGAGCACTTTCAGCTTTCCTACTAAATAAATAGAAACATCAAATATTTGCAGCCACTTTAAGTACGGAAAAAGAACTACACAAACAGCAGAAAGCGAACAATGTTTGTTGTTGACCCTGTAAAAATAACAGTCACTGTACTGCTCAGTACCGCAATTTTTGTTACTCAGAGTCCAGTATGAAAGGATTCTCTTTTATGCTAGGAACAAATAACAACAAAACCAGAAGAAAAATAGCAAAATAATAAACATTATTTTTCGCCATATTCGACTACTATTATTTAAAATAGTTGTTTTTTTTTGAGTGGATTTACTTTTACTGCCCGGTCCAGCTTTATTACAATGCTTTGGTAACGAAACCTTGATTGGAAATTATAGCGTGTAGTTGTTGAAAGCAGTCCTTAGTCCTTAGGCAATGATAGTTTATTTGAATTTTCATTTAAGGATCTTCCTTTTTCAATTTATCTAAATGTCGTCCAACTACACACAAATTCAGTCTTTTAGAATTGGAGTGGACAGAGCCTGCGGCGGTTGTGATGTTACGACTTATCCAAAAATCTAACTACTTATCCTTGCCTTTGTGTGAAAATTTATTTAAATTTATTTAATACTTAAATATTGGAAATGAACAAAAATGAAATAGTTTGTCCCAACATTTTTCTTCCTACTGTTTTGCATTTCTTTCGAGTGAAAATTCTTTACATTGGATTTTTCTTACACCAATGATAAATCGCAACTCTCCAGGGCATTGACAAAAACAACAACTAGAACAGTCATACATTCATACTTATATAAATAAAAATAAATTTTTTATTATGCACAACACCAAAAAAAAAAAAATAAACACGAAAGATAAGATAACCCTTACAATCATATTTTTATGCAAATCTAGAGTCACAAAAGTTCTTTCTGAACTCTGAGCCCTGAACCCTGAAACCACATGCCACAACGAAGTGTGTCTCCAATAATGTGATAAACACTGTGGCAGCCGCTGTGTTGTGGGATTGGATCGTCGCCGGGTTATTAGTAGCGGAGTAAGATGTCAGGGTGCCAAGTTGCATTGGGTGAAAAGGACAATCGTATAAATTTGCTCCCTTCGAATCTCTGATAAAATGATTAGCAAACAAATTGGTTCTGCAAATTCGATTGAGCTTTGGGATTTCTTTTGTTAACAGGGTTAGAAAACTTGGTTAGTTTTTGTTGTTTTTGTTGTGGCTGTTGTTGTTGGTTATGGCTGGTATGTCCACAGCAAAACTTCAACGTTAGTTTCTTCGCCGACTTATAAATCTTTTCGAAAATAACTTTATATCCATTGTCAGTGTTTAAGGATGCTTGTCAAAGTGTGCGTAAAGCAAGCAAGGCTTTTGGTCTTGTATCATAAATATTTATGTTTGTATCGTTGCAAAGTTGATTTGTATTTATTGTAATGTTGGGTTCATCCAAGTTGTTCTTTAACCAGTTAAGTGTGAGAATATTCTCACCGCTAATTTTCAATGGCTTATTGTTCTGTTTATTTCCACTATGGTGATAACTCGGAAGTGGTAGACAATGTTTTTCAAGACATTACAATGTCATCATGTTTGTTTTTGTCTGATGAGGTGAGATATATTATTGGATACTTCTCCTGGGATCAAGAGTATAATATATTTGAAGTGGCTCCAAAGTAATCAATGATATAATAATTATATTTGAATAAATATTTGTTTTTTTTCTAATAGTTTTCAAATAAATCAATTTTTTACCTCTAGAATCCCTTTCAATCTCTTAATCGTAGACGAGACTAATTTTAGTTGGCGCTTTTTTTTAATTTTCATCTTTTATTCTTTTTTACCTGTGTTAGAAAATAAAGTGAAGTAACAGAAGTGAAGGACAGTCAAATAATCCAAACGAAAACCTCACATCCAACACCGTTTTTTCCCACTGAGAGGCATTGCATAGCAAAAATAGCAAAAATTTCACAGCCAAAAAGTAAAGTTGGAACAAGAAAAGTTTTGGCAAGTGAAAGCTGTAACGTACTGGGTTGACCAAACCGTTCACCTTCCCGACAGCGAAATTAATATGATAAACATTTAGTGTAAGCTTGGGACTGTTGAAATATCAAAGACATTCTTTGAAATTCCTAAACATTTAGACTTCCTAGGATTTAGAGTTAAACTATTGTTGCGTGCCCACTCACCTACGCTTTCAAGAGCAAATCTTTTTTTGAAATACCGTACGATTGTACATTTTCGGCGTACATATATGTATATTCTTCAGTTATCTAAAAAATTTAAAAGAACATTTATGTACAACATACCGAGAAGAGGATCCAAAATAGACCCTCGGGAACACCCCACCTAACGGGAAGAAATGTTGACGAAACAGTGTTGGCAAAAGCAGGTTGCCATCTACAAACAGTCTGTTAATTAAGAGCGTGTACGGCATAATTTATCTAAAAATTTATTTAAGAAAATTTATCTAAAAATTTATTTAAGAAAATTTATCTAAAAATTTATTTAAGAATATTTTTCTTTACATGCATTCATTATACATGTTCCGAAGCACGACTCAATCATATTAATAAGATGTCCAATCACCACTGACATCTCCGCGGCATACTTTCCACTAACTTTTCGGCATATTCGAAACGAAGAGCTCTCCAAATGCGTCGAATTTCTCGGGAAAGCTGTTTTAAGGTATAGGTGGCTTCCCTCAAAGCTTCTGCTTGATGTAGCTTCGCCTTTCCAGTCGGTGCAGAGGCGGCTGCAGTGTTTGGGGTCATTGGCCTCCTGCAGAATCCAGTCTTCGTTTTTGATTATAAATTGGAATTTGGCAGTCGGTAATAAAGCCTTCTTATTAATTTTGACCATTCTGGCAGCATTAAGATTCTCGGTAAGGAGGGGAAAATCATCCCCTTTTTTGAGAATCATCCCCAAAGATGAATTTTAATGGGATGTTTAAGAATGCACTGGACACAATTACTCGACGACGAAGACCAAGCCCGCGGTAAGATCGAATAACCCCAAACAGAAGATTCGTCGGAGAAGAGTACATTACTCCAATCGCGATCAATGTTTTTTGTTTCCAAAGCCATTCTTTTAGAAACGTGTTTTTCGGACAACAGTGGTTGTCCTTCATTGTGCTTCACCATTTCAAATTATTTGCACGCAAATGGTTACGAATAGTTACGTACGATATATTTAGACCTTTTTGCCTCAATTTCGCTTGCCCTTGACGCAAGTTTAAGCCAGGATTCCTTGAAACAAACTCACTATAATTTTTTCAACCTTCTTGGTCACGTTCTCTGTTGATCAGGAAGGTAGTCGACGTTCATAGATTCCTTTAAGCGTTGCACTCACTTCTGGACAAAAGCCTTTGACTTTTTCAAATACTTTGCCGCCGCTGCATAGGACATTTTTGGTCCTTTTGGATTGTTGCAGAGGAAAACTGCCTCGAAGCGTTCTACGTATGCAGCACTCATTATGCCTAACACACTTTTCTGACAAAGTATCGACCACCAATTTAACTGTTTTACCAGTGCGTCAAGGGCAGAGGTTATGTCTACTTGTTGACAAAATTTCAGGGTTGCTCTGTTTACTGACTGCGAATAATGCTGTACACGCTCTTACTTAACAGACTGTATCTGATAGGTAAAACGTTAAGTTTAATTAATAAAATATCGTTAACGACAAGCTTTAAAATTATCCAAAAGAACTTGAAAACTCACCTTATAGAATAAACATAGACTTGCGGCTGAGAACCAAGAGTAGTTATGTAATTAAAATTATAAACAGGGAAGCTCCCATAAACGGACGATCTAATAAGCGGACATCTCCTATAAGTGGACACATTCTGGGGAACGAACAATTTTTGGTTTTTTTCCTTAGGAAATGCTCTCCCATACACGATAAATAGACGCAGACACACAAACATGTATATTTATGAAAAAAGAATATCCCATAAGCGGAAGCGAAGCTCTAATAATCGGACAATTTTGTCTTTTTGTATCAAAAACATTAATGCTTTTATATATTTTTTTTTTATTTTGGTGTTTTCGACAGTTCGGAGGGTTTTTTTTTTTCTTCTGTTTTTACGAATTTACTCATCATTTTTTGCGTTGCTCACTTGTAACGGTAAAATAAAACAATTAGAGCCCGAACAGAATCAAAGCGGTTGGCGACCGGCGATCCTCTCTTCTAGCCAATCGCTCAGAATACGTCCAGAATGAAAGCTATAAGCGATTGGCGAACTATTCAGACTTAATTGTCAGAATGTTTTGTTTTGTGTTTGCCTAATTGGCATGAAGAAAACAGAAACACAGACAACAATTGCCAGAAGATAATACAACTCAAGAAAATATCACTGAACGTACCCCATGATTAGGAAAAATACGGCAACACTTATCATGTTTGACACCACTCAAAGAGAGGATCGCCACGTTGCCAGAAAAGAAAAATAGAATAGATTCTAATCTGGCGAATGCTCGTCGCGATCGAAGACCAGCGATTTGATTTCGTACGTGTTCATACGTTTTCATGCATTCTATTGCTTGAAAATGTCGCCAATCGCTGATCGCTTTGATTCTGTTCAGGCTCTTAGTTTCAGCGTTTGCTCTAGTTTATGGGTAAATCGTTGAAATATTTTGTTTGAAAGAACAATCCAGTTTAACGTTGACTCTTACAGAATTACAAAAATTACATACATATTTAATATGAATTAATTTTTTACTCATTTCATTGTTTGTCTATTAAAGAAAAAAATTATTTTAAATTAGAATATCCCAATGCCCATTTGTTTTTTTGATTTGAAATTTAATATCACATTTTACGACATTCCCATAAGCGGGCATCTCTCATACGCGGACAAAAAGTAGGTGACCGTCGGTGTCCGCTTATGGGAGCTTTCACTGTAATTATTTGTATGTATTGATTTTGACAGTTTTGACTCAGAGCGAGAGAGGATTTTAAGCTGCGAGACTACCTTAATTATTCCACCATGCTCAAATCCATGGTACAATGACAATGGTAGGCTCATATTGGAGAGCAGGGTGCGAATGATGTCAAAATCAGCTGGCATTTTTGAGGTTTTCTAATTGTTGTTGTTGCTTTTGTCATTTGACGTTTGTAGCTCCTACAGCTTTGTTGTTGCAAAATTTCACATTTGAGCAACCCTTTTAAAATGAGCTTACCTTGTATCATGCTCAAATCTATATTCAGCTTCGAAAATTATTAATAATTAGACTTTAACATTTTTATTTGAAGTCATCAATAAATCATGTCACTCTTCTGACTTTGGCAACAGAGAGCACAAATTCAATGCTATTAATAAAATACCTACTTGCAAGATAAGATAATATTTTATTTTCCTACAGTCAAAATTTTTTTATATTAACTTCTTGGCGTTCATATGACACTTTTAAGTGATTAATAGACATCTGATCTTATTCTCAAATTATTCTTTTTTTATTCTGGATTGAAATGCTTTTCAATGGCGAAGTATGCTTCAAGGAGTCCTTTAGATTTTCTACGCTGACATATATAAAGTATTTTTTTGTAGAGAAGTAAAATTATTATTTGAAATAATATACTTAGAGTACATCAATTCGAAGTGAAGATTGTCTATATTAGAAGAATAATTTTATGCAATTAGTGTAAAAGAGTGATTTCGGACATGTGGCCGTCCCATCTGGCTCAGATGTGGCATATTCTTGAAAAATGGAAACCAAACAGAGCATAAATTATAGCAAAGTTTCCCGATCCGATCCACCGTATGATAGTTTAATACTTATCTAAAAATACAACCTCGAAAATACACACTCCATATATGAGGTCATTGAATGAAATGTAAAAGTTAATAATTTTCGGAAATGCATTTCGCTATGGTAAGTCTGATAGATAAATTTTAGATAGGATAAATTTTTGTAAGTCCCCACAAAAATGTGTTCAACAATTATAAGCAATTATAGATATGAATATGGTGTCTCTCACGGTTTTGTAAGCTTTGCGTGCTTTTAAATTGTATTCAAACCAACTCGCAACGAATGAAAGGTTAATTTAGTTAAGGGAAGAAATTAAGGAAATAAATTCGTTTACAATTTAATTTTTATAATTCTTAAAAAACATATTTTTTAAGAATTATATTAAGAGCTTTACTGAGAGCTTAAGAGCTAACTGAAATAAATTCGTGTTTATCATTATATCCTGCATAAGTTTTTTACAACCGTTCTGCTTTTGAAAAGTTTAAAAAGTTAGGTAGTTCTTGACTATTCTGCTTTAAGAACATATTATATGATGTTCAAATCAGCCGACTTACATTAACTTTGGCTACATAAATAATAGGTATGGAAGTATTTTTTGACAAATGCGTATTTTAAACCACAATTCAATGTCATACATGCATATGTATGCGTGTTAGAAGATTTTTATTAAAAATAAAAATGACGCAAATGTTCGCCCATAATCTGGTAAGTGGCAATAACTCCTTCTTCTGCATCCTTCTGCGTTTGGGCCAAATTCAGACCGTTGACACTTTGGCATGTTATTTGTTATAAAGCCAACAAATTTACGGTTGTCTAACTTAAAGAATTTCATTTCTCAAGTGTCAGAAAACAACAATAATGACAAACAAAATGGAAACGGATGTTGCAATAAATCAACTTGAAGCATATATAAATGAACTATTGCCGCAATAGAAAAATAAGAACAAGAAAAAGAAAGAGGAGAAGAAGACGAAGTACAAGTAAATTCTGAGCTGCCAGAATTGGCATCGCAGTGTAACTTATAGAATGACAGCAAGACCAAACTTTTCTAAAATATTTCAACAAAAATTGTTCATTACATCTTTTAATGAATTATAGAAGAGTGGAGATGTGTCTGCTTTTAAAGACGAAACGTGTGTGTACCGCACAAAAATAGCTACGATACATTGTAATCATGGCTTATGCTAGCCGTCGACCACGTTATAATTATAGTGTACCATGGCGTCAATCGAAGCTAATAAATAAAGTCGAGATATGATTAAGAAACTAAGTTGAACCTATAATTATAAATTAATAAATATGGGTGTGGCTCCTTAATTTATAGTTTCATTGTTAAGAGTCTGCAACAAATACTTTGAATAATAAGATAAAAAGCTAAATAGTAAGTTTTAAGGATCGCCATTTTGAGCTGCATGATAAATTATTTTGACACAGTGACGCCCTTTAATGTTGACTTTATTTTTCTGCAGTGCATTAAGTTCGCCTAGTTTGATCAAATTTATGAATACGTTTCGCTTGCTAAGCATTACGTCGTGCTGCAATCCGAATAAAATAAGTGCCTTTATAAATATAAAGCTAAAAATTTTCGGAGGCAAAGAAACATGGCCAAGAAATCTGCACAATCTGCTAAGTAAAGATGCCAACAAATTGCAGCTTAAGAATTCAGCATTCAAGCTCATAAAGCCTTACGAAGTTAAGTTATTGTGTACTGTGCGTTTCATAATCATAACACAAGATTTTTTCTGTAAATATTTTTATTCGTAATTTCGCTAGGCAAGTAGTATTTTGAGGAAAATTATATTAGGGAAAAAAATCAATTAAACCAGTAAGGAATATATTATCTGCGACTTGGTCAAAGTTAAAATACCAGTAAAAGTTATAGTTTTATTATTTGGATGATGACCGTATATTTCGAATTCAATTTCGATTTCGAAAAATTTTAAGCCTTCAGTGCGTATTTGGAATTAAAGTTCATATTCAAGTGTTTACATTGTTTTTTGTGGAATTTGTAGAGATTCTTAACCATTGTGATGACGTGGATAAATCAAATGTTTTCCTTACAACTCGTTTTTTTCCCGTATTTGAATTTTATTTATACCACACACGTACACACATATTCCATACAAGCAAGCAGCAACAGCATCGCACACGTACACACATATTCCTACAAGCAGCAACAGCATCGCACTCTGTTCCTGTAGTTTATTTCTTGCAGTTGCAACCTTAGTTCTTATAGTTCTCATTTAGTTACTGTTGCAAGGGTAATGTAGCCTGAATATTTGGCCAAGATTATGTGCGGTTGCTATGGTTGATCGTATGACTAACTCATGCAAGGTGTGAGTGACAATCGGACGTTTTCTCAAGAATGTCTTGCACTGATTGTCATTTGCCTGCATACTTTGGTCAATATTTTGGTTCACTTTTTCCTTCTCTAATTTAAACTATTTTTGACGTTTGGTCAAAAAGCTGTCAAAAATAGTATAACTTTGAGAACGAAAAAAATAAAAAAAAAAATAAAATATACAAGCAATGGCATTTGATGTACGCAGCTCGTGAGATATATTTAAATATATTGCTTTTTAATTTAAAAATTTTTATATAAATTTTATTTAAATGTGATTGTTCTATTTTGAAATAGTAAATATTTGAAAGATATTTAAAAAATTCGTGCATAATTTTAATACATTTTTTATTAATTCTGTTTAAATGTTTTAATATTTTATTTAAATAAAGAAGTAATAAAATAAATTTTAAATATTTACGTAGTCGATTTAAGGAAATGCGGTATTGGTGCAAAAATGACTCGCTTTTTAGATAAATTAAAAAAGTTTTTGGATAAATTTAATATTTTTTTCCCTTAGTGTACCTGAATTTGTGTCAAACTGGTGGATTCCATGGGCCGTCGGTGTATTGAAGTTCTAAAAAAACCTTGGTGCTACAACAAAATATTAAAGTTGAACCAGTTTACAATATAAAATTGTAATAAATTTTTTCTTTTTCTGATAGATGTTCTCTTAATCTTTAAGAAATAAGCAAGCTTTGAAAATAAAATTCATTACATAAAAAAATAATCAAACAAAAGAAAAACAAACATGCCGTTTCTATTATTTTTCCATCACTGTATATCGCTTCGTTACATTGCTCACATAAATGAAAAATTAGTCTCACTGCCATGTTTGCCTCAACAAAGAGAAATAGGCTGTTTTCCAATAGTTGAATGTAGTCTCTATTTTTTATTCGCGACAATGTTAACTGTAATTCAAGCATGACTTTTAATTTTGAAGCCCCCCAGACCATTATAGAGCCTCCTTCGAAGTTACGTATGGAAAAGTGAAAGGGTTTCTTTTGCAAATCTCTCCAGTAGAATTTAAAACCATCGAACCCATTTAGATTACATTTTTTCTCTTCCAAGAAATAGAGTAATCGATCCATTTCTTCGACCTTCCTAAAGATCTCGACCTTTCTAACAAATGGAGTCAGGCCGATGAATTTTAAGATCAATAGCTATAACTTATTGTGTCCCAATCGGAAAATAGATGTTCTTCTGCAAATCGAAGAAGCGCGTGCTTGTGACATTGCAAAAGATGGGGTGCTTTGTAGGGCAGGGATAAAATTTGGGCATGACTTGGTCGCATTCGAAATTTTTCTGAGAATAATCTGTTGTTCTTGGTCAGGCAGCCCATTTTTTTTTTCCGAATGGCTTTAAAACACTAAATTATTGGGGTTTCATTTATTAATCCATTAATTTTTTTTTTCGAAGTTCGGGACATACTCGTTGTATGCTAATATTTTGACACGCTCTTCATTCGACAAAATTGTAAGTACCTCGTGGCAAAATTTTAAGAAAGTTGTCATTTTGTTTAAAAATGATTTTAATTTTTATTGAACTTGAAAAAAACGATGATAATCACTTGTAGTCTCATTAGAAACTAATTATCGAGTATTGTCTTATCATTATCATGAAGCAACGAAAGGTGCAGCAATCAACAAGAAAACGATAACTTTTCTATAAACCACCAATAACGATAACTCAAAAACAGAAAAATATAAAAGTTCTCACATTGTGCAAAAAAAACTTATTCAGAAAGTTTTCACTGGTTTTAATTTATAACTAAAGTTTCATTCTTAAAGTGTCTTATGATTATGAAATGCACTTCATATTATTTCTAAGGAAATACAATGAATGTCTGACATTTAAATCAATTCTGAGATAAACATATGACTATTGGCCTCAAACGTTGTTTTAAAACTTATTGATTTTTAACGAATTGTCTTAATTTCTGTCTGTACTGTAGAAATTCCGTTTTAATTTTCTGCACCACTTCTAGCCACACTCCTAGGCTGCATTTATTCTCCTCGCTACATACATACATTCATATAATAATTACGTTTTTATTTGAAATTCCTTTTGAATTATTGTAAAAACAGGCGGAAATTTATAATGACTTCCTTATGAAATATTATGAATGGTTGAGCATAAAAGAAACGAAAATGAAACGATAGGAAATGAAAACAAATCGCATGGCATACAAACAGCAGAAATGCGAGCAGAAGACGAGTTGGAATAGTTGGAAAATCTTAAGATGTTGCTGGCGAAAGCAATTTGATTCGATTCGTCATCATTATTTCAGTGGAATTTCTTTCGGAAAACCCTTGATTTTTATTTCTTCTGCTATGCTTTTATATCTGCTTTTATTTATTCGACGGGCCGGTGAATAAACATTCACCGCCCCATCCATCGTATCTAGTAACAGCAGCAACAGCAGCCACTTCAGAAAGCGCAGTTAGAACCACATTTAAGTCATACATAGCGTCATCAGGTTGGAATTTTAAGTGCGGCAATCAATCCTTTTAAAAGGATTATTTGAAGCATGCATCTGCTGGTCGGACAGTGTTTTGGATGAACGGTCAATAGTTTTTTTTTTCGCAATCAGTTTTTAGTTAATTTATGGTGTTTTTTTTTTCTCACTTAGCAGTTTAATTTTGAAATATTTAAGCTGGAATCTGAAATTTTGTCAGATCATTTAATAGAACTAAAGACAAATTTCTTGCTGATTTCGAAAGACCAAGCCACCAATTTCACGCAGAGAAAATTCAAAGGCTGAAATGATGTATTAAAAACTATTGTATGTTGTCTCAAAAATTGTATTGTATGTTGTCTCAAAAGTAGAGTTCTCGATTTTGGAGCGGGTATTGCCCGGCACCCGGTTATTTTCGAGTATTTTCGGGTACATTCGAGTATTAAGAGCTATCGGACTAATACCCAGGTAACCGGGCATTTTCGGGTAATTCGAGCTACCCGGCTAGTTTCGATCTTTTCTATTGTGAAAATTTTTAAAAAAATTGCCAGGGTGCCACGACATGAAATTTCAACATTGCTTAGGTCACAAGTTGAGATTTATCCTACTTTTGTCGCGTAATGTCAAATCCAACTCTTTTGGCTTTTAAAACGAAAAAAGTCAACGAAAATTTTATATAATTTGCTGCCAGCTTAAAATCCGCCGACACTTTTCGCTTTGTGAAAGCGAACAAATTTAAAGTTTATTTCAAAAAATTTCAAATCAAAACGAACATTTCGAGTGCTCGGGTGCCAGAGTACCATGACATTCTGGCATTATTCTGGATTAATTGCTGCAATGGTCAGTTCATTCGAAATCGTTCGGAGTTTATTGGCATAGACCTTCTCTTCGAGGAAATCCCGAAGGAAAAGTTCAACGGCGTCAAAACTCATGATCTCGATGGCCAATAATTAAATGACGCACTATGTTGTGAGACGATGCTTTATGATGACCGAAAACTGTGCTGGCTTTGCGAACCCTCTCCGCAACGTTTTCACTATTTCTGTAATGAATTTTCACAATTGTACGCGTTCCTCGACCGTCAATTTCTTTATGACTAAACCAACACGCTTGCTGTTGACAGCTTTCATTTTGATTGCTGTTGATTTAGCACTCAACGCTTGTCACAAAAAAGTAGTGACCCAATCAAAATGTCAGTGACTTTTGGGACACCTTTTATGTAATGATAATAACAAAAGTATTTTTACAGGTTTTTATAGCTCCTCAGTAGAAGTGTAAAAACCAAAATTTCTGTCAAATATTTTCCTCAGACCACTGCTGAGTTTTCAAGTTAAGGAGCACCTCACAGTTGCTTGTCATTCGCATAAAAAATTATAACTGCTTAAAAGTCTATTTTCTCGATTTCCGTCAATTCCGAATCAATTCCATTTTTCCATCCATTTTACAGTGTAAGACGCTCAAAACATCGAGCTTAAACAAAAAAGAAAAAAAAATAAATGACTGTATTGTAATTACCAGGGATGTGACGGATGTCATTAAGCTATGTGGGTACGGATGAGGATATTTAAAAATAATATCCACGGATGCGGATGTTATCAAATTAGTAGAACCTTAAAATATTTGATTTACGGGTATGATTAGTTTATTAATTTTTTTTACATCATGATGACAAATCTCATAAAATAAGTAATTCTAAACACGAATAAAGAAAATGGATCTGATAACGGCAAAATGTTTTTTCGCATAAAAATCCTGACCAATAGCTTAAGTTCATGTTGATTTAATTTTCCAACTATCTTATAGTAGTCAGTTAAAAATTAGAAACTAATAAAAGAAAAAGCAGTTCCCTTTACGGACACATTCGTAGCTGTTAAGTTGACAACATATCTTAAGCCTTTTCCTTATTCTTGTACCTATTTTTTCCTTTGTTCCCAAACTTGTTCTCATTCTTAATTTTATTCTTCCTCTTATATTTGTCCTTTACTTTGTCTACTCTCTGTTCAAATTCTTGTTTTGATCCATGTCCAAATGCCTGACCCTGTCCTTGTTCGAATCTCTTTCTAAATCCTTGTAGCAATTCTCGTCCTAGTCTATGTCCCAATTTTGTCCTAAGGCTTGTGATAAGTGTGTCATTGTTTTAGTCCTCGCCCCAATTCTTATCCTAATCCTCTTACTAATCCTTGTATGATCCTTGTGCTCAATCCAAGTTTATATCTTTGCTTCCTCCTTCTATTATTCCTCCTACAAATCCTTATCCTCATCTTCTTGCTGTTCTTTTTCCTAGTCCTTATTCAAACCCTTGTCCCAATACTTTCTCCAATTAAATTTTTATTATTTTCATATTTATTTTTATTATTTTTTTTAATTTTTTTTAATTTTTTTTTTTTTACTTTTGCTTTTTTACATTTGTGGTACATAACATATTGCATGAAATAAATCCATGCACCAATAGAGGATTTGCGTTGCATTAAGGGGTTCCCTGAAGGGCCTAGTATACACTTGTGCTTCCCATTTTTTTGAAAGTTGTACTACCACAAGCCCAATCCAAAACAAGAACTCATAAAGAACCATCTTTATAATCATAATTATGAGAAGAGGAGGAGAGAACAGGACCAGTTGTTAGTTGAAAAGATATGAAATTGGACTACTCCCAAGTATCCTCCTAAAATAATAAATTTACTCAAAGTTAATGAATTTACAACCTCATGGCTGTGATTCGAAGTATGTTTGTAAAAGTCAAATAATTCCTTTATTTCTTATTTACCATTTAAATTAAGCATTTTTTACATACATTCAAAGAAGCACTTTGTGACAAATGTAATGCACCGATGACTATTTTGTCATGACAATAGCGAAGTATTTGATATGTTTTTAATTATTTTTTTTTTATTGGCTTCATATCTGCCGACCCCTCTTTTTGTGCCTTCTGATTTTGTTTTCTCCTTTAAGGAGAAAGGGAGCCCAGGCAAACAAAGAACTTGAAAAACAATAAACATCTTAATAGTACGCACGCTAAATACATTTGATAAGAATAGCTTTTAAAGTAACGTATTTGAAACCATCTAACAAAATATCAGAACTTTTTTTTTTAAAAGAAAAAAAATTATAATATCCAAAATCTACAGAAGATTAAAAACACTAAAAGAACGCTCGCTTGAATGAAAATATTGCAGTGAATGTCCTTTCATCGCGACTCAATGTCTGTGAACTTATTTTGGCAACGAAACGTTCGCCAGTGGCGGCAGAGATACTACAATTATCCAAACTGTGTTTGACTTGTTGCCAAGAATTGTTATTTGCTTTTATGTTTGGCCAACGCTCTGCAGATGCCATGAAATGCATTGAGTATTTTTTGAATGAATTTGAATTTGAATTGTATGCAGCATGCCAACCAACCAACCATCTAGTTATCAGTAAACCGAAGACTTTCTCGGACGGGCTGCTCAAAGAAGCTGTTTGCCTCCATGAGGACGTAGCGCAAAGCACGCATGGAATCGCACTTATCACCCCGCTACTGACTGTTCCAATTGAATTGAAATACGACAAAGTTTGTCACTGGCGCCAGTTGTGTAATTATTTTAATCACTTTATGTGCTTTTGAACTTTGGATGCTTTGAGGCATGATGCAGTTTGTATTTGCTCTGAAAATGGGTTTCTTTCTGTCATCAATTTGCTGAAATATTTCGGTGGCACTAAGTTTTAACTTAAAAAACTACATGCGGACTTTGATTAATAGCGAGGATATATAAATAAAGAAAAACCTAGTTTGCTTCATGGATAAACAGGCAGACATTGAACCTGGCTGGATACACTACACATAAGAGAACGTATAAGAACTTTATCCATTTCACACCCATTTAACGTCCATGCATGCATTCAATTGAAATACGAACGCCAATTGCTCGGTTACGGTAACGTATTATCCTGCCATTACGCAGCTTTTGAGCACAATTCATCGCCAATCGACTTCAACTCCCCGGCGTCATCTTATTAGATGCGGATTGAACCTAAGGTACGAAGGAAGCATGCCGCAAAAGTTGCAAAGCCGGGATTGGCAACACTAACGTTTCAACCTTGAATAAAGCTCCAAAGCAGCGATGTAGCAAGAGCTGGCTGGCACCATGCAAGCAATCAATAATGTAAGTCATTCGTGCATCACATGCGACCAAGTCACCCACAAACGAACGAAATTCAACCAAACCCACTCAAGCTCAAAGAGTAGCCGAAGATCCAAGCAACAAAGCTACAAGCATGTGCCTGATGCGCCACTCGAGTGGAAGGAAGGAAGGAAGAAATCAATTACTTGGCTTCGCATTGCTTCACATGCAAAGGATTTCATGAGGGAGAAGGGAGTAAAAAGAGATGGAAATTTCATTTGTGACCAAGTAACCAAACTTCGTCAGCTTAACACCTGAATATGCGACCACAATTAATTACGTTTCACTTCTGCGAGTGCTACTCGGAAGTGTGTGTGTGCGTGTGTATGCTTCGGCATAAAGCTTTATTTCAGGAGATTTATTAATTTGAATGAATGTTTGGCAGTCAACTTCTGAAAGCCGTATTACGAAATCCACTGGACGGCATTTTTTAGATGCTTGTTCGCTGCAAAAATCCCTTTTTTAGACGGCTCATAAGCTAAATTTATTTAAATTTAATGAGATCTTAAAAGAGTTTCGAAAATATCCTCAATTGAATAAGCTCGTAGTATGACATATAGTTGGCGCCACTATAGACTTCTGGAAGTACTTGCTTACAAACAATACATGTCAAAATTTTATTACAACATAAAATTTAGCTCACAAGTATCATAGGTATTATATAAATATTTTGACTTGTATTATTTGAAGGTTCGAATATTTGCTCAAATTATATGGATCCGGCTAGAAATAAGAAATAAGGCTTATTTCTGTTTAAATAAATATGTTTAAAAATAAAATTATTACACGTTCTAATGAATACATCATAAAAATCTTTACGCGCTTACTTTCTTCGCTGGCGATTACAAACCTGAGTTGCTTCTGGCCTCACTCAACAACTTCGTCAAGCACTACTAACTAACTTCGTTAGAAACCCCAAGCATCGTGAAGTTATCCAACGCTGTTTTTTAGACTAAACCAACGCTCAGGTGTTGTCCCCTATAAATATGTAAGCATTGAGTTGATTTTGTAGACGGATGATAGTTTAGTTCAGTAAAAGTTCAGTATTGTCGCTGAAAATTTATTTTAAACCTACGTAGTTTGAAACCGTCGGGGAACACGCTTTGCGGGGAGATTATTACACAATCTTACTTTCCAACCAAAAATGGATTTATGGGCATCAAGGCAATATATAGGTATGAGCTTGGAGGGCTGAACGAGTTGACCTCAGAAGGCTTCCAAAGTCTTTTTCTCAGAATTGGTCAATGTACAGGTATAAATTAACCACTTAAAACAGGTTGGGGATGACTAGTGACTAAAGGGCGTGAGTTTTGTTCATCAGAAAAGAGCTCTGCTTCTCAATTGCCTACTGAGCCCCTAGTAGCATATTTTGGTATAATCTATCCTTAGTTTCATCTCAATTTCGTTCGAGGAGTTAAACAAGCTTAACAACCTCAACAAATTTCTTGTCATCAGTGACATGATTTTTAAGACACTGGGACTATTTGTTTGTTGGCTAACGATATTTTGTTTTATCTGCATTCACTGCAAGACCCATTCGACTCTACTCTTTGTTTAGTCTGGAGAAAGACTACTTACGCGCATTATGGCCAATGACATCAATATAATCAACAAACGCCAGCAGCATTATACTCTTGTAGAATATCGTGCCACTATGTCTCACATCAGCAGCTTGGACGAACTTTATTTGGTATCGAATGGGGAGAGAAGTCCTTCCCTATTTTAATTGCGCTGCTGGTATTGCTCAGTGTCATCCTGAAAGGACGGATAAGCTAAGCAGGTATACAAAATTCAGACACGGTGAAGTATAGGGATTTCTTGTTGGACCGTAGAAGGCGATTTTGTAATCGAGAACAATATAGTATCGATTTGATAATCTAGGATCTTGTCGAAGATCGTCGAAACGTAAAAATCTGGTCGATCTCTTATTTTTCAGATCTGAAGCAACACTGGTAAGCTCCGATAGTATGCTCGACAGAAGCTTATAGGCGATATTAATACACGCAAAGAAAAAAAAACGTTTATCGCCAGTTTGCCGCAAACGAACTTCGTTTGTCGTGCTTGAAATCGTTTAGTTGAAATCAACAGTTGTCATAAACGTTGAACGAAAAATAAACAAAATTTTCAGTTGTGAGAAACGAGTCATTTAGTTGCAGGAAATTAATTTCGTTTGTCATAAACGCGAGTGATTTTTAAATTGCAGCAATTGAAAACTTCGTTTTTCCCAACTGAAAATTTAGTTTATTTTTCCCTCCGTTGTATAAACATAACGCTTATAGTTTAGAGTTACTTTTTGGACAAATTGTTACTATATAAGGAAATTGGTAGTTTGCTTAATACGCGGACGAAGATAGCAACAGAGGTGGAATCCATAAGAAGACGGACGGACATAATGAGAAAGAGTATTAATATAATAAACTAGCCTTTTCCCGGCGCGCGTTGCTGCACCCTGCAACTATATGGGAACATAATAGGTGTATTCAAAACTTTTCTTAGACTCATAGTTTGACACCACTGTTATTTTCCACTGCCCGTTACAGTTTCCCAGTAGCAGGAGATCACCAAATAGTAGCTCCATTTTGAGTTTGTATGTAAGTATTGCTACTTTTACTTTCAAAGCTATTCGATAATACAAAGCTGTATGGGTGGAGCCACACCCTCTAATATAATGCTCATCCCAGTTTTCTAGCAGATGGACATTACCCTGTTTTAGTACAGTTGCCGACAGTAAGCATACAGACTAAATGTAGCCCAATCGACAGACTAAATGTAGCTACCAAAATGTAGCCCAATCGACGAAAACCGTAGGAAATATAGCATTTTTATTGATTTGTGGGCGGTAAAAGGGGGTGTGACAGAAATTTAAACCATCTCGTACTTGAAAAAAATGTACTGCCAAAATTTCTATCGGGTAAGTAATTTTGAAGATTCCAGCCATCACACAGACAGCGTTTTGCTTTTTGTATACATATATATTTTGGATAAACATTATTGGCTATAACTTTCGATTGGCAAGAGATACTTAAATAATTTTTTCTAATAAATTAATTTCTAAGCTCTTATATTTTTACAAAAAAATAAAAACACAATATTGGAAAAAAAAATTTTCTTCGAAAAAATCAAGGGGTTAGGCCTTGCTTTTTGAATCACAAAAATGGTTTTTAATTTTTGCGTAAAATTGAAATAATTTTTGTTTACAAATGTTATAACTTTTAAATAGAGTTGACTATTTTTGAATTTGAATTTAAAGTAGTTTTACAACAAAAACAAATTTTTAGCCTTTTTTTGAGAAAAAATCCAAAATTTTAGACCATTTTTGAAAAAAAAATTTAATATATATAAACTCAACTAACGGTATTTTTGCAATAAGTTTTTCATAGTACTTTGATGAAGCTTTAAGACAAAAAAAAATTTAATCAAATGTATACAAATGCAGCGGAGATATTTGAATCGAAAGTCACAAAATTAAATTTCTGAATGTTTTTTTATCATTATTAAGCAACGATGTTGCATTAAATATATCGTTGTAGTAAAATTTTTCATAGTTTTCAAGATATGTTCATGTTTTTGATGTCAAAATAACGGAAATTTTTTTCATTTTACTAAATTTAAGAAATATTTTATATTTTGTAAATATCTGAATATGTAACCTAAGAAAACAACTGAAAATATGCGATTTTGTAAAAAATTTGTACTACAGCACCATCTGGTGTCCAAGGTGGTTCAAAGAAGATTCCGTCAAAAATATCATCGTGCCTAAAAACTACTATATACCAATTTTTATTCTAATCGCATGAGTGGTCTGGGAGTTTAAGGTGGTTCTGTAAGAAATGTGTACTATAGCGCCCTCTGGTGTTCAAGATAGGTCAAAAACGATAGCAGTAAAACACTCAACGTACATAAAACTCACTGTATACCACTTTTCATTCTAATCGCATTAGCAGTTTATGAGTTTTAGGTAGTTTTGTAAAAAATTTGTACTACAGCGCCCTCTGGTGTTCAAGGTGGATCAAAATTGATAGCCCACAAACACGCACCGTACCAAAAAACTTCTATACACAAATTTTCATACTAATCGGATGAGTAGTTTAGGAGTCTATTGCGGCCTTACAAACATAAACTCCTTTTTTATATACATAGACTAGCCTTTTCCCGGCGCGCGTTGCTGCACCCTGCAACTATATGGGAACATAATAGGTGTATTCAAAACTTTTCTTAGACTCATAGTTTGACACTACTGTTATTTTCCACTGCCCGTTACAGTTTCCCAGCAGCAGGAGATCACCAAATAGTTACTCCATTTTGAGTTTGTTTGTAAGTATTGCTACTTTGACTTTCAAAGCTATTCGATAAAACAAATTTTAACTGTATGGGCGGAGCCACACCCTCTTATATAATGCTCATCCCAGTTTTCTACTAGATGGACATTACCCAGTTTTAGTACAGTTGCCGACAGTGAGCATACAAACTTAATTACAAAAATGTAGCCCAATCGACGGAAACCGTAGGAAATATAGCATTTTTATTAATTTGTGGGCGGTAAAAGGGGGTGTGACAGAAATTTAAGCCATCTTGTACTTGAAAAAAATGTACTGCCAAAATTTCAGCTCTATCGGCTCAGTAATTGTGAAGTTTCCAGCCATCACAGACAGCGTTTTGCTTTTTGTATATATATTTTGGATAAAGATTATTGGTTATAACTTTTGATTGGTTAGAGATAATAAGATATTTTTTCTAATAAATTAATTTCTTAGCTTTTATATTTTTACAAAAATTTTCTTCGAAAAAATCAAGGGATAGGCCTTGCTTTTTGAATCACAAAAATGGTTTTTAATTTTTTCGTAAAATTGAAATAACTTTTGCTTATAGATGTTATAACTTTTAAATAGAGTTGACAATTTGTGAATTTGAATTTAAATTAGTTTTACAACAAAAACAAATTTTGAGCCTTGTTTTGAGGAAAAATCCTAAATTTTAGACCTTTTTTGAAAAAAAAATTTAATATATATATACTCAACTAACGGTATTTTTGCAATAAGGTTTTCATAGTACTTTGATGAAGCTTTAAGACAAAAAAAAATTCAACCAAATGTATACAAATGCAGCGGAGATATTTGAATCGAAAGTCACAAAGTTAAATTTCTGAATGTTTTTTTCTTATTATTAAGCAACGATGTTGCATTAAATATATCGTTGTGGTAAAATTTTTCATAGTTTTCAAGATATGTTCATGTTTTTGATGTCAAAATAAAGGAAATTTTTTTAGTTTTACTAAATTTAAAAAATATTTAATATTTTGTAAATATCTGAATATGTAACCTAAGAAAACAACTAAAAATATGCGATTTTGTAAAAAATTTGTATTACTGGTGTCCTGTATCTGGTGTCCAAGGTGGTTCAAAGAAGATTCCGTCAAAAATATCATCGTGCCTAAAAACTACTATATACCAATTTTTAATCTAATCGCATGAGCGGTTTGGGAGTTTTAGGTGGTTTTGTAAAAAATGTGTACTATAGCGCCCTCTGGTGTTCAAGATAGGTCAAAAACGATAGCAGCAGAACACTCAACGTACATGAAACTCACTGTATACCACTTTTCATTCTAATCGCATTAGCAGTTTATGAGTTTTAGGCAGTTTTGTAAAAAATTTGCACTACAGCGCCCTCTGGTGTTCAAGGTGGATCAAAATTGATAGCGCACAAACACGCACCGTACCAAAAAACTTCTATACACAAATTTTCATGCTAATCGGATGAGTAGTTTAGGAGTCTATTGCGGCCTTACAAACATAAGCTCCTTTTTTATATATATAGATAATAATGACCGAAATAGCTTGCGGTTTATATATATAAGATATATTTTATAGTTGTGACAACTGAATATTCGTTTGCGGCAAATACAGCTCGCAAACGAAGTATAGTTGGTGAATTTTTCAGTTGTGGTAAACGAAACATTTCTTTGCGTGTACCATTATATTCATTAAATTGCACTACAGACAGCGTCACTACTGGTACAACACAAGACCCAGAATTAAGGTCTTGAAATTTATTATGGCCTTGGAACCATCGGCCAGACGTGATATCATTTTGAATAATTGTTGTCTCTCATTACTCACAATTTTCTTGCACTAACGGTTTTTAGCCTCTGCTTTTGGTTCGCGTAAAAAGCCGTCTTTAAGAATTTAAGTATACAAAAAATCTAATACATACGGTTTTTTCCTCACTGTTAAGTACAACTTGAGTGACCACTTAAAAGAACTAAAACACATAACTTGCCTGTCCATCTTTTTATTCCTGAACCGTGTTTTCATCCAATTTGGCTCATTTCCGAACTTTATTTTTAAACCCATAAGCTTAATAGATGTCACTCCGTTTATAACGCCCAGAAGAAGGCGTGGCAGGAATAGTAAGGTATATAAATTCTCAATCAGAATCAGCACCTGAGTCGATTAAGCGATGTCCATCTATCGACGCGATCTGTCGCTTATTTCTATAAAAATAAGGTCGAGTACGAAAATAAGCCAAGTCGAATGAAAACCCGCCTCTCTCCCATACAAATCTACTTTAGCAAAACTTTGGAAAAATTTTTCCATACATTCTCCCAATCCCATATTTACCCTAGTAGTTTTAAATTTTACAAAATAAAACTAAAACCACGCCTACTTCTGAAACAAGATCGTATCATAAAATCTCTTAAACTTCCACAAAAAATAATCGAATTTGAATTAAAATTTTGAATATTAGGTTTGATTATAAACATGCACCACTCTTAATGTGAAATTTGTCAAAATCGAATGAAAACTCTGCCTTCTTCCCGTACAAAATAGCGTCAGCAAAACCTTCATAGATCCATAAAATTTAATATCTTGCCTTGATAAATAATTTCAGCCCTTGTCTAAATTTATAAATTTAAACAGCTGTCTAGTCTGCGGTGTGATTGCTCTATACAGAGTTGTTGTTGTTGTTAGTTGTTTTTTTTTATTAACATGCTCGACCGCGAGCTCAACACTTAGTCTGAATGAGTGAATAAAGAAGGACACATTAAATTAAATGAAATCTTTTTACATTTGCAACACACAATGAGTTTGAAATTTGTAAAAATTCGATAAGAACCACGCCTATTATTCTCACAAGCTGACGTCATCAAAGTAATAAAGTCGTCATACTTCGAATATATTTAAATATCGCAGTGGAGATAAAATATAAAATAAGTTCAAATAACTTCAGCCAAAAAAATTGGATGCTGTGGGCAGACTTTAGTTTTTCACAGCATCACATGTCCATGTTATTGAATGCAAATTATTTTTGGACTACATAAAAATGTCTATCTATTGAAATCCAGTACGGAAACTAAACTCTAAGGATTATGCTTAATTTTCCTACATAGAACATGCGGATCTTGTAGACTCTGTAGATACTGTCGTCTATAGAAAAACTTAAAATGTGATGCTTTTAAACAATAGAGGAGGACTGCTTACGACATTTTACAAGCCGATTCACACATAGCCAGAAGCGAAAGTTGCTGAATATCGAGCTCTTAACGACGATGTGAAAACTGTGGATTTGGAAAATTGATGACTATAATAATGCAGATAAACGCTCTAGGAATTGCAATACACTCTATGTACAGCAAGTGCTAAGCGAGCCAACGACAAGATGGCGACATAAACGATTTTCGACTACGACTGAAACTTGAAAAACGACGCGCGTTACTCACTGGCTGTCATACTTGTACAGCGAGACTGCCAAGTACGGGCGGACGCCTAGGCGAACTATGCTGGCTTCTTTCTTCCTTAAGCCAAGCTTCGTGTGAGTGTAGCTATTGAATAGGATTCGTTCGTGTTTCGCAAAACTGTGTCCACACATACATTCATACATAACACATAAATGTACGTATGTAAGTATTTATGTTCAAACATATTGCATATCCTGCTTAAGCCACGCATGCAGCAGCGTTACCACTGTTTGCAATTACAAAAACAACTTATCGATTTACGAAATAAATCCGCAAAGTATAGGAAATAAAATTGGTCAAAGATCCTACACGATACCGTTTTATTTGACTTTGTCATCCGTTTTGTTTTACGGCAATTGCTAGTAATTCGTGGCGGATTAAAATGGCAAGATAAGGAGAAGAACGAGTTCAATACGTTGTGGCTTTGAATCTCTTTAGCCGAGTTTCCTAAATGGTACAATAATTTGTTAATGACAAAAACTTGAGATTTTAATTAAAAATTTATATTGATTTTTTTTATGTTCATTAATTAATTCGTTCCGTCAATCATAGCATGAAACATCTCTGTAATTCGTTGGAAGCGACATTCTTCATTTATTTGAAGAAAATTGATTGTCAAATGCACGTCGATGAGAACTTGTGTAACTTACAGCAAAAAAAAACATGAAGGAATATGTTCCTAAACATGTGAAATAAACATGTGAGACTGTATAAAACACAAATGAAGAACCAGAAAGAATTGGCTTCATTTGTTTGCCAGAATGCGTTGCTATTCATTAATAAGAACCTCGTAGGCGGCATTCATCTGATTTGAGTCATTTCGTTAAAAAAATTGTGCCAAAATTTAATAGCTTAAGAAGCCGTTAGTCTACTTCCAAGCACAATATTCAAAGTCATCTATGACCCGCACAGATGTGCGAACATGACTGCGCGAATTAACTGACTCGACAGATTCATAAAGTGGAGCCACATAAAGTTTTATGAGTCTTCAAACAATTTAGACTAAATTTAAATAATAAAGTTATTCTTTGTTATGATGCGGTTTATATTTTAAAAGGAAAATAAACATCAGAGACTGCCAAAGTAGTAGCGGTCCCAAAGTTACTGGTCCCAGCAAGCCTTTTAAAAGTCCTTATGATAATTTTTTCCAATACAGTCCAGGTGAGCTATAGGGACGCAGACCAAAATGAACTTAAATGTCGAAACATGTTTAAAAACTTTCATTCAGGACACTGATAGATGATTTTAATTGAAATTAATTTTTCTGATTGGTCGTCACCTCTCTGCAGACATTAGCAAACCTCAGAGAGTACATGCACATTAGCCGTTCGGAGTCGGCATAAGAACTAGTAGGTCTAGTTATGGGTCATTTGTGTATGAAACATTTGTGTACAAAAATCCAGAAGTATTCAGATTTATTCAGTTTGGATGAATTATTTATGAAGATCAAAGTTGCTTTCCAACTAGACCGTAGTGAAAAGATAGCCTACCTTTGCTTTCAAGGAACTCTGGCAACGAGTACAGCAAAACAACTGATTATAAATCCGCTATTCAGCAGAGCCAGGTTGGCCTTAAGATCAAATATCAGATCAAAATTATATTTTTGTGGCAGCCGAGTCAACTTGGTAAGTCACCTTCAACAACATAAACTCATAATTCTTATTCCCGCATTGCGTGTCTTGAACCGATATGGTTTTCCTAAGTCTTATCTTCACATTAATTTTGAGTCCAAAAAGACTAATTTACATATATGAGTTCAAAAAGAGTCTTTATTATGAGTCTTTAAAGAGTCTCTATTATGAGTCTTTAAAGACTATTAAATATGAGTCTTAATTTTGAGATTAAAATAAGACGTAAGGCAGTCATTATTATGAATCATATTTTGAAGCCCATAACCTACGAAAATGTTTTCATAAAAGAGCCTTTTTTTAAGCGCATTATGACGATAAAAACTCTTTTATATGAGTCTTGAAAGAGTCTTTTAAGAGTCATAATGTTTGCTGGGAAGTGTAAAATTTAAACATATATTAATTTTGTTTATTTCAAAGTGTAAATTAAAAGCCGAGAAATTATTTTTTCCTGAACAATCATTGATTTAAAAACTTGATTTGTGGCAGCAAGAAAGTATCCAATGCTCACATTTAAATTTGCATAAATAATGTCATCACTCAAAATGATAACCTTTCATTTCTCAATTCACACCAAAATTTGAACCAGAAATCCATTTGAATCCATCGTAAATACTTTAAATGCACTCCAAGCAAACTGCAGTTGAACTGTGCAAGGACTGAATCGAATTGAATCGTCGTAGCTGCGGAAATAATCTGGATTTTCCATTTATCGCAATATGAAAAATACATTAAAGCCGTAAGTTGCCAGCTTGAATATAAGAACTAAGAAGATTCCCATCAAATACATCTTCTTAGCCAGATTTTATTCAGCGTATTTTTTTCTATTCTTTTTGTTTTTTTTTTTTTTGTGCTTTGGGGAAAGCTGTAAAACTTTGGAATAACTTAAAAGTTCACGTTGTAGAAATCACAGAAAAGTTTTTTCAAGCATTTTTGCAAAGTTTTCGCATTAAGGCATAGGGAAAAAATACACACGAAAGGATTCAACGCTTCCAAAATAAAATTGTTTTGATTTCGGACATGTAAAAATGTTGGATACATATTTATATCCAATCTAGAGCATATTTCGAGAGATTATCTGACATTTTCACAAAGACACAATGGGAACTTTATTAGCTCACTCACGCTGAGTTGGGCCAAATTGAACTGTGCCAATGTTATCTGAAATACTTCTATTGTAAATGTTCCAGAAAAAAGTGCTGTTGCTAGTGTCAATTAATTGAATTATTTAAAAGCTGCTATTGTTGCTTTTCTTGTTGTGTATTTATTGCAAATATTTTAAGGTTATTGGCAAGTACCATTCAGTTCTAAACAGAAACTTTGCTAGAATTCATTAAATTCATGGAACAACCAAGTTCACCTTCCCGCACTTGGTGTTTCAAGTATTTTAAGATATGGGGAAAAGGAAACTAAATAAATATCCTTTTTATCCTATATTGAAAGCTGCGTTGGTCATTCTCCACAATGTGTTGTGGTGTGAAAGGTTATTGAGCGTGCCATGTAGCTGCATTAGTTGAGGAAAGTTGTTCCTGCTACACTTAAGTGCTCGCTCCATCCTGCAAATGTACTTAACGTACATTTTTAATTCCTCGCACTGAGTTTCTAAGTTTTAAGTGCAGTATAATCGATGGATTTTGGCGAATTCAGCTTTCATACAATGCATTTCCAAGAAAGGGTGAGGAATGAATTATTTATCCACACAGCATAAAATCTCAATTATATTTTAGCAGATATGTTATTAGAATTGATACATTAAAAGGATATTCAATATTAATTAGAGTTTAAAAAATGCTGCTATACCAGGCGGCTGTTTCGTCTAACCCTAGAATAGGTATTTTCAATTCTTGGCCGCGAGGTCAACCCACGAGGTCAGACCAAATAATGGGTGCAACAAACAGCCATAGACAGTCAGTGCTGTCTGTAAAACCAAGTAGACTCTTGACGTCTACTCTTACAAGTTGCCTAAGATCATCAAAGGAAGGGGTTTTGTCTTCTGCGGGAGAGAATAGGGCATGAGCAGTGGAGATTCGACCTCCTCCTCCACCTCGTACCTGTGGTTCCTACAGAAATCATTTGCACGAACCTCCATTCTGATGCCATCTGATGTCTGTCTAGAGGACAATCTCTTGTATTGATGGCTATCGGGGTCGCAATATCTCTCCTCCCCGTATGTATAAGCACTGTTGTGCGTTTTTCACTAAGCCTGGGCACAGCTGCCTGCAGGAAAAAAGCTGCGTTGCAGGATTTCACTTACATTCTGCCCAATTATTTTATTACCTCCAAGATAATCACCATCGAAGGCGATACACATATGCCAACGTTGTTTTGAATTTTTGAAAGCATTTGTGGTAGGCCGATTTCGGAATGGCCTTAAGCTCCCTCTGCGAATTCTCTTTGATGTGCCTTCACTCGTCTCAAAATGTTTTCCACCAAGCAACACTTTAAGTTTGGGGAATGACAAAAAGTCCCACGGAGCCATATCTGGTCAAATAAGGTGCTTGTTGAACAATAATGGTATTGTTTTTGGTCAAATAATCATGAGCTGTGAGCTGGTGCAGAAACCATGAATTATCCTTCCATAATTCTGGCATCTTTCGCCAAATACTCTCGCGCAAACGCCTTTTTGTTTTAAGAATTGAACCAAGGATTTCAGGTGGAATACCTATTCAGTCAAGTCTGCCTTGGTTCGAAATGGGGTGATAGATTAGTACGAAGGAAAGGTTAATCACGTGAAAAACATGTATGGATGTTCTAAGCGTGGTGGAAAGCCAAAGAAACATGTGAATTTGAATCAGAGGCAAGTGTTATGCCTTTACCTCAGTCAATTCAAGTTATAAGGCAATTTCATCCACAAACTTCTCTACTATCAACTACAACATCAAGTCGTAAATATTGATGAATTTTCAATTTCAGTTGATTAGAAATGAGGATAGAAAATTGCAAATGCGAAAGGTTTAAAGCGTAGCACCATGGCCTGGCCGAAAATCGAACCCGGGACCTCTATGGTAGCAGTCGAGCACGCTACCTACTCGACTACCGAGGCCGTCTAAACCGCAACTCTTTAAAAGACTCAAATAATACTGAGCCTTAACCGATTGACCTTGCGGAAGGAATTCCGATTGCACGATACCTTGAGAATCAAAGAAAACAGTCAACATCACCTGAATTTTTGAAGGACTTTGTCGTGGTTTTCAAGGTTTCGGCTCATCTGGATAGCGTTACTCTGCAGATTGTTGAGCTGTTTCGACGTCATACTCGTACACCCAAGTCTCGTCACCAGTAATGATGCGCTGAATGTCCGTATCGTCCATTAAAAACATCTCCTGAGCGGCAGTTTTGCCAAACTCTGTTTGAAGAAAATTCAGCAATTTCGGCAAAAGTTGCGCTGAAACCCGTAGCATGCTTTAAACATCATTTAAAATGTTCTACGACGATCCAATTGACATATCAAGCTCGGCAGCTATATCTTTTACGGTCACACGACGATTTTCGGGCACAATTTCCTTTACTTTTTTGACATTTTTATCGTTTATTGATGTTGTTGGACGAGAAGGGCGAGGCAAGTTGTCAACTGATGTACGACACCCTCTTTGAACAATTTTCAACATCCGCATAAGAAATTCCGTTGATAAAACACAATTTCAAACACACTCTTTGCTAAACTTTTTTTTTCATTATGAAATTCACAGGCCAAACTCAAGGTGAACTAGTATACAAAGCAATAAGAAACTGCGTGACAGATCGCGCAAAAAAAATACCGCCCCGACCTATAACAGTGTTACTAGCATTAAAAACAAAAAATTCATTAGCTTTATGATAACAGTTGTTATTTCATTCGCACAGTCCGGTTCAATTTTGAACAGAAGTTATAGCAGAAATCTGTAGTTTTAGCCTGAAATATGCGATGAGCACGATTTTTAGGAGTTTTTCATCTAAAAAAATTTTAAATTGTACTTTAGATTCTGCTAACACTTCTTGAGCTTTGATCGGTCAATTTTTATTTTAGAGAATAACTTTTTTATAACCTAAAAAGTATGAATTTATTGTCCAAAATCAGTATTCCAGCTTCCATTTATTAATAATCAAAATTTTTCTGAAATCGATTAAAAGCTCAAGAAGTGTTAATACAACCGAAATACTCTCTAAGAGCGAGAGAAGTCTAATCGCCTTTCACCTTTCTCTAGAGCAACTACAAAAGCCCAATCGGACAGAAGAGATCTAACTTTCTGAGTAGTAAAGGGTGTTTTTTTAGGGGTTTGTTTTTCGAATAGAGATAAAACTGGCATTTTGTGGTCAAATCTGGCAACTCTAATGTCATTTATGTTCAGTTTGGTTTGCCATTTCATCATGAACAGGTTGACAAAAGAACAACGCTTGCAAATGGGCCGAAAATGAGATTGATCTCGATGCTGATTTTCATCGCAAAATTTTGTTCAGTGATGAGGCTCATTTTTGGTTGAATGGCTACGTCAACAAGCAAAATTGCCGCATTTGGAGTGAAGAGAATCCACATGAGATCCTTGAGACGCCATTACATCCACAAAAACTGACTGTTTGGTGTGCTCTATGGGCTAGTGGAGTCATTGGGCCATACTTCTTCCGAAATAATGCTGGAGAGTCAGTTACCGTTAATGGAGACCGGTATAGAGCCACGATAACCGACTATTTTGTTCCCGAATTGGATGGCATGAATGTGGATGAGTTGTGGTTCCAACAAGACGGCGCTACATGCCACACAGCGCACGTCACAATCGACTTATTGAAGGAAACATTCGATGGAAACATAATTTCGCGGAATGGACCTGTCAATTGGCCACCAAGATCGTGTGATTTGACACCATTGGATTATTTTCTTTGGGGATATGTGAAGTCGCTCGTCTACGCCAACAAACCAGAAACGTTAGGGGACTTGGAGGCCAACATTCGTGGCGTTATTGCCGACATACGGCCCCATATGCTCGAAAAAGTGGTTGAAAATTAGACCTGTAGAATTGGCTTTATTCAAGCCAGCCGCGGCGGCCACATAACCGAAATCATATTTAAACATTAATGGCATAAAATTATCCTTCCAATAAAGCCAAATTGATGGACATTAAAACGATTTTCTTGTGTTTTATTTCAATTCGAAAAACAAACCCCTAAAAAAAACACCCATAGTAGCACTGCAACGGTTTCTGACGGGTCCTGGACATCTTGTTGGATTGTTTTTCCCAGAACATGTTTGTACCCACGAGTAGCGGAGAAGGAGAAATTCATATGTACTGAGATCTGTATTCGATAGGAGTTATCCAGGTACTCCATTAGCGACTAGACTATTTTGAATGACCCTCCAGCCTAGTCAATCCTCGGGGCGGATCGTGTAGCACTTTATTCCAACCCAAAACTATGCTATTAAATTATGCTGGATTAAATTTAATTCGAAGTTTATTTCTTTTTTTTTCCTTTAGATCTAAACCAACGAAAAACAACAATAGCCTGATGACCTTCAAGCTTTTTGTATTTCCTCAATTTTCAATGCATGTCTGAGCGAACTAGCTTTGATAAAAATATAAAAGTTTGCAAAATTGTACGAAACTGAAACATTTTCTCTTTACAAATTAAGAAAATATGTAAATTACTTTAAGAAGAACTTTTAAACGACACCTCCTTGTGATAGTTATATCATGAATATCATGTTCATAGAAAATATGATTTTTTTTTTTAAATTGATAAGTAAAATATAGTTATTTTTATAGAAGCACGTTTTTTGTGGTACGTTTTGTGGCTTTCGCTCACGAATTTTTTGCAATGTCATGTAAAGTGATCCAAAACAATAGCGTTTTATTGCACGTGCTCTGCCTTCACCCAGCACTTTGAATACAATCAATGCAAATTTGCAAAACCTGAAAATCAAATAAAAATATGTACATTACATGATGTTGTTTTCGTCAACAATAGCGGTCGAGACCGAAGCGAAGAAACATATGAAATTCAAAAAATTAATTTACAAGAGTTGAGTTGAGTTGAATTTTAGTAATTCTAAAACTACATGCATTTTGTATAAAACAATTAACAGCCTTTTTATTATAAGCGAACATTTTAGAATCTACTGTACACGCATGTAGCCTTTCAGGCATCAAACTCTTAGTTTGCACTCAATCTTACCCTTGGTAGGGTGCCAGCAACAATATAAAAAAAAACTTCCTCCTTGAACTGATTTCGAGAGTGCGCTTTACACATATAGTATGTACCTAACATTCTTTGTATTTGCTTTCGAAAAGAATATGTGTAATCATGCTTTTGATAAAAATCCCTAGTTTCTAGAATAACAATAGCAAAAACTTTGAAAAATGGATTTACAGTTGGAGCCAAGTTAAATTGAACTGCAGATGAAGACAACACTAAGGAACAGAGTTTGTAGATAAATTCAATTGGGACAAAACAAAGGGGTTAAGCTTGATGATTGTAACAGTGACTGGTTGAGAATTTGTACCCGTCAAAATGTTTGTCTAATAAAAAAACAAAAAACAAAAACAAAAAAGCAGTCATGAATGTAAATTTGTGCTTTAAAGTTATTTATCTTAAAGCTACTATGCAACATACTCCACTACTTAACTGTACCTCCCTGCACTGAACTTCAGTGTAGCCTTGATATCGAAAAAGAATGTTCTATTTAAAACGAGCAAATACAGGCAGTGCTTGTCCTGTATAACTTGAAAACCGTTCGTGTAACATCGTTTACACTAGACAGACTCTACTGTTAAGACAGTAAGAAATATGTATGTATTTGTTAACAGAAATATTTGATAATGGTATGTAAGTTTGGTTGGAGTCCAGACAGTTGGCAAAACAACCGCAGGAATACTCGAAGCAATCAGCCCAAATTCTCCGAAAATTTTATTCGTTTATCACTCGCTAATGAATACTAGAAGGGCACTCCCAATTATCCTTCCTAGCTCCTGCCCCGTGAACAGCCTTGGAAAAAAATTTAGACAGTTGATCCGACAGTTGCAAAAGTGAGTGTTATGGTTAGAAACTAGTGAAAGTTTTGCAACTGTGTAGTGTAGACGCCTGGTTAGTTTCGAGTTTTAATTTTTACTAGTATCGCCTTTGGTCGAAATTCGACCATTTGAAAATTGATTTTGTTTTTTTTTTTTGTATTTTTATTGAAAACATTTTAACCGGACCATACGCAAAACCAGCAGGAAACCACAAAATAGTAACTCCATTCTGAGTTTCCATGTTCTGTGACTATTACTTTCAAAGCTATTCGATATCAAAAATTTGGCTTATATATGCAGAGCGACACCCCTTTGTCCAATGCCCGTTCCAGCACCTTACTTCCCATATTCTACTTTCTAGTAGAAGAATATCACCAAGTGGGAATTCCATACTGAGTTTCATTGTTATACGACATTTACTTCCAAAGCTAGTCGATATAAAAACTTTGAATTATATGGGCGGTGCCACGCTCCCTTATCTACAGAGTTCCTACAGAGTTTCATAGATTTATGACTTATAGTTCGAAAGTTACACCGAAAATTTGGGTTGCTGAAAAGTACTCTTTCAACGCCCATAAAATGTAACCAGTGGAATGGTATGTGTGATGTGAGGTCGAATACCAATTTCCGAGGCTGTGACCTATCGCAAGCTACCTAAAGATATTCGATATCGCAAAATTGGGTTGTATAGGATGTGCCACGCCCATCATAGATCTTCGGTGCACTCCTTCTCCCTACTCTTATTGATGTAAAAAAAGAATTATCAAAATCGGTTCAGAAACACGGGAGAAAATGGTTTTTAACTGTTCTGCCTACGCCTATTTATATGTATATATATATAGATGAAGGAAAATTAAAATAAAAACACGTTTCTTCATGGTATTGCAAAGTTTTTTATTTCAACAATGTTTTTGATTTAAACAAGAAAATGATATGATATTTTAACCATTTTTATAAGCGTAAAGCATCGCCATATTTATCGCACTAAGAACGATATCTTTTCGAATCAGACAGGTCAATGCAACAATTGATCCTGATGGATCATTTGATTCGGCATTTATTGTAACACTTTCAAACTTGGCTTGCAATTCATTTTGAAGAGTAGAGTTTCGTTTTCTTTTTTTTTTTGCTATATTGGTCATTAAAGTTAAAACTTCTGCCATCTTGAGTCAAAAATCAGCTGAGTTAAGGAGTTTGCTGGTTGACGATTGGACTTGGACAGCCTTTTGTTTAAAGGAAACGCATTGCTTACTGTTAGGTTAAGAAGGTAGTAAAATTCTATCCCTTGCCACCTAATCCTTCTATCATAATTGAAAATTTATATCTTCCGATTGTACTATTGATCAGATCCAACGCCTCCAAATGAAGTGACTGATATATAAGTAGCACCACACCATAATTAGTGACGTACTCGATACTACGTGTACATTTTTTGAGAATTGTACTATCTGGTAGTATACATTTTGGAATTATGTTTTCCTTATACTTTAAAAGTGGTATTGAAGTTAAATAATTATTGGAAATTTTGATACCTTGCTACTCCCCTGACCAGTCTCATAACGCAATGGAATGCCACCCCAAGATCTGGAGATCAAACTCAAATTTGTAATAGATGCCCGAACCTCCGCTTAGCATATACATTTTATGACCCCATTTATGAGGCTAATATGTTATATATATATATCTTTTCATGTGATATCGGGCTATGGTAGATCAAATCTCTTCATCAACACCCAAGAAGTTTAAGTCTTTAGTTTCCGCTGTTTGCAATGATCTTGGTATACACTCAGGCTCAAAAAACTAAAGAACTTGCGTACTAAATTTTATAAAAAATAGTTGCTTACTCAAAACCAATCTTTTTTCCTCAGATACAGACACTATATGAGGGATTTCAATTTTCTGTATAAGTACCTTTGCAAGCAATATATATTAAAATTTGAACATGATATTATATCTAATCCGAAGTCTTTCTGGCGGTTTATTAAGTCTAAAAAAGGTTCTTCAAATATACCAATGTCTATGTTTCTTAATAATATCACTTCTAATAACACTACTCCACAAATTTACGAAAACTTTCACCACAACGAATTGCGATAACATTTTCTATAGTAAAATTTTCCATAGAATCCGAATATCGTACTGATTTTTTTCGATTGGCCCCAATTTTTTATTAAAATGGGAAAATTCAAAAAATCCATTATTGGGAACACATACTTCACATAAATGCTTGTAAAATCTTACATGTTCAGTCAATGAATATCTAAGATATCTAATGTTTAAAACTCTTAAAAAATATATTATAAGGTGGCAACCCTATTGTTAAAATATCATAATTTTGAAATTCTGACATCAGATTTGGATTCAGCGACCCATTTTTACCTTATGGTAAAAAACAAATCATTGTATGCTTGCATTTCTTAATTTTACTCCAATAAAATATTTTTTTAACAAAAAATGGTTTTTGCATTGATGTTAAAAAAGTTAGTGAATTATGACTTTTCTTTAGACATATATATACTTGAAATTTTTGTAAAAAAATTCTCAATCGCATAAGAGGGCTAACTTTTTCTCTCCGATATAATTATTTTGAGATATAGGGCTTCAAACATAAAAAATGTTTATAAAAAAACGAAAAAAGTGATATTTTTTCACCTGTTTTCGATCATAACAGCCATATCACTGATGCTATTGGCACATATTATGCCTTCAAATTTTCATCTGACTCTCTTCTACTACATGCAATTAAACGAAAATTCATTGACTGAACATGTAAGTTTTTAAAATCATTTATGTGAAGTATGTGTTCCCAATAATGAATTTTTTTGAATTTTCCCATTTTAATAAAATATTGGGGCCAATCGAAAAAAATCAGTACGATATTCGGATTCTATGGAAAATTTTACTATAGAAAATGTTATCGCGATTCGTTGTGGAAAACCTTGTTGAGTAGTGTAATGCACCAACTACTACAAACATATTTGCAGATTTTTTCCTATCAAACTTTGAGCCGGTTAAAAATATTGAGTTTGAGGCTTCGAAGTAATTTTTCTCCAGAAATTGACTTTTGGTCGCTCGCTTTGATGTTGCTCGGATGTTGTGAATGGGATTCGTCGGCTGAAATCATCTCAAAAACTAGATGTTGATGGTTTTTGTTCTTTCTTCTTAGATAAATGTGCAATCAGCTTAGCATCTATGTTCTGGCAATTTCCTGGATTGCTGTAAAGTTTCTTTGGTAACTCCTGTCCATAAATCTGGGTCAAAAAATAATGTTGCTTTTATCCAAGACCTGTATCCTAGCTCTCCACCATTTTAAAGCTCTTTAAATCCATTGTCAAAGAGAAAATGTTTTTTGCTGTAAAGAAAGTTATATCTCCGTACCAGCATGGATTTATGCCTGGTCGCTCTACAATTTCAAATTTGGTTATGTTCACAGAGTACTGCTTATCTGCGTTTCAGGATGGTTATCAGGTGAATGTCATTTATTAAACTTTGCAAAAGCTTAGACCATTCTCCCATTCTCTCTTAATTAAAAAACTTCCTTTGATAATGTAAAATCCTACCCGTATATGGCTACGTCTTGTATCCCGCAGGGCAGCATTTTGGGGCCCTTATTATTTATCATTTTTATTAATGACATAACTACTATTTTTAAAAGCTGTAAACGCCTTTTGTATGCCGAATGGCGTTAAGGTTTTGCTCAGAGTAAATTACTTGGCTGATATTGAATCCCTTCAATATGAAATTTTCAAACTCAACAGCTGGTGTCGTAAAAATTGTCCCTTATTCTAAGTCTCAAAATCCCACTCAATCATCTCATTGCATTGATGGTACTAACTTATTACATTTGTCTTTGATGTCACTTACTTTTGTTCCGCATTTGGATTAAATTGTACCAAAGGCGTACGCAATGCTAGCTTTTATACGGCGAAATGGTTCGTGTTTTTGTGACCCTTTTACTTTTAAAGCCCTATTTACAAGTCTAGTCCGCTCGAAACTTAAGTATGCGTCCGTCGTTTGGAACCCATTTTATGAGTCCCATAAGCTTAGACTTGAACTCATATAGTGCCCGTTGCCAATTAATTGATCTTAAGTCGTTACAGATTAGGAGATATATTATCTCTTCTTTTTGTACATGATATCATAACCGGTATTGTTGATAGTCCTGAACTGTTATCTATGATTAATTTTAATATTCCTACCAGAGTACTTAGAAATTTTTGTCCATTCTATTTGGACATGTGTCGCACTAATTATTCATCCAATGCGCCTATTTCTAGAACTCTTAATTTGTTCAATGTTGTAAATTCTAACCTTAATCCGGATTTCTCCATTTCTAAAAATCAGATGAAAAATGTATTAAACACTTTTTTGTAAATTTTTGTATTTATCTTTTCTTATATTTATATCTGGTCTGTAAGAAATATTTGCTTCATAGACTAAATAAATAAAAAAAATAGAACTTCTCCAATTGAACTTTAGCGAAATTATTGGTAAGGTCTCCAGCAATCGTTTTTATTTTGAACAGTCGATCATGAGGAGCGTCAGAAGGAGCCATATGGTTCTCGTTATTGTTGAAGTGTATAGGCGTTTCGATTTCTTCGGACCTTTTTAAAGACATAACGTCTTGAACTGCTGCCATTCTAATATATTTTTTACCTTTATTTCATTACGCCTCCAAGCGGCATTATATTTCAACCTACTAATATAAGATTATATATTATTTTGATCTAACAGTAATAAACAAACATAAAAAATTATTATTAAATTTTTTAAAGAACATTGCTTTCTTTGCAACCAAAATTCGATGAGTTGAGTACAAACATTACAATTGAGTATTATTTTTTATAGCAACACTGGTATTTTAACCAGGGATCTCACAGATCGTAAACTTTGGGGAACAGTACACTCCCGTTAAATCGTTCAGACACGGCCGAAACAAATAAACATATATATATAAAAATTAAAAACAACTGAAAGCTAACTAATGAGAGTTTCTTCTTAGCAAATGTTTCCTGGCTATAGTAACAATGATTTCCTTTTCTATTTTTGCCATTTATTATTATTATTATATTCCAAAGATTAGAGCCAGACTGGCTAGCTTTTAAGTAGCATAACATATCCGTTGGGCTTATTTCGAATTTTTTGCTATTATGTATTATTCTTACCGATTCATATTTTTTTCTCAGCGCAACTAAGCATAAACTTCTAAAATAAGAATCAGAAGAACTTGTATTTCATTTTTTCTCATTTCTAGATATGACAGATAAAAATGTAATACATTTTGGCTTTTATGCTCCCATTACATCGACAACATTACACCCGGGAACCCCAGCACAGACATACACAAAGGAATACCCAAACACATTCTCGTGCACCGACAACACCACACGAAAGTGTCGCCTACGGCCACCAACATTTCGCCATCACCTACTGTTTGCAAGTGGGGATAGAAACGCTAGTCTCGAATAACACTACCAGATTCTCCTATTTTTGTGTTTTGTGCCCGTTATTGCTACACTTCAGTTGAATGAAATCGTTGATGGCCCAAAGGCCAAGAAATAATTTTGTCCACATCCTAACGTTCATACTACGTACACATACGCAGGCCAGAGATATATCGCGTTGCTAAGTTTTTTTTTTTCTTTTTGGTGGTGAAACACAGAGGTAGCGTCACTACGTTTGCGTTTGCATCAACACATGACTGCGGGGTGTGTTCTAAGAGATGAACGCACATTATTACACAAGTCATACCTAAGCCAGCTTAGATATAATTCGTGACGGTTGCCCAATCATCCCAAAAATTGCCGCCTTTACACGCCTAAAATTTATACTTATGCGTGAACAAAACTTACCCTTATAAGCATGTCGTTTTTTTATAGTTAGCTATTTTCTTAAGTTCCGTTATGTATAGCATATATTCATGGCCCACATCCTTGCAGCATCCACATCAGCTTCACGACAGGAGAATTGCTTAAATGTCGCTTGAACATAGATTGATGACTCTTATCCGACATAATCTTTAAAAGGTACGCTTTGCATATAGAGTTGAAAAAGAGTTCACCGTGTAAATGCGTCATTATGAATACTCTGTGACAACACGTTTGTACTCGTATTGTATTGAATTCCACGCTGCTTGTAAAACAACATTTGTTAATCTACGAAAAGCTTTCTGCACAATGACGTTTTTTTTTCATTTGTTATCTCAACATTATATAACATTTAATTAAATTTTCAAATATTTCACAAAATTTTTTCATTCATTTTGATCACACTCACATTGTTACCATGTTCACTTTTGTTTTTTTTTTTTTTTGTTTTTTGTCTAATCACCGTATTATTTTTTTAATACTAATTAGCGACCGACCGATTAAAAAATCGGCTACCAAGCCCCCTGACATGGACATTTTTGACTGAAACACACACTTCAAGAATTATCTCGAATCTTTCCACTACTTTGAATTGTTAATTTATTTTTATAACACGCATATTTTAACACACAAAAGAAATTGAACACGCTCTATACAAAAGCACCAAACCGGTTTTTGCACATTTTTTTATGCTAAGCTTTTCAATGCGAAAAAGTAAGTAGAACAAAAATGTATGGGTGAGAGCAATCATTGTATTTTTATACACCCACGCGTACCATGTGAAGGGAATATTGACTATTTCACTCTTCTTGCGCCCATAAAGAGGCATGGCAAGTATAGAAAACTGTGTATTTTCTTGATCTGCATCACCACCTGTGATAATCAAGCCCAGTGCGTCTGTTCGTCCGTCTCTCGTTACGGTTACGGCCATAATTTCAAAACTATCGTTATTAAATTTAATATTCAATCCAGTTCATCAGGTTAGACCCTCTCAAATTTCAATGAATTTTCACATCTTTTTACTTTTGTTAACTTTTGTGGAACTCTACTTATTTAACTTTTGAAGAGATTTTTTTTAAGTTTTGAAGCAAGGATTTCAGATGTAATGCACGGAACACATTGACGACGACAGCAACATTATGACATCTGCCAAATTTTTATACCCCCACGTTTGAAAAACGTAAAAGGGGTACATTTTTTTTGTCACTCCGTTTGCAACGCCCATCAGGAGGCGGGGCAGGTATAGAAAAGTGTATATATTCATCATCACCACCCGAGTCGATTTAGCCATGTCCGTCTGTCTATCCGTCTGTCTGTCTGTCCGTCTGTCTGTCTGTCTGTGATCACGATTACAGCAGTAATTTTCAAGCTATCATCACGAAATTCGATATTTAAGCTTTTGTCTAAAAAATAAAAGTAAAATTCGAAAATAAGACAAATTGGAGGAAAGCCACGCCTACCTCCCATGCAAAGAGACTTTATCAAAACGGTAAAATCTCTTTAAATTCCACAAAATCTTTGAGCTTAAGTATGCACTCTGAGCATATCATTTAACGAAATCGAATGAAAACCACGTCTACCTCCCATACAAAGTGATTTTATCAAAAATGTAAAAATCTCTTTAAATTCCACAAAAATTAATATATGATGAATTTCATTTAAAAATCTAGATAAAACTGAAATTTTGAACCCGACCACCTCAGATATCGATGAAATTTTGTTCATAGCTAAATTTGATCAATACAAAAAAACCCTTATTTTTAGAAATGACTGTTTTGGGATTTTTTGGGCGTGGCACAGTGGGAAAGTTTTCGAAAAAACGCGAAAATGGTCGAAAAGAGCTCCATTTAAACTGCAATAACTCAGAATCGGCTGAACCGATTTCCATGATCTTGGTATCATTAAAAAGATATTTTAACAGGCTTTATGACACGTTTAAAAAATAAAAAAAATTTCACTGTAAAAAATTTTATAACAAAAAGAAAATTTTACCTAACGAAAAAACCAAAAAGATCAAGGGTGTTTTTACAGTGTATTACTTTTTTAGAAAGGTTTATCCTTCACCTATAACATATCAAAAAATAAAAATGGGTTCTTTTTTAGTTTTTTTTATATAATTTTTTAAGTAGTGGCACTTCTAGTAATTGCCCATATATTTTTATATTGAAGCCACGAAAAATAGCCAAACATCTGTTATATTACTGAGAAGTGTTCAAATTTCAGTTATATTCAAAATATACTTATAATGTGCAAAGATTATTGATATAATATGCATAAAAGAAAATTATGTATGTATACAGGTAAAAAAAATAAACATTGTCCCAGAAAAATTATGAATATGTTTTAACCCCAAAAAGTTCTTGCGGCCGTACCAGCCCAAACCAATAAGTATACAGGTAAGCGCATAAAATGCTTACTGTAACTGTGTTTCTAGGATTATCAACATAAACACACTGCAGGTACCCCTAATTAAAGAATTGATTTTAAAATTGCCTTCAATATTGCTATATAAATGCACCTGATGAACGTACCGAAAGTTTTCGAATAACAGCGAAAATATCAGGTCACATTCTTACACATTTACGAAATAGTTCAACAATTCTAACATTTTTTAAATGTTTACAAATAAAAAACCATCAACAATTGTTTATATTATTTGCCATGTTTTTATTAATTTGTTTTTTATTTTATTTACATTTTTTTTAAGTTAATTATTTTGAGACTTCATTCCGCTCCACGTTGGATTCATTACGACTGCGCGCTTTTCTTAGTGTATTCCGGCAAGTTTCGCAAATACGGCTACAATGAATGTTGGCGACAGCTGGAAAATATTCAATTATATGTGCAGCCTCGTTTTCACTTATTTTACGAAGCGAAGCGCAACACTTATTAGATATTTTTATGCATCTGTACTTATTGTTTGAATTCATATTCACTCAAAATTTTAAAATATACACGTAAAAATTGTAATGGGATATCTTGGCTTCTCGAAACGGCTTATAATTATGAATTTGGGTATGTTCATCAGGTGCATTTATATAGCAATATTGAAGGCAATTTTAAAATCAATTCTTTAATTAGGGGTACCTGCAGTGTGTTTATTTTGCTAATCCTAGAAACACAGTTACAGTAAGCATTTTATGCGCTTACCTGTATCCTTATTGGTTTGGTGAGTTGGCAAGAACTTTTAGGGGTTAAAACATATTCATAATTTTTCTGGGACAATGTTTACTTTTTTTACCTGTATACATACATAATTTTCTTTTATGCATATTATATCAATAATCTTTGATGTCATAAAGCCTGTTAAAATATCTTTTTAATGATACCAAGATCATGGAAATCGGTTCAGCCGATTCTGAGTTATTGCAGTTTAAATGGAGCTCTTTTCGACCATTTTCGCGTTTTTTCGAAAACTTTCCCACTGTGCCACGCCCAAAAAATCGCAAAACAGTCATTTCTAAAAATGAGGGTTTGTTTGTATTAATCAAATTTAGCTATGAACAAAATTTCATCGATATCTGAGGTGGTCGGGTTCAATGCATCTCGATTTTTACATGAAATTCATCATATGGACTTTCAATTTTGCAAGTGTGTATGAAATTCAACCAAATCGAGCGAAAACCACACCCACCTCCCATACAAAGTGACTTTATCAAAAAACAAGAGCGAATATTTTCTGTTAAAACTATGAAAAAAATGTTTTTACAAATAAACAATTTATTGACTGCTTAAGACTTTGCATATAGTACATACTTTGGTTCATGTATTTCTTATGGAGAGATTTTGGTCTAATGTCGCAATGTCTTGTCGTCGATATAGAACTATTCCCAATTTGACAGCTTGTTGTCGCTGTCGTCGTCAATGTGTCCAGTACATTACAACTATTCAGTCAGGTCTACTTTCCTCGGAAACAGAGTGATAGATTGGTGGAACAGCATGGGCAAACAAGTGAATGTGTAGGATGTTCCTAGCATGGCGGGTATGCCGTTGAAATACGTAAACTAGCATCAGAGGCAAAAATACGTAAACTAGAATCTGAGGCCTTTAATCTCAGTCTGAATGACCTCAATCAATTCTAGTTTGTGAATTCTTCAAAAAAAAAGTAAGAAAATTCCACTATGTACTAAATTATAGCAATAAATGTGACCAGACATAGGGTTGGGATGGTGCTTCATAAAATTATAGTTATTGTTAAAAAGAAAATGCTAATCGTCTGAAATTCGCCAGGATACAATCGATTCAACCCACAAGAGGATGGAATTGAAAAGAGATTGTAGAAAACTATCAAAAAAAAACACCGGGTTATAAGATGAAGAACATGTGCACTACAAAGCTGGAATAGGTACTGGAATAGGAACTGGCTATAAGTTCACATTGTTCACCAGAAACTTTAAACGTGTTTTACGCAAAACTATGTTTAAGATGATCTCAGCACGATAATTCAACATATGTATTTAGATTTTTTTATTTTTTTTTTTTTCATTTAAAAAATTAGTATTTGTTTTTTAATTTAACAAATAGATCATTTTTGTTATCTATAGTCTGACAAGTTTTTAAATAAATATTTTTTATTTTTTAAATAAACATTTTTATTAAACAATGATTTTTGTTTCTTTAAATTGTATACTAAAATTGTAAATACTGTAATATCTGTAATACTATAATTTTTTTTTTTTGTAGATTGCATACTTTTTGACGAAGTAACGGTGTCGGCAAGGAGGCGTCATAGCTTTTGTATCGGATTCGATGTAGATTTGGTATCGAACCCGATGCTACTACGAGAACCCTAAAAATAATGCAACCATGGCTTCACTGGCTGACAGAATGTACTGTTTTCTAGTCAGTATGACTTTGGTTGTGCTCTGTGCAAGGGCAATGTCTAAACTAATAAGTATAGTTGTGCCAATAAAAGTGGGTTTTTAATCATTTTCCCACTATAAAAAGTGATGTGTTTTATTTCTTATAAGTGCAATAATAAATGGTAAGGTCCTTCGAGGTGCTGGGTAGCAGATCCAAAACATTGGTCCGAGTCGAGCCGGATTGAAGAGCGCAGGAATGAGCTAAGTAAGTTGAAAAAAGAAGAAAAGAAAGAAATGCATCAAAACGGTGGCCTTCAAAATTTGAATTTTGTCGGTTTGAATGATGCGAAAAGAAATGCATAGAGCGAGAATAGTGCGAGAAATGAGAAAATAATAAAATCACAGCCAGATTAGGAAAAAAAAGTATGCATACATACATACTATGTATAAAATGCAAAGAGCGAGAGTCAAACCAGCTTGCCTGGTGCAGCTGAGTGCGAGTGAGAGCGAGATATTTGAGCGACAACCGAAAATAAGGGTTGAAAGTTTGAGCTTGTTGCGCACCGCGTCACTTGGTATTGTAATTCCAAAGTGTTAAGTTCAAGTGAAAAGTTCTAGTGACGAAATTATATTAAAAAAAAAAAAACAATAACAAACAATAGTTTAAAGATAAATAAAGTTGTGCATTAAAAAGATTCCTCAAAATCAAGGTAATTAGATAATAGTAAATAGTGCTTGGTAAAGTAAATAGTGCTGTGCAAGTAAGTGTGTGTGCGTCTATGGAAATGTGCGTAAAAAAAAAAAAAAAAAAAAAAAAAAAAAAATATATTAAAAGCAACAATGAGCGTAGCAAACATATATATATATTAGTAGAAAAATGTGCGTGGAAACAAATTAAAAGCAACAATGAGAGTTGCACATACACTATATAGTATATGTAAAAAATGTGCGTAGAAATAAAATTGAAGGCAGCAATGAGCGTTGCAAGAGCTTAAAAAGTCGCTGCTTTCATATGAGCTAAGAATGTGCGTTGCTCAATATACATATGAAAGTCGGCGCAAAGAATTGGAATTGCTGACATGCAAACGACAACGTATTTTGTCGTTGCTTTGTCAGAAATCTCTTGTGTTCTTTATTTTTTCCAAACATGCATGTTTCAGTTGTGCAAGGGAATGGGCAAGAAGGCGAATAAACGTTACGGCATTCGACCTAAAAACACAAAACATAAAGAGTCAGCAAGAAAACGAGCGAGTAAAAAAAAAAAAAAAAAAAATGAGCTTCGATTTGAGAATGAGCAAAGAAAGAATATGAGATTAGAGCAAGTAAAATTAAAGTTAGAGCGACGAATACCAATAAATGAGCTATGATTATAAAATGAGCAAAGAAAGAACAGAAAGAACATGAGATTAGGGCAAGTAGAAAAAATGAAAGTTAGAGCAAGTAAATGAGCGATGACTATCGATAAATTGATAGATGGGCTATGGTTAGAAATGAGCAAGGAAACATAACATTGAAATAAGATATTAGTGCGATGAAAATTGATAAAGTGAGCTAAAATTTAAAATGAAAATATAAAAATTAGATAAATGAGCACATTGATATAGAGCAATTAAGTTAAAGAGTAACTTTGGTTTCCACAGAACGCAGCACACAACAGCTTGTTTTATCACGAACCAAATACAAAATGAATTTATTGATATTATTATAATTTATTTTTGTTTAAGATGAGCAACAATAAGCTCAAATCAATGGCTACATCAATCAAGCGCCTTGCCGACTTAAGGCTGGCAGACGCCTTTGCAGAGCTTGGGCCAGAAGATGTACAGACCAGGTTGGAGCGGCTTGATAACCAGTGGGAGCGTTTCAACAGTGTGCACGACGAATTATTGTGCATGGAGGGAGGCAACCCACAAGAGCTAGAGAGCGTGATGGTGGAAGCCGAGGAGCAGTTCTTTGCGGCTAAGGCAGCCTTCAAAAAGAAATTGAGAGAGCTAGAGCCAATTGTGGAGCAAGGGGCAATTTCACTGCAGGTGAACATGCCAGCACAGCAGTGCGACTTGAAGAATACTTGGGGCGAGTTTGACGGCAGCATCACCAAGTGGCAAGGGTTCCATGATCGCTTCGTGGCGGCAGTGCACAACAACGAGCAGGTGTCTCCGGCATTTAAGTTTGCATACTTGCGAAAATCGTTGACGCATAGAGCTGCACGTACTTTGGGCGAGTGGCAGCTAACTGATGACAATTATCAGGAGGCCTGGAAAAGATTGAACCAGTTATACGACCGGAAGTATCAGGTGTGCAGAGAACATTTGCGGCAATTTGAGCGACTGCCGGTGCTAATTGTAGCGCCAAGGGCGAATGAGCTACAGCGCATGTCAAACGTGACGCATGAATCCATACGTCAGCTGAAGGCGCAAGGGCTGCCAACAGAACATTGGGACATGTTTATCGTCCACATGCTACATGAGCGTCTAGACCCAGAGACGGCCAAACAGTGGGAGCTGCAGCGCGAGAGCGAGACACCAAGAGCAGACGACATGTTGGCATTCCTTGACAAGCAGGCCGCAGCGCTAGAGACAGGTGTTCGCAGGTCGGCCAAAGGAGCAGAGCCGAGAAGTGTGCAGGAGCGTGGGCGCGAAAAATCAGCAAGCGCCGCAAGATCATTCAAGAGCGGATTATCACAAGAGCGGAGGCCTCTTATTTGCGAAGTATGTGGAGATAACCATCAGGTGTATAAATGCCCAGAATTTTTAGGCCTATCTTTACGGACACGTCTGGACTGGGTGGAGCGCAGGCGTCTATGTCCAAATTGTTTTAAGCGAGGCCATGGCGTGTCACAGTGTTTCACGGGACCATGTGAGCGTTGTCCAGGCGCTGTTAAACACAACAGTGTTATCTGTCCCAAGAGAGAGATGGCAGTCAATCAGGCGATGCGGCATTTAACTATAGATGAGGCGGGTGCACGTAGAACCAAGCGCAAGGTCATAGAGAGCGAGGGCAAGAAGGAATGACTAAAGGAGGTTCCTAACACAAAGCGAAGGCGGATAGAGAAAAAAGAGCAAGGGCAAGTATTGGTGCAGACGGTGCGAGAAAAGGAAGAGATTGAAGCGTTAGAAGAAGAGTTGAAAATATTAGATAAGAAAGAGCAAATCTTGGATAAAAAAGAGAAACTCTTCTTAAGGAGCAAGCAGATTGTTAAGTCAAATTTTGATGAAAAAATAAATTTAAATAAAAATGAGCCTATACACGTGCTAGGCCAAGAATCATATTTAGAGCGTTCTTTATTTGAAGATAAATTTAATATGTTGTTACTCCCCACAGCTTTGGTGAATATTGAAGTGCAAGGTGAAAGATTTGGACCCATAAGAGCGCTAATAGATACTGGTGCTCAGCCAAATTTAATAAGTGCAGAATTGCAGCGTAAGTACAGACTTCCTGTATTGCCAAATCGCCGTTGTATCGTAGCCCTAGGTGGCTCATCGGTACATATAAAGCATCGGCTTGTAGCAAAGATCTTGCCGTGGCATGATTCGGAGAAATACGTTATTGCAGAATTTTTAGTATTACCAAAAGAAAGTGATTGGCGACCAGTCATACCAGCAGAAGATATTTATATAGAGCAAAGAGCGAATACATTTAAGATGCCTTGGGCAGATCCTCAGTATTGGAAAGCAAGTGAAGTGAATATGCTTCTTGGAGTAGGTATAAGCGCAAAAATTATTAATTCTGTAGTAGCAAAAGATGAAAAAGGAGCTATATATCTGAGCAGCAGTCTTGGTGTGCTAGTTTTTGGGGCGCATAAGAACAAAACAGAATCAGACGAAAATATGATTGTGTCGACAACGGACTGTGTTGACAACAGTTGTTTAGATAAGTGGCTACAGAGATTGTGGCAATTAGATCAAGTGGGCGAGGGCGATAAAAAACGGACATTAGAAGAAGAAACTGTTGAGCAATATTTTGTGAGCACCTTTTTAAGAAACGAGCAAGGCAGATTCATTGTCAAGATTCCGATGCGGTCTGATGTAAAATTTATAGGAAATTCAAGAGCCGTGGCCTTAAGTCGTTTTATACATATGGAAAACAGATTAGAAAAAGATTCCACACTGCGAGAAAAGTATATAGAATTTATGAGGGCTTATGAAGAGCTGGGGCACATGCAGTTAGCAACAAGGCCACCAGAGCAGGGTAAGCAAGTTTATTACATCCCACATCATTGTGTTACGAAAAAATTTCGTGTGGTTTTCGATGCCAGTTGCAAAACTGATCTGGGAATTTCATTAAATCAAGTGCAGTTGCTAGGCGAGAAGTTACAAAGAGATTTGCATGATATAGTAATGCGATTCAGACGCCATAAGGTGGCGGTATGTGCAGATATTAGAATGATGTTCAGACAGGTGCAAATTTCAGAAGATCAATGGGATTTACAAAGAATTTTTTGGCGAGAGTGCAAAAATGAACCATTAAAAGAATATTGGCTGACGGTTGTCACATATGGTATGACGTCATCAGCATACAATGCAGTGCGGGCGTTAATTCAGTGTGCAAGAGAAGCTAAAGAAAAGTTTCCGCAGGCATCGCAGATCATCGAAAACGATTTTTATATGGATGATTGTGCAAGCGGCGCAGATTCAGAGCTAGAAGTGCTAGGTTTAGCAAGAGAAATAGATATTGTACTTAGAGGCGCAGGCTTTGAGCTTCGTAAATGGAAATCTAACTCTGAGCGAGTTATGAGAGCTATGAATTCAGAAAACGAAGATGCTGTGCTTTTTATGAATGAAGAGGGAGCCTCCGTGCTTGGTTTGAAATGGATGATTAAGAAGGATAAATTTACCTTTGTCGTGAAAACTCCAGAGATAGATGGTGCAATAACTAAACGAAAAGTAGTAAGTTGTGTTGCGCAGCTTTATGATCCGAATGGGTTTATCTCACCTGTCACCATCAAGGGAAAGATTCTCATTCAAGATCTGTGGAAGATGAGCTTGGAATGGGATGAGCAATTACCCAAGGAGCTAGCGTTAAGATTCAAAGAGCTATGGGCAGGTATAAAAGAGTTAGAAAAATTTGAAATTGAGCGATGGATTGGTACGCTTAGTGACGTCAAGGTGCAGCTACATGGATTTGCAGATGCGTCCACAGTAGCATACGGTGCAGTCATGTATGTGCGAACCTATTATGGTGAAGGTCAGACGAAAGTAAATCTGCTTGTGTCAAAGGCACGCGTAGCGCCATTAAAGACTCTAACTGTGCCAAGATTAGAGCTATCAGCTGCTAGGCTATTAGCTTTGTTGCTTTCTGATGTCATTAAGAGCATGGACTGGAAGGTAGTTGAGTATAAACTATGGTCAGATTCTCAGGTCGTGTTACACTGGATACGTAAGCTTCCTTGTAATTTAAAGGTTTATGTGTCAAACCGAGTATCTGAGATACAAACAAATTCTGACATCAAAAGTTGGCGGTATGTGAACACTAAGGAAAATCCTGCGGATTTGCTTAGTAGAGGCTTAACGGCCAAAGAGTTGGAAAACAATCAGTTATGGTTGCATGGACCTAAATGGCTGAACAAAGCCGAAGAGCATTGGCCAAGAGATTTATTTGAGCAAGTTGAGAGCAAAGAAGTAACAAGTGAATTCAAAGTTAATGTAGCAAGAGTAAATGACAAGTCGTTACAAATATATGTGCCTGGTATGAACAATGTTATTCCGTTGGTGGAATCTGCGTCCACTCTGGAAAAATCTGTAAATATATTGGGCTATGTGCTGCGTTTTATCAGGAGCACGAGGAGCGCAAGCAAGCGTAGACGTTCGCAAAGAAAGAAAACAAAAATTTTATCCCTGACTGCTGAAGAAAAAAGGCAAGCATTCGATTATTTGATGAAAGAATCACAAGAGCAAGATTTCTATAAAGAGCTAGAAGCAATTAAAAAAGATGGATATGTGCAAAAAGGAAGCAGTGTAGAGTCCTTAACACCCTTAGTGGATTCCAAAGGAATACTAAGAGTGGGGGGAAGGCTCAGCAGAGCAGAAGAAATGTATGAAATGAAGCATCCAATTTTGATTAAAAATGGATCGAGAATAGCATGGTTGATCATGGAGAATGCTCATCGATTGACTAAACATGGTGCAGTGCAAGTTATGATGCAGTTCATACGACAAAAGTTTTGGATACCAAAGCTAAGGAGCGAGCTAAGAAATTATATTCATAAATGCGTGCTATGTGCAAGGTATAATCATCGCTTAGAGCAACAATTGATGGCTGATCTTCCAGCTGATAGAGTGCAAGTAGGCAAACCGTTTCTGCATACAGGAATCGATTACGCAGGTCCTTTTGAAATAAAGATGATTGACAGAGCAGGCAACCAAGTGGTGAAAAAGAAGTGCTGGATAGCAATATTTGTTTGCTTAAAAACTCGTGCGATTCACATCGAGGTGGTGTCTGATTTGACATCATTAGCCTTTATAGCATGTTATGAGCGATTTATAGGAAGAAGAGGGCGCTGTGAAAGATTTTATAGTGACAATGGAACTTCATTTGTTGGTGCAGCGAAGGAGTTAAAAAGAGCAATCGGGTATTGGCATGTGAGCGAAGTGTTTGAGCATTTGAGCATGAAGGGTACAGAATGGCGTTTTATGACACCAGCAGCGCCGCACCAAGGTGGTATTTACGAAGCTGCGGTAAAATCTATGAAATATCATTTTGTTCGTATAGTAGGGCAAAAAATACTAGTCTATGAGCAATTTATTACATTATTAACACAAATTGAAGCTATCTTGAATTCCAGACCTTTGTATCCTTTGAGCGATGACCCCACAGATGTGCAAGCCCTCACTCCAGGGCATTTTCTGGTAGGAGAGCCGCTGGTTCTTCCATTGCCTTTTGTAACAGACGAGCAACCGACTACAAAAGGAGCAAGACTATGGCGCGAGCGTCAGACAATGGTGAAGCATTTCTGGCAAAGATGGAGAGAAGAATACTTAGCAACACTGCAAGAGCGTAAGAAATGGAGACGTGAGAGAGAGAGAATAAAATTGGGCCAGTTGGTGCTGATTAAGAGTGAGCTGTTTCCTCCAGCACAATGGGCAACAGGTCGGATATGCGAGCTACTTCCGAGCAAGGATGGGCTGGTGAGAAGTGTCGTTATACAGACAGCCACAAACCGATTGACCAGACCTGTGCAAAAGATTTGTCTTTTACCGATTGAGCCAAAAGAGCCGGAAAAATAATTTCGTATGTCTAAGATTACAATATCTGTACATATGTATTTTTTATGTTGTAAATTGTTTGTAAAACCGTAGGTTTTCGTGGGGAGTGTATCGGATTCGATGTAGATTTGGTATCGAACCCGATGCTACTACGAGAACCCTAAAAATAATGCAACCATGGCTTCACTGGCTGACAGAATGTACTGTTTTCTAGTCAGTATGACTTTGGTTGTGCTCTGTGCAAGGGCAATGTCTAAACTAATAAGTATAGTTGTGCCAATAAAAGTGGGTTTTTAATCATTTTCCCACTATAAAAAGTGATGTGTTTTATTTCTTATAAGTGCAATAATAAATGGTAAGGTCCTTCGAGGTGCTGGGTAGCAGATCCAAAACAGCTTTCATCAGTAGATCCATTTATATTAGTAAAAAGAAATGATAATATTAGCATAATGATAATGTTATAGTTGAAGACTTAAAGAAGAATGTAAAATTAACAATTGTTTTTTTTATTTTTCACCATTTAATTATTCAAATTTACTCGGTTCTCAGCGCGCGCAGGGTATATAAGAGTCCTTAATTCCATTTTTAAGAACCACTGAACAACTGGTAGTTCCACTTTCATATGAAGTCTCTCACTAAATTTTTCAAATAAAATATATTCAGCCTTATGAAAAATTTTCTCCCAGGAATTGTAAAAGGGAGTTTCCGCTTTTGAGATAAAACTTTAAAACTTTTTGGAAATTTTGAATGCAAATTTGTTCATCAACCTTTAATATTCATGAGTGTAAAATAAAAAAAAATATAATGTCTTTATTTGCTATCTTAAACGTGGAAACTCCATTTTGCAATTCCCGAGAGAAAATTTTTCATGATTGGGTTGATTAAAAGGCAAAATATAACTCTAAGATTGTTTTACAGAATAAGGTTATAAGTGTCTTCGAAATGTTATCTCTTGTTATAGAAAGTTTGTTCATTAATCTATTATCAACAAAAATATACACCATATCTGAAAACCAAATATATTGGAAGAGTAAATTTAATATTGTTTTGCTATTACCTAAAAACTACATTTTATAGAGTTAAGTTTAACAATCAATTTATGTATGTATATTCAGGGAACAAACTCCCGGTAAAAATTCGCACAGATATCAGTCAATAGATAATTCCCAGTTCAAACCAAAAGGCGAAAGGCCGTTAACGGCTTCGAATTGATTGCTTAATTTGACAACTGTCTTTACAACTGCGTTCCGAAAAAAAAAAAATAAAATGTTCTCTTCTAACAAAAATTGCAATAAGTCTGATATCATGAATGAAAACGCTCTGTCCACTGGTCAAAATACCTTTATATAAGTAAAATTTTGAATATTACCTTACTATTTATAGCTGTATCCTTAGATAATAACACAGCCAAAAACTTAAGATAAATCCGTGTTTTCAGTGGGTATATTTCACATATGCTTAGTTTAAAATATCAATTCTGTCCACACGCGGATAGTCGAAGAGTCATCGTTAGGTTTCCAAATAAAAGTTGCAGTAAGTATGTCATGAGCCATGAGATGGTTAGCAATACTTCTTCCTTTTTAAAATAGCTGTTCCCGGACTTTATGTAAAAAGCATTACTTTGCCCTTTTATGAAGATAAATTTCAAAAAGTTTTTTAAATAGATGTGGAACTAGTCTCAATTTATTACAAGATTGTTTGACGAGTGTCGTAAGCCACTTTTTTTTTAATATAATGAGGAATTTATCTGCTTATTGGTTTCCTGGAAATTCCAAATGATCGAGAACCTTGAGTTACTCAAGATGCAACCGCAGCATATATACCCCTTTGAAATTCGCAATTTAATGACAAGTCAAGGTTTGGAGGCCAATCGAAATCACGTTTATTTGTAAGTCTTGAAATCAGTTTAAATTACATACATACTTAAGTCTGTATATAAAGTATTACATATACATACATACACTTATTAAATTACACCGCATAACCCACTAAGCCTAAAAATAGTGGGCGACAGCAACGAAGTTCGAATACCTTAAGTTTTTTTTTTTTCAAAATATTATTTGTAAATCGTGTGTGTGTGTGTTAACTCAAATCGAATAATATGTCAAATCAAAACTTCGCTATGCCGCTTATATAGGTTTACATTAAATACTTCTAAGAATACAGTCTAAGCACTACGAACATACATTCATATCTCTAAGTTGCTAAAGATACAATATTTGTACGGTTTAAATAAAAATACGCAAATGTATAAAGTAATCACAGAAATATCTAGATCTTGTACATATATGTACATGTGTGTATATATATAAATTCATTCATATTCCCGTTTGTAGGAGCAACATTTTATAATAATAAGCCCTTAAAAATTCATGTCAAAATTAAAGCATAACTAATTTTAAATTAAAATAAAATTAAGTTTCAAGGTGAATTAAAAATTTATAATTTTTTTCTTTTAATTCACTTAATTGTGGAGCATTTAATTATACTGATTAACTATAACAGAAAAATATGCATTTGAAGAGTTGAAACTTTCTTCTTAAGGGCACAGTTCTCAATGTTAGATTCAATTTAATTAATCTACTGTTGAAAAGGAAGTCTAGATTAACGACATATTAATTATTATTATATTTTTTTTTTTTTGTTTTTTCATTTTATATCTTCTTTGAATATGGCAACAAAATTCGAAAAACAAATAGTTTGCCTATTCGGAAAACTTGATGTGATTTTTATCATCCCCCAATTTTCAATATTTTAATTATTGCCCGATAAGAAAACAAATAAATTTGGACTAACAATCAAGCATTTGTTAAGGGGTGGCAAAATATGGTTAAATCCAAGTTAATAACTACAAAATTTGTAAAATTTGTTTCTTGTTAACAAGCCTAATACTTGCACTTAAAAGACTAAAAATAATACAGCGAAATCGGATTTAAGTCCCTTCTTTTTTGTTTTTTGATCGATTTAAGTACATACGTATTTATTCGAAGCTATCGTCGATTTATTGCGGAGTGAGTAATAGAAATGAGGTGAAATATTTTAATTAAATCTATACGATGCTTGTTTTATATTCATGCTTTAGTTGTTTGTATTCCCGAATTCGTGTGAGAGCATATTTCTGTAAGAAAACTATGAGATAGTAATAGGAAAGCGATAAAAGAAAGAAATTTCTTACCCAATAGCCGAACTCAATGTTGGAAGTTGTATTCACCACGGACCACAATGTCCAGAAGAAGTGTGAAAACATGGAAAATAAACGAACTTCCTTATCAACATCTTCTACTTCATCCATTTTAGGCACGTAATCCTCGATGGCCTCATTGCATTTCTTCAGGTAGGATACAATGAAATCGTGCCTCTGCTTCTGAGTGGGGTACTGATTTTTATGATGATAAAAGTAGGGAAATTCAGGATTGCTATAGTCGAAGGTCCATTCTAAAAAGTGATTTGCCAAATCGAAACCACGATAGTTATAAGCGCAATATTCGAAATCTATAATAATCAGATCTGGGTCGCAGTCTTCGGAACTATTACTTAAAACAGAATCACGCGTGTTTTCGATGTCGGCTGAATATTTATTGCCATTATCCTTGCTAAGACGTGATCTGTTAAAAAATGGTAGAGATAGGAAAAGCTCAATCGATTGAAATAAACTAGTCAAACCTTCGACTGCCTTCAAGGGGTGGAGTAGTTAAAGTATTTGCATTGGGTTCATGATCCAACATGCTGACATCTTCCGAACTAGCCATGGCTGAATCTTCGAAATTTGTGCTAAAAGTTAATGCATAAATAACGTTATAATTTTAAAGATAAAAAATTTCAAATCACCTTGAACTGCACAGTGGTAATCGTTCTGATGAAAAATGTGTTGAATCATTTTCACGGAATAGGATATTACCTTCTTGCAAATCGTTATGGCAAAACAAGACCGGATAATTTCCGCTATCAATAATGGACTTCAACCATTTAATTTCTTGCCAAAAATCCAATGAGTACACTTCCTCCAAGCCCGCTTCAATTCCTTTGCTGTTTATAAATAGGAGTAAAGTGGGTAAGTGGTAAAGTGGCTACTAAGTTAATAAAGTGGGTACGGAGTGAGTAAAGTGGCAAGAAGGAATCTTAAGAATAAACGCTCCAAAGATTTTTAAAAAGTTTGCTTCTTATTTAGCATTCTTTAAATCGAATTTTGAGCTTAGCCAATATTTAATTGATTTCAAACTTTCAAAGTATAGATGTTGGAAAAAAATTATTAAGATTTCTATGAAGGAAACTGGAATTGGAATGCTCTGTGAAATTAAGATGATAGCACTTTATCTTGATTGATTCAAAATCTGATCATAAACAGTTTTTTTAAATAGTTTGGGTACAAAAAATGTTTTGCATATGGGTATGCATCCAAAGGAGTATCTTTGGATTGAATTATGTGAAACAATATTTTTGAAAAGTTAGATATATTTCTATGATCAAGAAATTTGCTGCAATCTAGCATAGTGCAATTTCCAAAAAAAAATTTTCAGTACTTCTTAACAGTCAAGAACAATGACAAGCTTTTTCTCTAATCGAGTTAAAAAAAAAACGAATTAGCTATTCCAGCTCTTGAAAGAAGGTTCTTATGACTATTTGATCTACTGATCAAATAGTGTTGTGTATCGAGAACTGGACCTACTAGTTTTATGTAGACTCTGATCGGATAATTTGTTCTCATGTTCTCAAAAAGATTTACATGGCATTATATACTCTCTGAGGTTCGTCGTTGTCTGCGGAAAGGTGACAGCTGCTCAAAACATTTTAAACACAAAAATTATGATGAAATAAATTGACTGATTCAATTTGCCGTTTAAGGTTTGGATGATTGTATTTCAAACGGGAAAAATTTTTGAAATCCCCCTAAATTTTTATGTTCGAATGCCTCTTGTGTGAAAACGCATATAACCACCGGAATAAAAAACTTTTTTAACTATTAAATATGGTTAAAATTAAGCTCCTGATCATATAAGTTTCAGTTTTCTATAAAAATCATGAAAAACTATACAAAAGTCTTCTCTCATATTGGCAAAGAAGTCTGCAAGAGAAGATTCATGGTAACGTTCTCATTTCCCAGTATGTTATGCCGTTTAAAATACATCTCAATTACTTTTCATACCTGACGGATTCTTGGAAAATACTATCGATGCTTTTCAGCCAACGCTCCATGCAGTTCCACAACCAGTCAGGTTCTTTGGACATAGGTATATTAAGACTGTGGATTTCGCCCATTTTCTCGGCAACCTTCATTGAAATTTTATACTCGGACAGCTCAGCTGTAGCCAAAGGGCGTGCCTGAATGCAAGAGAAGCAGTTTTTGAAAAATCATTCGAGTTGATGGCCATCAAATAGTTATCTACCGGTATATACTGCTCGATACGTCCACCCGGAAAGATGCCATGTAATTTTGGACCAAAATTACGCTCGCTCAACAATGCAAATACCACCGACTCGGTAATCATTGCTTCCAGCGCATTCTCTCCATGAGTCTGGCCGTAAATCCGCAGAAGTACCTTTAAAATTAAATACTCCGTTATGAGCATGGTGCAAAAACTATTTGAATTGAAACTCACCTCACGCGGCGACTCGCATTGGCTAGTCAGAGAATAAGTAGTAGATGTTGCACCCATTAACTCGGTACTGTTTGATCGATGTCGCTTCCTACCATTACCACCATTCTCTACCATTTTCTCTGTATTGCTGCGTTTAACTGAACAGTTCTCAACATCACCGGAAGCATGATTTATTAAACGTTCAGCTGTATTGTCACTGGTGCTGCCATCTTCAGGCAATGAAACATGATAGAGTAAGTTCGACAATCCACCACTTCAGCAACACCAAAAAATAGCAAAAAATCAAAGGCTGTATTAAACGCTGGTCAAACAAAAGTAATATGAAGCCCTTACCTAATTCGCTTAACCACTATATCACTGGAAGTTATGCATTTCCATTGTCCCGTCAAGTAATCGCGACAAATGCGAGCAGCTATCTCACGAATTTCCTCCAGGGAAGCCTGTAAAAAAAAGCATGGTGGATTAGTTAGATTTGGTCATCAATGCTATCACTTAGTCAACACAAATTTATTCTCAACCAATTTTATTTTGAAACGCTTGAAGAAGAAAACTCGTACATTTGTGTTGAAATACTTTCGAATGCAATCAGCGTAGTTGAGCTTCCGTGCCAGTTTTTTATTTCCGTGACTCTTCATTGGAGCGACGCAGAACTCTCGCTATTGCACTGCTTCAACAACAACAACGTCAACGAAAACACAGCTAAAACAAGCTAGAAAATCTCGTAATGCTGTAGCTTTGTGTAACGCGAATGTTTTTCTCCGATACGTTTTTGCGTTGCGAAATCGACGCACTTGATTTTCGAATGCCTTGAAACTTTTATTTTGAAGCATATAAATTTATTCCTTCGCCTTTGAGTGTTTTTGATTTTGACGAGTATTTATAACCAGGTGGCATGCGATCACTGCCTCGAAAGTGCGCCTTCCTGGTTGAACTCTTAAAGTTTGATTTAATTCTTTTACTTATGAAGTATATTTTGTAATGTTGTGAAAATGTGGAAGACTCGATACTCAGCTGCACTGCTATGGTAGGTAAGTATTTCATCTAATTCAATAAATAATTAGAAAACAGCCTATCCGCCAATACTTAATCCAAGGCAACGGCGGGGTTACTGGCACAAACGGACTAACCGAAATCTAGGCAAGCAATTTCAATTCAATTCTTGCACGTATGAGAAGGAAAAATGCCAGAGAAACATCAACCTTCGCATGTACGAAAAAAAATCAATAATAAACAAGAGCCGATTATGAAGCGGCATTAGACGAAAACACGCGTGCGGTACAATTTTATTGTATGGAAATCTGGCCTCTAGAGGTGACGTAATACACAGATATCAAAATTAATAAAAAATATTTCCCAACTAAAAAAAAGTGAATTATTACTTGCTTCGTTATATACAGGGTGGCGCAAATGTAATAAGCGGATATTCTGAGTCAAAGTCAATTTCGGTTCTGTTTGTGGGTAATGCTTGTTTGGAGCTTTTAAATATTTTGCTCGCCAGCAATTCAGGAAACCGGATGGTTATTTTCGAGGTATCCTGTTTTATATTTAGTGACTATTTAAAAAATTCTTTTATTTTTTTATTGAAGGGTAAATGTAAACGGAAAATTAATTTTTTAGTAAAAAAAAAAGCGTTATCATTGTGATAACAAAATACCTAGTTAAAAGTAAACAGTCTGAATGCAGTAGTTACGAGTTGCATTTAGTCAATTCAGCAACCACACGTGTACGTAGTCAGCTGCAAATCGAGATGGAGATTATATTCGAAATTTCGAGAATGAATTTCCGATAAAGTTATAATTATGGATAATAAAGAAGGTAGTTCCGCGCTAATCTCTTGTAATTAAATAACAATTTAATTGGCTAGTTGGTTTATTTAAATAAATGCATAGTTCCAATAAATTGCTGGAAACATCTGTTAGCAGTATATTTAAAAGATCCACAAAGGCATCTATTTGCTTTAATTTTGCTTATTCCCACTTTATATTTAATAATTTGCTAACTAATTGCGTAAATATTTGCAACGCAACAATTTAATTTTGTCACTTTGACAATCAGCTGTTTGAAGCTCGAAATTCGTGTTCGATGAAATTTGTCAAGTAAAGTTCGAGTAATAGAAAGTGACATTTTGCTTATTCGTCTTCTCTCTCGTAATGGAAAAATGCGTTAAAAAGCGCTTTCGAACCTACGAAATTTGTCACTGCGTTTGTAACGTCTATAAACGTTTGTAACGCGTGGTAGGTATAGAAAAGTACATACGTATATTTTTGTTCAGCATATATGATGAGTCGCATTCGTTTTATTAATTACATTTAATGTTTTCTGAATTTCAAATGTAGAAATTTCAATAAATCTTCTGAATTTCAAATGGAATTTTTGAACTTCAATCAATGATCTTTATTGATATTCAAATGGAACTTGAGAACTTGAGTTGATTTTTTATGAATTTCAAACGGAATTTCTGAATATCAATTGATGTCTACTGTATACTGTATACTAGAAGTGTATTTTCTTGAATTCGTTTAATCTTTTCGGAAATTCAAATGAAATTTCATGCCTTAGGGTTGACTCCTATATAAAAAAAAGATCAAATTGTCAAATCGAATGAAACACTGATTTGGTGAACGACATAAAATTAGGAAATTTTGCTGTTATGACCTGAAGTTAATTAAAAATTTTTTTTTTAATTTTTAATAAACTTTTTCTTACATTATGACTTAAAGGATTGTCAGCCATAAAAATGTACCAATTATTTTCAAGATCTTCAAAGTAAATTTATGAAGTCCAAAAATTTAATGACAAGTTATTTCTAATTTAAAAATATGTTTACGTATTCTGGTCCCGAGTAATATGGCTGCATTTTATGGGTTCTTTACTTTTATTCCATTTTTACTGACTTCCTGCTTTAAATCAGTTGATGTATTTCTCTGATCTACTTCAGAAGGTGATCCTAATATTTTCACTATTTATCACTTACTTTACTCGATTTGTTTTTTAATGAATAATAATATTTATAGAACAATTATTTTTTTATAGTTTAAGCATTGATTTATATTAGAACTGCATTGATTCATATTGGTACCAAAATCCAAGGGCGCCGACAGGGGACGAGGGGCACTTGCCCCCCCCCCCCCCCCCCCGCCTTGAACTAAAAAAAAAAATAAATAATAACTGGCCATTTTAGCCCTTGAAAGGACTTTGACCTAGCTTCTTATGATCAATTGTGTTGTGCGTGTTATTAAGTTTGTACACACAATTGACCGAGAAATGGACCTACAGGCTTAACGCCGACTCCGAACGGCGATGAACGGAATGTTCTTATTCTCAAAAAGCTTTACATGGCATTTTTATTACTCTCTGAGGTTTTCCATTGTCTGCAGAGAGGTGGCGGCCGAACAGAAAAATTATTTTAATTCAAATAATTTTCTGTCGCTGCTGGGGTTCGAACCTGGGTCTCCTGGTTTTTTGACATAGCGGCCACGCACTTTAACCAATTACGCCACGGACGCCACAGACGCCACACAGACGCCACAGACGCGGAGGACGCCCGCCCTGAACTGGAAACTGTTTATATATTTTTATTTCCTATGTGTATATGTTACATTTTCATATCATCATTTATATATACGTGCACACAAGGGCGTCCAAAGGGGGGGCACTTGCCCCCCCCCTCAACTGAAAAATTTTATATATTTTTATTTCCTATGTGTATGTAAGTTTTAAACTCTTAAGTTCTGATTTCTTAGGTGGTACGAAACTTAGTTTTATCTGAGGTTTGTCACTTTTTGTTAAGATTTCATTAATTACTTATGTGCATTGTTCATATAGCAAATTTAAGAAGCACTCCGTTATGTTTGCATAATCAGCCCTGAGTAGCGATCAACAACCGCTTTTGTTCTCTAATTATCGTCTGTTGTGCAACTTTTGTTTTTATTAATTGTGTTGTATATGTGGAGTCTAAATATTATTTGGGAAATCAACACGAAGTTCTTTGATGTGTGAATGGCAAAGTGTATCAATACTTTGTTCTTCCCAAAAGTTTCGAGGCGGCCCGCAACCTTTGTTAAAAACAATATTGGTAATTTTAAACAAAGTGTCAACGCACTTTGCCAAAGGGAGCTAGAGACGTTTCGGTTTTAAAAAAGCCACTAAGTCCTGTCTGAGTCCGTTGTCTAGTCGTCTGAGTCTAACGTCCTTATCTAAATACACTCAAAGTGAGAGCAAAAATAACTTACTCTCACCGAGTATTAGTTTACTTGAAATGAGAATTAAATCATTCTCATCCCAAGTCTAGCTACTGTCAATTATTTTTACTAATAAAAATCTAATCTGTTCTTATATATAATTCTGTATATAATTTTATATTTAATTCTGTTCTTATATATAATTGTAATAAAATATATAATAAATAAAAAATATATAATAAAATAAAAAATACCAAAAATAGACATAAGTAATACACAAAATAATTATTTATTAAAAATAATTGTATGATAAAAAATAAGTAGTGATTAAAAATAAATAAAGAAGAAACTTACGAGAAATAATAAATAATATTCTATAAATAGTAAACAATGTATAATGAATAATAATAATAATAATGAATATAAATAAAAATTAAACAGATAATTTACTATCTTAAATAAAAAAATTGTTTGAATAAATATTAACAAAAACCTAGCTCATCTAAAAAAGAGAATGAGGTTTAATAAATAAAAAGTTGGATATTAGGATAGGATTTTCCCATTGCTAAGTGGGAGCTTAATAATAGGAACGAAGGAAGCCGAAAAAATATAAAAAGATATTCAACCCGATCAAAAAAGTGGAAAACGACCTATTACCTAATGCCTGGTTACAGCCGTGTAGGCGCGTGTGTTTCCTTTAAGAATTCTTTTCGCTTACCACCAAATAAGCACATCAGAAGGATTTAAAAATAAAAATTATTCTACCGACCTTCTATAGACTGAATGTTACACATTCGAAAAAAACTAAGGCTAATCAAAAGAAATTTTTAAAATTATAATGAACATTCATGTCTAATTAAGGTTTACCGTCAAGAATGCTAAAAATTAACATATATTAAACAATTTTTTTTTCACTTTCTTTATTATATATGGTTATCAAACGTTTTTTACAGTATTAAACAGTTCTTGAAGATTACGAAAAAATTTTTTTATTTTTATTTTCTATTAATTGTACATTTAATATAGGGCGCTGAAATTGCTCTTTTCAAAAAAACACTGCTGTTAAAAAAATGGCGGACATTTGAAAATGTTTTTAAAAATCGCCTTTTTTCAACCTTTTTCAGATTCAAAAATTTGATATATTTTTTTGTGGTCAAATTGTGGTAAACTATCACACAGGATATAAAAAAAAACAAAATGCTGTAAAAATTATTAATAACGGCATAGTAGATCCGGAGATTAACTATCCTCCAGTTAAAAAAACCTAAACTCGAGAAAAATGCGTGTAAAGTTTTTTTACACACACCTGCGAGCCGAGAGTGCGCTTCAATTGAGTCGTGATATCTCGGTACTGGCTTCGAATTTCGATTTAATATTTTGGACAGTTATTATTGAAGGTATAAAGAATTTAAAAATGTAAAAAGCAAAAATTCATTTTTTGAAATTTCTAGACGGTAATAGTACCTTAAAAAACATTAAGCATGTTGCTCTGTTCATAACTGAACGAGCATTCAAGAAAAACGAATATAAAAAAATTTTTAAAACACAAACACAAGATAATCATGCACTCTTTTTATAAATTATACACACACACGTACACACATTCATACGAACAAAAGAAAAAATCAAAAAAGCTATTTTAAATGATAATAAAATAAAATAAATACCTTGAAAATATCTTTTTCAGTCTGCACGGATCTTTAACTATATTTAAAAACGAACGACAATTATTTTAAATATTTTTAAATGCATTTAATAAATGTAAATATGATTTTGTAAACTGAGAGTGCGTTATACTAGAAGTTAAATTGAAAAACATGAATTTTCCTATAATAACAATGTTTACAAAGTTTGCACAGAAAATCTCAGGCAATAGGTAACATTCCAGGCTCATTTTCATAAACGTGCACAACAATGCATACCTTTGTCCCCCCCTCGACAAATTCCTGCGGACGCCCATGCGTGCACACCAATGCCAACCTTTGTGTCCTCTTGAAAAATTTCTGCGGACGACTATGCCAAAATCAATGTGCTTACACTCAGAGTTATCTACTCTAGTAGCCAAGTTATTCAAATGTGAAAACGATATGGTTTTGTATGACTTTTGTGCTTTCCTTTTTCTATCTATTTGTGTCAGTATCACTTTTTGAATCAATTGAAATGATTTTTCGAAGGCCATTGAACGAATTACTAAACACATTTTTCTGGATCATTGAATCTCCAGTTGAAATCTTATTTCTTCATGAATTGTTTTTTTGTTAACATATTTTTTTCAAAATTATTCTTAACCAAAAATAAAACGGCCATGAATCTGCACATTGCAAATATCCGGACAATGAATCTATATTCCGAACCTATGAACAAAAATTGTTTATTTTTTAATTCAGCCTTCAAACCGGCTTTATATTGACTAGATTGATAGACATACATACTTCAGGATAAAAATGCTGTCACCTCAGTTCAGCTTGTACAGCATTGTCAAGTACGCCACACGCTATTAGACCATTCGCCGAGTATTTGTATATAATTCTCCAGGCTAACTCCGGCCAACTTTTTAACTACTTAAACTATTCTGGTATTTTAAGATTTAAAAGCTGCGGGTCATTTACATTGTAAATTATACAAAACCGGAAAAAAAGGATGTTTTCAGAATTGTTTCGAATTCGTTTCTCGAATTCTTTCGTAGAAATATCGAATGCTACAATATTGAGTGATTTTTGTGAACTATTAAAAATAGGTCTATGGCGAATGTAAAAACAGACATATCTCTTAAGTTCTTTTAATTTTAAAATTTGCCAAAATCAGATGAAAACCACACCTACCTCCCATACACTATCCCATTAATAAAAAATTTAAAAAATTCTCAAAGATTTAACTAAAATTTTGAAATTTTGCTCATTAGCTTTGATCTCAACTAAACAATAAGTTTGAAATATTTCAAAATCGAGTGAAGAATAGCAAAACCTTCTTAAATTCTACATGTTTTCAAAGTTTAAAATTTGGATAAGGTGAATTAAAACCAAGCCTATCCCCCATACAAACTGACGTCATCAAAATAAAAAAACAAAACCTCCATATCTTCAGATCTTATGTATTAACCATGAGGCCAAGCTGAAGATAATACACTCCTTAAAATTTTTTTTATCATTCTGCATTTTATTCGGCCTGAGTTTTCACTCCTCAGACGACCAAATGATACTGGCCAAATTGCCTTCAAATTACATACTTAAATGAAAACCGAGGTTTAATTAGCAATGTGTTATCTCAAGATAAAATTTAAATTCTCCATAAAAGTCTTTCATCAAATTTTTTATTCAACCTATATATTATTATAAAAATTTCCATTTATAAGCTTTGGTGCGCAAATGACTGATAAGGAGGAACAAGCGGGCGTCAAGTAGGTAACGCGTAGGAGTTTTTAAGGTGGCGAAAAAACTGTAAATAAATTGTCAACCTTGTTCAGAGAATCGAAAAAATCACAGACTGTGAAATCGAAATCACTCATATCAACTATGTATGTTTAGAATAAAAATGATAAAGTTTTGATTAAGTTCAACGAAAATAAATAAAAAACTTGAATACTAACCACAAGCATCAAATATTTTTCTAATGGCTCAACCAAGGTACCTTTCCACGCCTTGAAACTGAATTTTTTTAATAAAGCACGAAGGCACGTAACTTAAAAACTTATGAAATTTTTACACTATTTTCTGTATATATGTACGTACGCATATACTTCTACGAGTGTTCTTGCTAAGTACCCCTCATCGCTTTACTATTTGATCAATGCTATTTTAGATATATTACGAATGTTTTAGTCTTAATGAGAGCATCTTAATATACCTTTTCACTAGAAGTAGGGTGTGTATGGAAACAAATAATGAGGGGGGTTTGCAACCCACCATCCACAAGGGATGAATATAGCGTGTCATTGCTGCTGCTTAAGTCACTGCAACATTTCGTTCATTTTACGATTCAGGCTATTTGCTTGTTACCGGTCTCTGCGTGGTACAGCTGACTTCACTTCGAAATAATTATTTTGAGGCGGGTTGGGTTTCGACAAACTTCGACTAAACAAAATGTATCGAAGTTACATGCGCATGAAACACTTGTTTATAGTGTTTATTTGTTTATAATTTACATCGCTTCACCTATTCATTTTGGAATTATACACATGTTCTTGAAAACTTATTTCCAGGTATGCAAATAATTGAAGAGAAAAATGATATTTACTATACAATTACCAACTGTTTTTTTTAATATATATATCAAGGAAATGTTTTTCAGCCCGCAGCGGGATTCCCAACAGCTTAATGATTTCCGATATCGATAACCAGCGCAAGCAGTCATTTTCTATGATAAGCCAATTACAGTCTAAAATTACTTTTGCAACAGAATTACTATAGGGTGTAAAAATTAGAGGTGTAGAACTTTGAATTGAAATAAAAACTGAGGTTACATAGATAATTTCAAACTGAAGGTTGGCTTTATAAAAAGAATTATTTTGTGCTATTAGTGTTTAATTTGATTTCGAGCATGTGGCCGCTGCGTATTATGGAAGTCCAATTTACGACCAGTCTTGAAAGCATTTGGGGCCGTATCTCTATAATGGTGACACAATTTTGCCTTCCAATATATCTATAGTTGCGGGTTTTTTTGCATAAATCAATGACTCTACATAATCCCCAAAGAAAATAATCCAAAGAAGTTAAATCATACGATCTTGGTAGCATATTGACTGATCAATTCCAAGAAATAAAACGTTTGCCATATATTTCCTTCAATAAGTCGATTAGTTAACGTGCTGTATGGCATGTTGCGCAATCCTGTTGGAAAAAAATCTGAAATAATCGACAATCATGGTAGAATTTTTTTAAAAAAGTAGGGACCAATGAAAAAGTAAGGACCAATGATTCTACAAGCTCATTAAGCACACTAAACAGTGATTTTTCTGAATATAACGGTGCCTCGAGAATCTCTTATAGATTTTCTCCACTAAAAATGCAGCAATTTTGGTTTTTGACAGGCCAATTGAGCCAAAAAAGAGACTGAACTGCGATAAAACTGCGATAACAGTGCGTTAGTTTTCAGTTCAACAAAGAAAGCGTTGTTGAAAAGGTTATACGGGTCATAAAATGTCCCAAAAATGGTTTTGTCCTGATATGAGATGAAGAAAAGCTGTACTGCACTTGTCTTGCAATTAAGTAAAGGAACAGGTAGTTTTTGAGAAATTCGAATCACCACGAAGATATGGTACCTCCAAAAGAACTTGATTGCGTTAAAATTTTTGAATAATTGAAATTTTATAAAGTAAGTAAAACGAATTACATGAGAACTTATTCGTTTTTTAATTTTTGGTGGAGTGGGACCTACAAGGAGATTGTGTTGTTTGGAGACCATCCACATATTTTGATAGGAATTATATTTTTAATAAATAAAAGTATCGAGTAAAACTATAAATAAAAGTATATTTATACATAGCGGCCTTGGTAGTCGAGTAAGTTGGAGTCCCATAGATTCGAATTCCGGTCAGGCCATGGTTCTACGCTTTAACCCTTCTGCGTTTCTTTGATCATCTCCAATTAAATGAAATTAAGAATTCATCAATGCGATTATTTATGACATAAAAAAGTCGTAGTTGATGGTAGAGCAGACTGTAGATGGAATTGCCATATAACTAAAATTGACTGAGCTAAAAGGCACTACACTTGCCTCGGATTATAATTTACATGTTTCAACAGCTACCCGCCAAACTTAGAATATCCTACACATTGTTCACTTAATCGATCAATCTTTCCCACTTATCTTTCACCCCATTTCGAACTAAGACAGATTTAACTGAATAGGCATAACACCTCAAGTCCTTGGTTCAAAGCTAAAAAAGAAATTAAATGTTATAAGAAACAACTTTTTCCTATATAAAGAATACAAATAAGAAAAAACTCAGACATGCTATGCTCATTCCGCAAAAGTGGTCTGAAATGGTTACTTTTCTGAATGGTTGCATTCAACAATTTTTTTAGGTATAAGTTATTATTTTTTTTTAAATTTATACAGGTTATTGTGCATAAAAATACTTTATAAAAATATTTTTTTAATATTTTATAATATAAAAATATTGAAAAAAAGACATCCAAAACGGTTCAATGGATATGGCCTTTCCCATGTATCGGAAACAAAAAAATCAAATGACATTTTAAAGCGTAGACCTTATATTAAGCATCGCTCCTACGCAAGACCCCGGGGTTTTTTTTTTAAATAATGGCGGAACTTGAAGTAAAAAGTTCAAAAAATAGATACATTTTCGCGCGCTTTTTTGTTTATATAAAAAAACAAAAATAAATCGATACTTGAATTTAGGGGGGATGCTTAAAGGACAAAATTACGAACAAAATGCAAAAAAAATCATTGAAATTGAACCAATAGATTTCGAGTTATCTATCGAACCGTTTTAAAAAAAACTAGTTTCGAGGAAATCGCGTTTAAAGTTTTTTATTTGTTGTATGGAGCTTAGACATAGGTTAACGAAAACCGTTAGAACTTCTGTTTTTTTCTTAAATATCGATTTAAAAATGTGTATGTATATTCTTAAAACTATAAAGAACACATTAAACAAAAAAAAATTTTACACGTATATTATACCTTAAAGCTCCTCAGGATTCTATCAGAAGTATTTATATTGATTAATTAAATTTAAATAAATTTTTGTTGTATAAATTAAGAATTCTTCCAATTCAGCAGCTCTTCCGGGTATTGCGATAAACAAAAACACTTGTTTTCAAACATGCAAAAAAAAAATAAATAAAACCGCTTTGCTCGCTGGGATTCCCTATATCATTCATTAAGCTATCTAAGCTTAAGTTGTTGATCTCTATCATTTCCATCTAGCGTGTGGGTTCAACAAATTGCGTTGCGACTCACGCAAATTAACTTTCTAGAAGGAGTGTTCTTCCGCATCTTTAACGCATTCAAACTCGAGCGATAAGAATGATCTATTTATACACCAAAATGTTGCATGGATTGTTTTTGTAACAAGCCTTATTGCTGCATATCAATTAAGTCTGGTTTATAATCGCAGATTTTTTTTTTTATTAAAGTTTTTTAATTTCTTTATCGAACGGGGTAACGACTTTGCACTAAATCTTATCTTATCAACAAAGCAAATTTGTACTCGCTCTCTTGAAACTATTTGCTCTGCTTGGTGAAACTTTCGCTCCGTGCAGCTTTAAATAAACCATAAGTTTACCACTTTTTATGTCCCCTTCTCTTCTTCGCTGGTATGTTATCACTTTCGTTGTTTTATATGTTATTTAAAACTATTTAATCGATAGAAATTACGACGTCAAAACTTTGAAATTCTAATTAAAGGTTTGATTAAAAAATATAAGCATTTCGATTCTCTTCACTCACCAAATTTATAAATGGTAGATAAGATGATCCCGCCCAAAAAAAATAAATAAAAGTCCTTAACTTTAGCGAAACTAACCGTTGTTAACGACGTCATTTAGACGTTTTCACAGCGTACAAAGTTGACGAATTTGTCCCACAATTTGTATCGGGCTGCTGCAGCGAGTAAATCGAGCTCTGTTTATTTCCAGTTGATGGCTCCGTTAATGGCTAACTTGGTAACTGGCAGCTGCACTAAATATAATTAGACACACGCAGTTTTAACTAATTTTTGTGTTTTTTGTTTTAAATGTGTTTTTTGCTCTCTTGCTTTTTTCCTTATTTTGTTGTTTTTTTTTTTTTTTTTTGGATTATCACTTGTTGTTGTATTGTTAGTAAGTAGTTGTTGTATTTTGTGTTTTATTATTAAAGGTACCGGAGAACGCAGATCGCTTGGACTACACTTGATATGAACGCTGTGAGGGCACTCGAACAAATGACGAGGTTCCCGAGCGAACAGGTTTATTTGTTGTACAAACAGAGGCAAAAACTTCAACATGTGACTCAACAACGACAAAGTATTTTATCAACTGGAGGTAATAGCGCTCAAATTTTACTCTCTCATTTAAAGTTTTTATTTTTATAATATTGACGACAAATTTTTAAAACAAAAAAAAAATTGTTTTTTTTAATATCAAGTGATTAATGTCGCACATAAGGTAAACATGGGATTTGGTTTGAATGCTTACCGGAGTCATTAAAAACTAGTCTTGAAAGCTGATAGACTGGCTAATATATGTATTAGCACCAGTGCTGCCAGATTTTATTTTTCTAAATTAAATATTTTGAAAAAAATGTATTTTCGACAAGAACACAAAAAAAATTTCTGTATTTTAAATTGAGTTGTTTTTAGTTTTATGGCACATAAATATAAACAAACAAAAATTCATTAAAATAAAATAAAAAAACAATCAGTTTAAATAATGTTATAATAATGTTAAATCTGAAATCTTAAAAAAACTATAATTTGCACTATTAGGTAATTTTAAAAACTACGCCCTTGTCGAAAAAAAACTGTAGTTTACAGTAGTACTGTAAATATGGCAGCTCTGGTATGCACACAATTGCACACATACAGTATCGTGCTCTGAATAAAAATAAAGTTCTCTTTTTTAAAAAAAGTGCTCTCGCTCGGCGTTCGTGCAGAAATTAATTTTATTTTATAAAAAAAATTAATAACTCAAACATTCAAAAAAATTAATAACTCAAACTCAAACATTATAACAAAAACATTTTACAATTCCTCTATCCCTTTTCAGAGAGCTACCAACATTTTTCATTTCAAAAAGAATAAGTGACACTTATAACTCGGGAATTACGTCAGAAAACCGGAAAGCTTTCTGTTTATATCAATACTACTGGCAGTCGTGGCAGAGTGAGTTTAAGTGCGTGGACCATTTGAGAACATGAAATAATGTTTAGGAAATCATGCTATCTTTACATTTTGGGTATAGGATATGTTCTGAGGAGTTATGTAAAATACTACGAGAAATAGTTTTGTGGAACATTTTAACCCACTAACTTCTCAATTTATTTTTGTGATAAAAGGTAAAAAAGACACATAAAACAAGGATATAACGTGCTAAAATGTTAGACAAAAAAATTTATCATAAAATTCTACTATAAGTCTCTGAATACACTAAAGCTGAAAATTGAACTTAAATGCCAGAAATAAGTCAAAACTTAAAATGTGTTTAAGGGTTAATTTCGTACTTATTCAGAATTGCTGCTAAAATGTCGTACAAAACTTGGTGTTAGGGTTAGTTTCAATGAAAAGAGTATTTTACTCATTTTTCGCATCATACTTAGCAATAGCAACGAACCTTATCAGATGCACTTTGGCTGATAAGATCCATTAGGTTCAAACAAAAAACTTTGAAAAACAAAATTAAAACAAAAGTTAACATTAATCCCCTTCTCCGGTTCCCATTATTAAATTGTGCTAAAACGTGTTACCATATGTGCCATATACTTGTTATTGTGTTCACAATTTTTGGCGGATTTAAAAAGAATCGCATCTTTTAAAACTATTGAACATTTACCTTATTTATAGAGTCATCATTTTACTTGTTCAAATGTTAATCTGGTAAAAAGGTAAATTCTTTTGCCACCACTGCATATAAAACTTGGTTTGGTAAAAAACTTTATTGAATGTTTGGACAGAAATGGATCGGCATTCAATTTTTTGAAAACATTGTTTCCAAAACTTACCAAAGCAAAGACAAAAGAAGGTATGATTCAAACTTTACTTTTTCTCATTGGTTTAATACCAAATAAATATAAAAACTTGTATCTTTTCATTATAACAGGTGTTTTTATTAAATTTGACCAAAGATCTTCATGCTTTCCATTGATTTCAAATTAATACATTTACCTCAATTGATAAATGTGTATAGAATAGCAATTTTATATTACGTTTAAGCTAGTATTTTATAAACTTTCGATATTGGACTCGACTGGTTTGGTTTGGAACTTGTTTTAGAATACTCCATTCATTTTGATGGTGAATGAAGTCAGCTGATTCACTGATTCGGTCGCTAAAATTAGCTAATCAAATTTAATGAGTTACCGCAAAATAATTTTCCTGAAATAAATAAAAAAAAAACCTCATGTTACATCATTTAAGTGTATACGGGCTTGAAGAAATAATGCCACAAACATAATCATATAAATATTATCATAAGCTCCCAGTATATTCGATGCATAAATTTTCATTTATGAACTAAAAATTCTCCCATTAAGATTCTTCCAAGAACAATGAGAGCGGGATTCGTCCGTAATTTCGAAATTTTCAACATAAACTATCTTGTACGAAACTTCTGTCATACCTCATTCTTCCCTTCTCATCCCATCCCATCCCACAGAGCAATGTTTGAAAGTTCCGTAATAAGAAATGACGGTTATAATTACGATCCAACCTCCGTGCTTTTTTATTTTTACAAGCTTAGTAAAAACATACACCTATTTAAACGACCACGCTTAATAACTAGCTTTAGGCAACATTTCTATACACGTTCGAAAATTAAGATTTTTCTATGAATGTAGCGTACTCTAACTCTCTTAGGGCCAGTTTTTTTAGTGCTGGTTTAAACTCTAGTCAAATTAAACCGAGGTTAACTCACCAAAATTGGACGTTTAAACTCGGTTTAAGCAAAATAAAAACACATTATATGATAATTTAAGTCAATTCAACTTAAACGAATGCTACAATATCTAGTTAAATCGAATTTTAACGTCCCTTTTTGGTGAGTTAAGCTCGGTTTAATTTGACTAGAGTTTAAACCCGCACTGAAAAACTGGCCCTTAAAGGTGTTAGAAATTGATATTCTGCGCACTCGGTAACCCTGTCAAACGTCGTAAAAGCTCACCTTATTGAAATGAAGCTCTTTTCTTGCGTTTGGTGAAATATGAAAAAAGGAAAATGAGAAGTACATAGAACAATAGTACATAGAAGCGCAATTAATTGCATTTTGTTAACTTTTAATAGAATATTTGTTTTTCTAGCCAGGAAATAAGCATGCACTACGCCGGCGCAACTGCGGTGTTATCTATTTTTAATTTATATATTCAGCCCTATTGTGAATAAAATTTCGCCCAGAATTAAAAAGGGGAATATTCGTATTTCTAGCAATGTTCACTGGACTTCTGAAAAATTTGAACACAAATATTTGCACTCATCGCCAATTTTTAAGATCACAAAAAAAAATCTTTCAAGGCATACCGTCTAAACAATGAAAATTCCCTTTTTCAATTCTGGGCGAAATTTTCCTCATAATAGGGCTGATTAATTAATTTAATTTTATTATATAATTTATATATTAATATATCAGCTGTTTTACTTGTTACCACATAGGAGATGGGCATATTGACCGTTAACGCTTAGTTGCAAAATACCAACAGTGCGTAAAGATTACTGAGAGGTGAATTTATTCGGTAACAGGATAATCGTTACAGCGACAAAATTGATATGTAATGCTCGTCATTATATTTTCCATCTATTTATCGGCACTTAAGACCATTTCAGATTCTATTTTCTCATATTTTATTTGATTTAAGAACAAAAATCTTCCCAGCGTTCAATGTACGTTCAATGAAACTTTAAATCCCAACGTTTATTTCAATATTAGAATTTAGATAATCAATTTAAGCAATAAGACGTTTTGCTCGAAGCATATTAACAGCCTAAAATCAAATTTTTTTTTTAACTCAATTTGAGAATAAAATACATTTTTATTACATGGTTGTTTGTCTTGCATTTTATTTTTAAATCGAATGTTTATAGTTGAATGTTTGTTTCATTTAAATGTTTACAACTTTAGCCTTTGTTGGTTGCTTCAAAACTTAACTTAAAAATTCGGAACGGGTTGACTGAAAATCGCCACACCGTGACAAGTAGTGAAGTGATGTACAAGGTTATCCATTCCGTAGCTTCAAAAGTCCAAATGCGAAATTGACTATGAGTCTTAGGGTTAATTCAGAGCACAACATGGAAATCTATAAATCTTAATCACATACCAGACTTTACGAAATTTACCCACAATACGACGAATAGGTTCATCACTTGATTGATTTTCAGGACCATAAAAATTATGTAATTTCTACGTTTCGCGAATTGGAGACAGATTTTCAAAGAAGTTAAAATGAAACGGAAGAGTTTTCTGTCTAAAGAAAAACTCTCTCAAGTATGTTTTTATAATTTTAATGCGATCTGTAGATACTACTAGATGACTTGAAAATACGAAATGGATAGCCCTGCATATTTAATTTGTTTGTTACTGATCGATATCTTTTCACACTTGTGATCAGATTTCAATTGAATTAAGGATAAACTCTGGCTATGTTTTAATACATACTCGTTACATATAAAATAATATAAAAAACGTTTCCGGTCTTCACTTTGAAATAGTTATAGTTAGATTGTTTGTTGTTGGTTTTGTGTTTAATTGTTAGTAATAATATAGATTAAGGTTTTGTTTTTTGTCTTGTTAAGTTAAGCCGCTACTTCTGTTGCCTCTGAACCATTTTGAACATCTTCTTTAGTGGCTTCATCTAATTTGGCTTTCTTTTCTGGTGTGGCGGCAGTTTCATCAGATTTATCTTCGGCTACTTCAGCCGCGACTTTCCTCTTAACAGCCTCGGCAGGGACAGAATCTGCGAAACAATGGAAAATTCATGTTTGTTTAGTATAATTGCTAGATTAGAAAAAGTGCTATCGTGTTACCTGTCGAATCTCCATTGGCTTCTTCAGATGCATCGACTGCAGCGGTTACCTTCTTTTCACCATTTTCTTCCGCTGCAACAGCCTCTGAGGGTTCGGAGGATTCTTCTGATTTTTCTGCAGTATCCGCAACGGCTTCAACAGCTGATGATACTTCTTCGGCGGCGGCTTCTTCAGACGCTGCATCGCTGGCTCCATTCTCTTTGGCAGGAGCAGCATCAGTGTCGTCATCGGCGGTGGCATCAGCAGCACCATTTTCTGTGGCAGGAGTTTTTTCAACAACATCTGCAGCTGCTGCTTCTTTCTTGGCATCAACCTCTTCGGCTGCCACCTTCTCTACGACAGGAGTTTCACTGAGAAAAAAACAGAGAGTAGCACGATATAGAATATATTGTACATCAAGGATTTTCATACGTAGATGACACTACTTTAGGCGAATTAAATTGTTAACAAAAATCACTTAACCGGGAAAAGAAAAGTTCAGTCACACCAGCTTGATAAATTCAAATTGTAAACGCAGATTAAATTAAACTTCATGACTGCCAATTGTTTTCCTTTAAACTAAATTTACCAAAACTCCGATATATATATATCTCCGATTTATTTTTGGAAGATGTTACTTTACGTACACAGAACAAAAAAAAAACAAAGAAGTCAAACAGAAATTTTTTTATGTGGTCTGTTGTATATGGTTTGTTGTCACAGAAGAAAGCTAAATGAAACTACTAATGAGGCTACCTTTGTATAGCCGGTTTCACAAAAAGTAAACGATAATAATTTTTGTCGGTCGGTATATCATTTCGGACGCTAAGTTTATAGATAGAATATTACAACTTTATATCAACTGCCATCCAAAGATTCACAAAAACGTCGTCGAGACTATTGTGAAATTCGCTGCTTAGGTAATTAACAATCTGCACAGGCTCTGAGCAAAATAAACTTTTATCAGTGGAAGGATACTCAACAAATTTGACAAGTGCTGTAATAAGTCATTTTACAGTTAAAGAAATACTGTACTAAATTGATTTTATACAATTTTGGCCATCTTTCTCTTGAAGGTTAAGTGTCATGAAATACAAGAAAAATTAGTGGTTTACGATTTCTTAAAGAAAGGTTTGGAAAACACACCAGAAAGTTTATGTTCCTTTCTTAAGTTGCTTCTTAACTGCTTTTTGTGAGTTAATGGCCCCCCATATTCTAATTTTTCTAATTAATTGGGTCAAGAAACTCCCTGTAGTAAATAATAGGTAGTTCGAATTTAAAAAATACAAGTTTCTAGCTGGTTCGAACTGAAGAAATAAAAAAAAAAAATTCTGCACATTTCTGATCGCAGGTATATTTATTAAATTTCACATCAAATTAATACAAGATTTAATATTAATTTTTTGTTAACAATAAAAAATAATAATTTCTTTTTTTAATTAAATTTTATATTTTTTAAATTTAGATTTCCCGTCAAAAGCACGTGTTAGTTTCTCCCGCCAGAAGTTACGAGATATATTGTTAAATCACCTGGGTATTGCGATGCAAAAAAAAAATCGCAAAATAGCGTAATCGGTACTTCGTAATGCCATAACCACGTGCGATTTGAATGCGCATCGCTTTTCATTTTCTCTACGCACTGATTTACGCATCGCAATACAGAGTAGGGCCTCTGGCAACACTAGTTGTGACTGAGAGGCGATTTGGTATATAGTTTATTTTACGTATTGCGCTCAACATTTATTCAGAACTTTATATTACATTTTTAATGATACATTTAACGTTGAAATAGTTTTCAAGTTATTGTGAAATTCTATACAATATAGTCTTGCTTATAATATTCCCCATGTAATCTTGCTTTTATCCACTAGCTTGATTGCAATTGTTAATAGTAATTTTTGGTGCTTGTAATTAAGTACTTTACTTAAATTTCAATCTCATATCTTAAAATATATCTATTATACGATCAATTTTCTATTGCAACTCCTTGGTATATACATAGAAGCTAACTTTCCTCGCATAAACAATGATGATTCAGACCTATTGCTATACACAAGAGTTGAAAGCATGTCCCACATGATCAAACGATGTAGCCGGTTTCTGCAGAGCGTACATATATATACATATGTACATATACACATACTTTACAAAAAACACGGTCAACATTTTCCCTACAAAATCTACTCTCTAGGTAGCTGGTTAGATATAGTCGCACATGTATTCTCATCCCTATCTAGACATCTGTACTGCCAGAACAAAGCCGAAAGCAGCACAGTAACAAACTGCGCAAAACCAAATACAACACAAACACATGAGCTGTCTGTCCACAAGGCAGATGTGGATAAAATGTTAGCATATAGTACATAAACGATTGGTACTCAATTATGATAACAATACTTAAAGGTGGGTAAAAACAGTTGAGAATGAAAAATTAAAAAAAATGAAAACCCAAAACAGTACATGGTTCTGTTCCGTATTTTAACCAAGTATACAAAATCATTTACTTCCATATTTACATCTGCTTGATGTTGAATCAATGGGTACAAAAACTACGAGAATTGATTGTAGTGTTGAGAAAATGGGAAAAGCTTAACAATATCATTGAAGAAAAACTTTGACTAAATGCTGTAACAGAGCAAGGGGGGACTGCCAATGAAGTAGTAATGATGAAGGTGGCAACTTCTTCAAAAACTGGTGGATCGAAAGTACACAAACAACAAGAACGGTGTTTGTGAGACGCGCAGAACGCGTTGTGAAGCTCGTCGGTCTTTGCGCACATTACCAACTCTGCAGCTTGAACAAGCACAGAATAGTCAAGCGAACTTCTTTTCGTCTCCCTCTAACCACCATGGATTAGAACACAACTTTTGGTGCTTGAATTCAACCAACATCGCTTTTAGCAAGCGTCGCTTATTTGTTTCTCAAAGCCGAGTCTTCGTTATTCTACCTTCAATTTCTTCTGTACCTAAAAACTGTGCATTATTTTGTTTCCAGATTCCTTCGATGTTGTTGGAATATTAAATTCAGTATGTTCGAGAACATTTTGCACATGCATGGGAAATGGAGCTCGCTCATAGCAGGGTTTCTTTTTTTGTTGTACTGAAGTAGTGGTAGGTGCTTGAAACGGAATTAGCTCAAGCCGAGCTTAAGGTTTTCTAGCCCCATTTGGAGACCCCCTTTCGACAAGGGCGAATATACAAAGAATTCCTTCAAGACTCCTTCCATCTATAGTGCGTTTACAGACTTTGCCGGCCGCTTCCTCCGCGCCAAAAGCAAGTGGCGTCATTCAAAATACTTTACCGCACGAGAGCAACAAGGAGAGCGCGCCATGTTATCACGCCTGTGCGGAAACGAGTCAACAATACCGAACACAAACTACCGCCGTTTTTGTTATAGACAAATTTTAAAATTTTCACCGTTTAACAAATTAGACTGCTTTTATTTTTTCGCTTTTTCTATACTAAAACTACTACAAACACAAAATAAACATATTAAATTCGGCATTATTTTAACTTATACATATTATTACTCACTTCTTTTCTACTGCAACATCGGCCATTTTTATATTTTCCAAGTTATACTTTAGTTTCCGAACAAATATTAGTTAAACGCAGGCTGTTTAAAGCGTCTTGTATTTTATTATTATTATTTAACAAATCTTTTTGATATTTGTACAGTTAAGATTATTTTGGTGGTTGTATATACAATATATAGCACTTTGCACACAACAGTAGAATTCAATTCCAAACACTATTATTTGCACCTCTTCGCTGACCAACGCCGAATGAGGAAGAATTTATCAACGCCGCTGAGTACTGGAGCGTGTTTCGCTATTTCGTTCCGTTCCCAGGTATGTGAAGCCGAAACGAAGCCGAAAACAACGGCCTGCAACTAATCAGTGTTGCTTTTCCAAGAATACAAATTAGATAATTATATATTTTTGGCTGCATTAGTCAACCGGTTTTAAAATCGGGTTATTAAGCCATTACTGGGAAGGGGGAAATACGAATATAATTCTAAGTTTTTGTCGTACAACTATATTTCAGGTACCTATGCCTGTAATATTTCGTAAATGTACTCGAAGGGATCTGAAGATTTTAGAAGAAGTATGCATAGAAGTATGCATTTTAACAATGTAGAATTAACAAGGTTAATGCAGGGCTGCTTATGCTCTGTTTTTATCAACCATACTGTCAAAAAATATCGAGAGAAAGTTAAAATATGCTCAGACAGTAAATTTACTTTAGCTGCTATTCAAAAATACTGTCACAATAGTATACTGATCCAAACATCAAAGATAAGCACATTCATCACTCCAATAAACTCAAACTTATGTGGGTACCAAGCCACTGTGGCAACATGGGCAATGAATATGCAGATGAAGTCGCTAAATCCACTGTAAACTCTGCGTTTGTTCTTTAAAACAGATGAAAGACATGATATCCAAACACAAAATCAAATTATACATCCACTAACAACTCAGCGAGCAATGACAGTCTTATCAACATCACTACAAAACCATCAATATCAATAGAACTACACCCACATATCCATCATCAAGCCCGAGCTGGGAAATAAAAGTATTCACACGACTCCGGATTGGTCATACTAAACTCACCCATGAATATCTTCTCCGTGGTGATTCGGCTCAGGGTTGCTTATTTTGCAATTTGAACACAATGTTCATAAACCATATATTAAATTCATGCCCTAAATTTAAGAATGTTAGAAACAGTATTTTTGGTCAAACACTTCCAACTGATATGTTAAAAACAGTAAACACTTTAAATATTCAAAATATCTATAAATTTATACTTCTCTTCATCTCAAAAACTGCATATACCTTATTCTAGATAACAGTATATTTGTACATATATTAGTAACTATTCGTAACTAATAATAAGAATTTTTATTTCTTAATTTACCTTTAAGTATGAACATGCCAGCCGTAAGCCTTCGTTGCTAGTGCTGCTTACTCTGTATTATAATTATTAATAATTGTAATTCATTTTTAAAAATAAAAAAAAAATAAAATAAATATTCGACAGTGAAAGTATGAGTACATACTACGAAAGAATATTTTTGTTACGTCCATTCATTGTTTTCTGTTCTAAGCCATGATAATCATACAAGATAGGGGTTACAGTTTTTTCACTTTGCAGCAACTGTCAAAAATAGTATTAATTAGAGAACAAAAAAAGAAAATAGAAAGAAAAATGTACAGGCAAATTACATTTGATGGACGCAGCTCTTGACAAAATAGCCAGTAGTCAAGGCTATCTTGTAATTATTGTATCATGTTCTAAGCCAACTTTATCTAAGAATATCACTTGTTGGAGATAAAGTATAAAATTACCCTTCCTCAGTTTTACAACACGCAACACTGCAAATTTTGAAATTGATTGTTCCAATTCCAATTTCAGGAATGTATATATTGCAGTGATGCATGTAAATGAAATCTGAAACACGAATATATGGCCGATTTAGATCCCCTTTTTTGTTCCATTTGAAAACTATGTTTGCAGGCATGATACAATAACAATGTAGGCTCATTTTAAAACGGCTGATCTAATGTAAAATTTTACAACCCTGTAAGTGTCACAGACGTCAAAATACAAAAGCAACAACAACAATTAAAAAATTCAAAATCAACATCTGACTTTGACATCTAGCTCACTCTTCTCCAATATGAGCCTACCTTGTCATTGTCTCATGGTATGCAGGCAGAGTTAACTCCGAGTTGGAATTTTTTTTCGAGTTGAGTTGAATTCAACTGTTGACAAATGTAAAAGCTTTCGTCAAATCCAAAAAAATTAATTCTGTTCATGATCAGTATAAAAGGGGATGTAGAGGGTAGTGCCATAAATAGTGTCATAAACAAGACGATATCGAATTTTTCACTTTGTTCTAAAAAAAAACGAAAAAAATTGAACTGTCAAAACCATGATATAATTATGCAAGGTAGGAATGACAGTTGATGAAAAATCTTGCATCAACTGTCAAAAATAGTATAAATTAGAGAACGAAAAATAAAAAGTTAAATATACGGGCAAATGAAAATCGGTGCAAGACACTCGTGAGAAAAGAGCCATTTGTCACCCCTACCTTGTATAATTGTATTATGCACAAAACCTTATATTAATACCATGATTAATACCACTTCAATACCGTACAGTATCTCATGGTAGTATATTTCAGTATAGCCTTGATATCGAATTGAAATATTTGATGTTTTAAAAGATTTTTGAATTGAAAGCAGTGTTTGAGTTTTGCTATGAAGGAAAAAATCAAAACATAGAGTGACATTGAAGTCAAAACAGCAGGAAATCTTAGCGAACACACTAAATGCGCCTTGTATCATATATATATATGTATATATATACATATTAGACCGGTTCAAAAATATATGAGGAAAATTATGGGTCTTTTTTTCTTCGGTGCGCGTCCATTTTCTGAAAGTTCCATTCCTAATGAGACCAAAACTGGCTTAAGACCCAAAAAAATTTGACCTCTAGATATTGCTGAAATCGTTTAAAGGTCATTTTGGGGCTATTTACGACTTAGATCATACTGAATAAAATGCTGTCCAAACCGAAACACATGTTGAATATATTGTGATGAAGAATCATTTATAATAATTAAAGCTATTTTCAGTTTTTTTAATTTTTTAAAAAATGCATCTTATATTTTTCGGCGGAGCTTTGAAAATGCAATTTAACTCCTTAGTCAAAATTATCGTATTTCCACATAAAATTTTTTTCTTATTTTGTTCCAGTGACATTTTGTTTGTAATTTTGTATTTTTGTGCGAAGTTTAAGGTTTCTTACTATATAACTTACTGCATAATTTTTTGACCATAACATGAAAAAAAAGAATAAAAAACACTACAAACATTTGTTTTTCCTGAATTTATTTTTTAAAAATATAATTTTTTTGTTATGTTTTTCAAATTTTTTTCTATGGGTATCTACCACTTGCAGCAAATATTGTTTTTGCTCTTTATTTGACGTAATTGAATTATTAAATTCAGTTATTAAAGCTACACTTCTCTCTGCTGAATCGTTTCAACTTCTACAATGTATTATCAACAAAATTTGAAATTTTATGTTGAGTAATGAAAAGTGCTGAAGGATCGACAATTAGTCCTGAAATCTGTTTATTTTAAAGGTTTTAAAAAACAATGGAAAAATATTGACCAATCTGCGTTTATTACAGAAATTATTCAAAATATTGCTGATTTAACAAAAGAGAGGTTATGTTTTGCCAAATCACAACTAATGGTATATTTTTGACCTATTTCTGGTTTCGTAATCTTAAGAAAGTTATTTATTATTATAGATTCACCACGCAAGACATGATTATATCGAATTTTTGGATCTTATAGTTCTTTTTCTGGGGTTGACAAGGAAAAGAAGATATATTTCAGATATCCTTCTGGGGTTGACAAGGAAAAGAAGATGTATTTCAGATATCCAGGAGCAATGTACAGAGCAAGATGGATGAGTAAAGCTATTTAATCCTTAAAAATTTGGATGTTCCAAAATCAGTTCCCTATGTCCCCTCAAGAAAAACAGCTAGTTAAAGAGATAAGCTTGTTTGTTGAAACAGTGTACAACAAATATTGGTTTCTATCACCTCTTCTTTTAACGGCACCTAAAAACGACTTGGAGTTTCTTCAGAGCTTAGAAAGGTGAACAAGTTAATTGCATTTTTTATTTAACCTTCTATATTTCCCCATTTTTTCTTTTAATATTGGTACAAACGTATTATCCCCGTTAAAGCAGAAATTGCATTAAAAAAATTTGAGCAAGACTTATGGTACCTTGGGGAAGAGCTTGTAGGGTTATAATTTTTCGATAGGTCTTTAAGTATTGACATTCACAAAAAAATGGCGGAATCAATACAAAATAAGCCAGGAACGGAAAAGTCGTTAAAAAAGGCTTCAAGTAAACCAATATATTTATATGTTATTCTGCATGATTTTGTAACAATCAACACTATATTGTTTTTTAAAAAACTGAATGTTTCCACTGAGTTTTTCAAACTTCACCCTGATGAGTGGCTTAATAACAGCGCATACGTTAGTGGTCTTCAAATGGTCACTCAGCTCAATGTTATTAACGATAGAACAGATAAGTGAAGCTTTAATTCCTGAACTGAATTTAATAATTCAATTACGTCAAATAAAGGGCAAAAACAATATTTGCTGCAAGTGGTAGATAACCATAGAAAAAATTCGAAAAACATAACAAAAAATCATATTTTTAAAAAATAAATTCAGGAAAAACAAATGTTTGTAGTGTTTTTATTCTTTTTTTCATGTTATGGTCAAAAAATTATGCAGTAAGTTATATAGCAAGAAACCTTAAGCTTCGCACAAAAATACAAAATTACAAACAAAATGTCACTGGAACAAAATAAGAAAAAAATTTCATGTGGAAATACGATAATTTTGACTAAGGAGTTAAATTGCATTTTCAAAGCTCCGCCAAAAAATATTAGATGCATTTTTTAAAAAAAATAGAAAAAATGAAAATAGCTTAGATTATTATAAATGATTCTTTATTACAATATATTCATCATGTGTTTCGGTTTGGACAACATATTATTCAGTATGGTCTAAGTCATAAATAGCTCCAAAATGACTTTTAAACGATTTCAGCAATATCTAGAGGTCAAATTTTTTTGGGTCTTAAGGCATTTTTGTTCTCATTAGGAATGGAACTTTCGGAAAATGGACGCGCACCGAAGTATTTTTACATTTTTGAAATGTGAACCGGTCTAATACATATATATGTATATGTATATTCGGCTTCAGTTGGGATACACTTCAGGGCTATTCTTATAAAGTACTAAGCTTGGAGGATATTTTATTTGTCTGAGTAATTAAATGCATATCAAAACATCTGATTGTTTTTCATTACGACTGTAGAAGAGAAGTACTTGAAAGCATGAGAGATGGCTTGCAAGTCATTTTTGTTATGCTTGCGCAGTTCTTTATTAGATACCGAGTTCGTTAAAGTTCAAAAACCAGTATTAACCATTATTCGACCCGATAAATTTAAGAAATAAATTTTTTCCCAAAAATGAGACTGTGCCCATTCATTTGATAACCCATTTTATAGAATAACAATAATGCCTTGTGTATTAAAAATATTTCTGGTATACTTTCATTCTTGAAAATTCTTGAACAAACACAAAACTGGCCAAGCAATCTTACTATACTTGAGCTCTAGTTTTGCGTACATATCAATTTAATCATGTGTAAAGAAGATGTAATCTCTGAAGTTGAAAATAGAATTAAATCTTTTATTATAAATGCGTACTTCAAAGATTTATACTAATGGATTAATTCTATACTAATTTGAATTAAACTAAACCATCCACATTTGTATTTATATCCTGAAGATTATCCTCTTTAGGATATACTTTGAGCATTGGACACACAATATAAATATGTAAATAAATACAAAGGAGAGGGCATTTAAGAAAAGTCCAATGAAAATTATATTTAGTATGTATATATTTCATATTTTTTTAATTTTGAGAATATTTAAAATATTTTGATGCTCTCGCCACGTTGATTTTACTCATCTTCCTTCAAAGCTACTTAAAAATGTTACAAAGAGCTTTCTGTAAGAGTAAAGAGAGAGAGAGAGAGTCGATTGTCAACAAAAAGAGTGCTTGACTTAAATGCACTTCCAAGAAAAAAAACTAATTAAGTCCCTCAAGTAAATGAACTTGAAACCTGCTGAACTTGTTAACCCGCTTGTAGAAAGCGTACCTTAAATGTTCAACAAAAAAAAAAAAAATCTAATAGCTGTCTGCGTTAAGCTGAGATTTAAATTTCTTTATTCAAGCGTTAAAAATGTAAATCAAGCACTTAGTTAACCGAATGTATCAAAAATCTATTAATAAAATCTTTTATAATGTAGAACTTTCCATTTTAAAGGTTTTTCTGAAAAGGGCTCTTGTTTGCCCTTAAATAGAACAAGCACCAATGTATTCGGAAAATTTACTCTTCATTAAACTCTGAAAGTTATGCTTCAAGCAAATAATTTATACCTGACATGCATTATTTGTTATTTTCTAAAGAAGGACTTTCATTCTTCTATCCTAGGATAAAAATAATACAATCTACTTTGAAGCATCTTGTCTCATTTTTGCGAAATAGTTTTTCTTGGCAATGAAAGCGTAATTTCTACCTGTACGAAAAAGGTTATGATTCGTGATGGTATCTAAATACGTAATAATCGTTGACAGATGTTCGAGCAGCGTCTGCCTGCTTTCAAACATTATAATATTAAGAAACGTGCGTTTGTAGACGCTTACTTTGAACACGATATGTCATTTAGTCAGTTAACAAGAATCAAAATCAAGTTGGCTTAATAGATGGTACAATTACAAGGTAGGCTCATTTTAAAATACCTGCTCCAATGTTAAATTTTACAACAACAAAAATGTAAGTGGCACCATGATACAATTGCAAGGTAAGCTCATTTGAAGATGGCTACTCAAATGAGAAATTTTGCAACAACAAAGCTATAGGAGCTACAAACGTCAAACCACAAAAGCAACAACAACAATTAGAAAAATAAAAAATTACCAGCTGATTTTGACAACTAGCGCACCCTGCTCTCCAATATGAGCCTACCTTGTAATTGAAAGTTCGAGTAATGGAGAGTGAGGTAGTTCCGGAATATATGGGGACTTCGAGCAAACAAAATTGCTTCTAATTTAGATTATGATTTGATGTTGTATACTTTATAAAGGCATTCTGATGGAAAAATATGTTGTTGACCGAGTGATTGTCATTATAATTTACTTTAGGCCTATGGAAAAGTAATTCGATCTTAGTACAATCATTATATTTTTAAAAAAATTATTGTTGTCCGAGTGATTGTCTATATAATTGTAAATGTAATTAATTGTTAATTGTATTACTTGTATGTCATTAGGCCACGGCATAGCATTATTACGTTACATAGCATTATAACCTATGCGGCGCGGTAAATGCTATAAAACCAAAATAAAGTATTATACTTGACCTTTAGACAAAAATAAAAAATTAAATTATGGCGTCGTCAGGTCGCGGAGGTAGCAGTTTATGCAATATTGTTGCATGGAATCGGTGAGTATGAAAAAGTTCATTTTAATTGTATGGGTTCTTTGGTCCCATAACGAAAATGAAAGAAAAGACATGAGGAGCCACCACACCAATAGGTTATCACTTAGTGCAATAAAAATGGAACAACTGTGAAAAAAGTTACAAGGACTTATAACTCAATGACTTTTAGCGCTACGGTAAATTTTATGGAACGACATAAAGCCATGGTTTTGTGTCACATGATAAAACTAAAAATGGAGTCATGACGCCTCTCTGGAAACCTCTTATGTTACCTATTTAAATTACGAAATGCGAATGCAAAAGCAAAAATGAAAGTAAAATATAAATTAATTCAAAATAAGAACAATTTTTAGGACAAGAATTCTTATAAGATTACAAAAATTAAGAGGGTATATTTTTGAACAAACCTAAGAACCAGAAATAATACAAGGAGTAGAAAAAAATTCAGACAAGGATTGCGAAAAAAAATGACAAGAATTGGGACAAAGATAAGGACAACAAAAACTTAGACACACCTAAAACAATATTTAGGATACGATTGGGAAAAGGATAAAAGGAATGGGTCAGTTAATATAACGAGGATTTGGACACACTAAGAACAATATTTAGGACAAAGTCAAGAGTTGAGACAAGTAGGACAATTAGGACAATTATAATGACAAATATAAGAGTAGGGAAATGGATGTGTACTGAAGTTTTGAAGTCACCTCAAAACCAACAGGTGTGTCCACAATACAGCCTTCTTCTTCTTTGTCTTGTTCTTTCCTCCTTTCATCGCATTTATGTGCGTGTACATATCAATGCATTAGTGCGCTTTTAAACCAATATACATTTTTGTACTGTGTAGTCAAACAAAGGAATTTCCGAAAGAAAGAGCGCGAGAGAACGATAGCTAGTGGGTGGTTGGATTCGCAACATTAACTACTTCGTAAGAGCTTTAAGCACATTAAGAGAATCCAATTTTAGGGCTTTTTATAGGACTGTATAGATTGATTGTCCTGGCGGATGTGAAAGTAAAAGTGGCTTTCCTCTGACAGTATCTGCAGTGCGAAGAAACGAATACCATTAGACAAAACTCACTCAGTCACCGGCCAAACTTAAGCTCGTAGGTATCCTGAAAATAATCGGGTTTTCATTTTTCTTGGTGCCTGGGAGAAGAAAATTTTTTTTCCGGTTAACATTTTTTGCTTAAATCTACTTCAAATTTCCAATCAAATGTAGTTTGTGTGCGAACATCATTTCGCTGTTGAAACAAAAAAAGCAAAAAAAAAAAAAATAAAAATAGTTTTCGCAGGAGCAAAATCGAAAAAATAAATTTTTAAAATGCTCTTATATAAAAAATAATATTAATTTTAAAAACCATTTCAACATAAATCAATTTCGTCCTGCTCCAACAATATACATATGTTTTGTTTAGTTGTGTGAAAGTTAATAAACCAGCAGTTTTCGCAGGAGCACACAGTTAACTTTTCAATGACCTAGAATTGAAAAAGTTTGTATGTCCCAAACTGAATATTGGTCCTTCGCTGATATCGAAAAATTCCAAGTTTACTTGTGTGGTCCTAAGTTCAGTTCAGTTAAAATTCAGAAAGTTATGCATTTCAGATGCAATGCAGAGCAAACCTGCTTATTGCGTCAATAAAAGATTCCTTATTTATAATGTTTAATAATTCTTTACAGTTGTTGGCAGTGAGTGAAAGCTTTTCTATCTCTTTGTGGAAATGTACCCTACCAGGCCAGGGAGAAAAAGTTTCTATAACTTGAGGTCGACACACAGTCTACATATGCCTCGCAGTGGATGCAACGGTGCTGTAACGGAATCCGCTGTAGGCCATCAATGCTAAAAATGATTAAATAAGAAAATGCTTAAAATATAATGAAACAAAACAAAATTAACTAAAAATCCTCGCGTGTTAAATGAATTAACATTACCACAGAAAATGCCCGATGATAATAAATGTTTAACAAATGTTGAAAACGGAGGAGCAGCACATCATGAAGAGCACAACAACAAAAACATGCGCATTGTGGATCGCATCGATGAAGGTTTGGGTACGGCGGGTAGTGCTGTTACGCTGCCTGAATCCGTGCTAAACAAATTGTACCACAGCTATTCCATAAAGCAGCGTCGTGCTGGATTGATATGGTTCCTTTTCGCTTCCATACTTTTTGACATTTGGTCCTTGGTAATACCGCAGGGACAATGCATCGAGGCTCTCGGTAAGTCAAACATAGAACATGTCAACACATAATTAATATCAATCAAATTTAATTAAGTGCTATCAAAATAGTGTTCCGAATTTTTATCGATTTTGACTGTGCTTAAATAAAATATCAGAAAACTTACTTTGGCTAAGTAAAAATTGTTCAGTTAATCTTTATTTGTCTAAATGATAGTTAAAATTAAGCCCAATGAACATTTTCATGGGGAAAAACAATGAAAGCAAAATTTTCTTGTTTCTTTTTTATTTGACTCAAGTACTTTTTTATAGCTTCAATATTTATAGGAATATTGTATAAAAAGAATAAGCGTTAAACATTGAACAAGAGTTTTACAATATGCTAGGGGGTTTCAATAGCATCCAAGCCCAACAACCCATGTCTGAATGTCTTAAATTATTTTCATTCAGCAGTCTTTTTCAGGACAAAAATAAGTTTTTATTAATTCTTCGGCAGAAAAGTTTTGTTTATCTATAAGTTTGTTTATTTTTTCAAGTAATAAAAAAATCAAATTCTTCCTTCAATCTTCGCTTCCGCCAAGTTCTTACAGATTAAAATTTTTGTTTATGAACTCTAGAAATCTGGATTATCCAGATTTCTCTTTTGTTCCGTTTTAGCCGACTAAATCCACGCAGCTACCTTCCTGGTTGGCACGGAAACAGCAAACTTGCAAGGATCTGCTAAAACTGAAACAAATATTCTAAAGAATTGACTATATTATACATTGTATAAACCTACTATCTTAGCATTATGTAGCATGACTACAATTTTTTGTTGTGATTTGATATCTACAGTGGGCATCTGCTGTATGAAAGGAGTTTTCAGATTCCCACTCACACATTAAAGTATAACTATAAGTATACTTATAATTTTGCTGGCCGATATTAATTTTTACTAGTAAACCCATATGGCGTTAACACCAAAATGCGAAAAATATCTAGAGTTAGATTTTTTATTTTTTTATCAAAACTTTTACACTTTTTGACATATGCCTGTGTAGACTATATTTGATGTTATACAACCTTCATTAATGGGTAAAATGCGCTGCATACTCTTTAATACTCTTACTCTTTAATAAAAATATTCACACCATCAAAAGAGCGGGCTCGAGTTAATGTCAAATATAGTTGTCAGTGCGTGAATACGGGGCCTTGCAGATAAATTGCAACTGTTCTCAACGACTATCCCAGAATAGTCAGAGCAAATGACGACACCAGAAATTTAAAAAATTACTTTTTAAATGAAAAAAGAGTGGCTGTTTCGTGGACATACCCGTCGGTTTTGATGTGACAGTGTTTTTTTATCCACAAATCAATCACTTAATCCTTGTCCGAATCCCTTTCTTAGTTTGGAAAGGTGTGCTTTAGATGTGTCTAAATCTTTTTCCTAATCCATATCCTATAAAATATATTTGTACGTTTTTCGCTTTGCTTTAATTATACAATAGAAAGATTTTGAAAAATTTCAGAAAAAAATATCACATAGTTTTAGGCACCACATAGAAAACTCACTTTCTTTGCAGAAGATTGTTTTGTTTTTTTTTATTTAAATACAGAATACAGTAGAGATTCAGAAAATTTAACCTGTTTGTTTTTGGCTCTGTTAACTTTTATAAATTGTTAACTTTTTAAGGACAATAGCTAGTGTAATTTATATGTACAAATGCACATGATATAAGACTAGTAAGAAATGATCTTCGACTGGGCCGAAGTTAAAATACCCCCACGGCCGAATCAAAGTATATTCAAAGTCTTAAATAATCAATAAAATGTTTATTTGTAAAAATATTTTCGTTATAGTTTTAACAGAAAATATTCGCTTTTGTTTTTTGATAAAGTCACTATGTATTGGAGGAAGGCGTGGTTTTCACTCAATTTGGTTGAATTTCGTACACAGAGTACATGTTATATAAAAAAACTCATCTGCGAAATTGCAAGTCCATTTATTAATTTTTGTGGAATTCTAAGAGATTTTACCATTTTGATAAAGTCACTTTGTATGGGAGGTAGGCGTGGTTTTCATGCGATTTGGCTCATTTTCGAACTTGACCTTTATAAAAATAATATATAATAAATATTTAGATAAAAGCTTAAATATTGAATTTCGTGATGATAGCTTTTAAATTACGGCTGTAATCGTGATCACAGACAGACGGACATGGCTAAATCGACTCGGGTGGTGATGCGACTCGGGTGGTGATGCGACTCGGGTGGTGATGCTGATCAAGAATATATATACTTTTCTATACCTGCCACGCCTCCTTATGGGCGTTACAAACGGAGTGACAAAATTAATATACCCCCATTTACGTTTTTTAAACGTGGGGGTATAAAAAAAGTAGACATATCATATATGTACATTTTTTATTGATATTTCATTAAATTACATTAAATTAACAAATAAAAAAAAAAAATAAATAAAAAATAAACAGAACAATAAATAAAAAAATATATTCGGATGACACTTAATTGGTAAAATAACCTGTAATCTTGGTGGCGTCCGTGGCGTAGTTGGTTAAACTGCGTGGCCGCTATGTCAACGAACTTTGGAGACCCAGGTTCGAATCCCAGCAGCGACAGAAAATTATTTGAATTAAAATAATTATTCTGTACGGCCGCCACCTCTCTGCAGACAATGGCAAACCTCAAAGAGTAATCAAAATGCCATGTGTAAAGCTTCTTGAGAATAAGAACATTTCGTTCATCGCCGTTCGGAGTCGGCGTTAAGCCTGTAGGTCCTTTTCTCGGCCAATTGTGTACAAACTTAATAACACGCACAACACAATTGATCATAGAAGCTAGGTCAAAGTCCTTTCAAGGGCTGAAATGGCCAGTTATTTATTTTTTTTTTTTTTTTTTTATCATATATGTACATTTTTTATTGATATTTCATTAAATTACATTAAATTAACAAATAAAAAAAAAAAAAATAAATAAAAAATAAACAGAACAATAAATAAAAAAATATATTCGGATGACACTTAATTGGTAAAATAACCTGTAATCTTTTTTGGCTGAAACGTTTGCCAAAATGCGATTTTACTATATCCGATCGTAGTTCGAGAAGCTGTGAAATTAGATTTGTTTGAAGATATCTTTCGCCTTCGCTTTTGAAATAGAGCTAATAATTGGACAATTTCTTTCTGGTTGGTCTAAGAACCATTTGTACAGCCTTTTCTCCATATCTCCGTATTCTGCCTTATGTAAGATTTTCCTAAAATTTTCTAACATGTACTTGAAACAGCACTGTATATTTTTTCTTTGTGTGCTTTAATTTTTGAAATTGGCGCTTTTGAAACACCAAACTCCATGGCTTATCGATTGGCCAGTACGCCTTGCTCCATTTTTTTTAAGATGCTGCATTTTTCGTCGATTTTCAACCTTTTCTGCTTATGCTTTGTTGATATTGTTATGATCACATCAAGTAAAACACGTGCACTGACACGTGACAATTGACACAAAATCAATTGATGTTAAATAAAAAATAATAAACAAGAGAGTGAAAAAAGAACTCAGAAAAGTTAACGAAAAAGTTAACTTTTTAGAGTCACCTGTGGTGGCAGAAGCCTGGTTAACTTTTCCGTATATTTAACTTTTGCGAGTCTTAACTTTTGTGAGTCTCTACTGTATTTAAGAAAAAGTAAGACCTTATTGCACATCTGCAGAGCAAGACCTTTTTATTGATACCCCATTTATGAAAATCGCATTTACTGTATAGATTTGATGATCATCACAAAAAAAGCGTTTTGCGTAATAATAATATAGATAACATAGATAGATAGATATTATTCCAATTTTAACCTTAGCTTAAATTAAGCGATAACATCAATGAATTATTTATACAAATAAAAAAGCTCAGTTCAAATGGTTTCCTTGTAGTCTGCAATATGCATAAATACGAAAATTAGTCCATGTTGTCAATAATTTTGATAAGTCACCAAACTCCGCACTATGAAAAAGAGCCCCATACTTGGATGATTTCCATACATTTCCGATGATGTTCAGTTTTGGTGGCGTACCTAATATCAAACAATTTCATGGTATTATGGTATAAACAGCTAAGACGTAATTAAAAATGGGAAAGTTTTTCCTTTTTTTCTTCTTTTTCCAAATCAATTTCAACAGACGTTTCTTTTACTTAAAACTCCAACAATTTTAACCAAAATATGGATAAACTAGATTTTTATAAGACTAATCCAATGAGTGCTATTTGCGTGACCATGGCTATATATTTAGGAAAAAGTTGTTCGTCTATTTTAGTTTTTTCTTTTAAATTTTTTAACCACTCTTTAAAGAAATATCAGCCATAAGTGAGTTAGTGAATGAACACCTTTTGGTGGCAAACTGAATACTTTCTCATGACGAATGACAAAATGTGGCAAGAAAACGCTTAATTCCTGTTCACTGGGTAGCGCACTTTTTAAAGCACTTAATTTAATTTGAAATCCAAGCTGCCCGTTACTACAGACAAACCAAGTAATTGAAATATAATTCAATTATTCAAGGGTTAACTCATAAAGTTATGCAGTTTTTGTTTACTAGTATTTTAATCTGAGTTAAATAATTCGATCTTGAGCAGGACGAGATTAAAGTTGTAATTTGAAATTAAGTTCAATAATTAATAATGGTTATTATTATTATAATTATAAATATTATATTATAAATATTATAAATATTTATATTATAAATATTATCCTTAAGTAATTAATGTTTCCATAGGGGCATTTGAGCCTTTTATCAAGAAATTTTATCTTTTACGAAATTCCACCATCGATTACGAATTCTTTATCTTATACACTAGGGAAGCTGTCAGGAATTCGTTAAATCCTTCGATAGTGAGTATCATTATTCCGAAATAAATCGAGGTGAAGAAGAACTCAAGAACTCAATAATCATACAAGTTAGATCTAGACCGATGTTTAGTCCGCAGTTCTATCTAGGCAGTTAGCAAGAGAATAGGAAAGTGGATGCATGTACAACACTATCACTGGTGGATAAGTTTAAAATTCTTAAACGTTAATAACATGAGCTATTGGTGAATTTGCTATAAAGAACTTATTCGTATCGAATACAATAATGAATACCAGGCCTCATCGTCCTTGTCGTCTGTCGGAACGTACGCACATATCAGGCTTATATTAAAGCTGTAGTAGATATCACATAGTACCGTGAGCAAACCTGTCCTTTCCATAGCATTTTTTTGATTGCAGTTATATCAACTTTGTATCGTATCAGTTAGATACAGGCACCATCAATTAGGGGTTCGGACGTTCCAAGTTCGTATCCGTAAATTGTCAGTTTTTTGTTTTCAGTAGTCTTCATGAGATTTGGGTATCATTTGAATCTTCTTCTTAATTGTTCCATTCAAATTTTTATTTTTCGTGATAAGCTTCAAACCCGACGCACAACCGCTTAAAGGGCGCTCAGATTAGCCGTCAAACTATTGGTTGCTAGTAGGCCGTTTCTAGAGGAAACCACGGAGAGTTTTGAGTCAGACACGTTGCCATGTGAATATCGGCCTCCTGACCCTCACGCGTTGCCTTCTCAACACCTCTAATCAGCGAGTAATAATTGCATGCAACAATTTTTTTGACCTTGTAGCGGCTCTTTCCGTAGCAATAATAAATAGCACGTTGCAAATCCATGCAGAAAATTTACAGTTTTGTTGCTAAGGCAGTTCCTTCCGCGTTCCGCTGCCGTCTTTATTTTTTTTTTTTTCGGCGGCCTCGGTATTCGAGTATCGAGGTATCGTGCTTGGCTGCCACCCCAGCGGGGTCGGTTTCAAAATCCCGACCAGGTCATTGTCTTACGCTTTAACCTTTCGCATTTGCATTTTCTATCCTCATTTCTAAACACCTGAAATTGAAGATTCATCAATATTTACGACGAAGTTGTAGTTGGTGGTAGAGAAATTTGTGGAGTAGATTGCCTTATAACCTGAATTGACTGAGGAAAAGGCATAACACTTGCCTCATATTCAAATTCACATGTTTCTACGGCTTTCCACCACACTTAAAACACCCTACACATGTTTCACTTGATAACTGCATCCTTCCCACTAACCTAATACTCCATTTCGAACCAAGGCGGACTTAACTAAGTTGATATTGCACCTGAACTCCTTGGTTTAAAGATAAAAAAATATAAAATTATGGAAATTTCCATTCCATCGATTTCAATTCCATTAAAATCTATTTTGTATTATTCTATAACCTAAAATATAAGCAAACTATAGAGATTTTAAAGTCCTTTACAAAGGATTACAAAATCCTTTAAATACTCTGAAATCGCAGCTTAATTTCGCATATGATGCGCTTATTCCTGTCTAACGCGTACTTCCGAGAAAACACTTCAGAGACTAAGGAAATAAATAATAAGAGCCCTAGTTAAGCTTAAATTAGTTCAGTTGGGATATATTAAAAGAGATGATGGATCAAATACGTCGAAAGCATATAGGAGACAAGTAATAAATTTAATTAAGAATGACATTGAATGAGTCCCTTTCATTAAATATATTTATAAATAGTTTTTTACACGATAATAATATATCTTGTCTTTTCGTATCGTCATCCAAAAGATTATTTTTTGTTTTTTTTTTTTTTTTTTCTTTATAACAGTTGTGACATCGGTTGTGCTTTGTGTCAACGTCGTTCTTTGTATTATTTTGGGTCTGAGTAACTATTGGCTGAAATCGCGTTCATCGACAGATCATTTTATTTATGATATCACCCTCAAATATCTTCCACATCTAACATGGTTAGTAGCCATCACACAGCTTATATTGTATTTAAATCTTCAAAAAACCGTTTCCTGCAGGTAAGTTCCTCCATATAGCTTAAATAATGCTTTTTCTTAAAACTTATCGTTTATATGTTTGCAGAGATGTACTTGGCTGGGGAATCTTGTTAAACTTTCTCATTTATGTGACATTACCGATTCCTTTATTTTACGTGGGATTCACAATTGGTATTGGAACTATCTTGATTTATTTGTGCACTTTAATTGGTACAGCAAATCGTGATCCACTCTTTACCGAACAGGTAAAAACCACTTTTCAAATTATGTCTAGGAAGATTCTATGGCATATAAACAGAATCATTGAATTGTTCCTTGTACCTCCTTCCCAGCTCCTAAATTTACAACACACCGCTTTTAAAAGTTATTGTTTATATGGAGGTGTTATGCATTGTTTTCTTTTTAATTCTAGCTCTTAGCCAATGTTGTTCTTATTTCGACAGCAGCAATTATTGGTTTACTTAGTTATTTCATGGGTGAAGCTAAGCAGAAACGTGCTTTCTTGGAAGCTAAAAAGAGTTTGGAAGTTAAAATGATTATTGAAGAGCAGTCAGCCGAACAAGTAAGTAATTTATTTTGATATCAAACAAAAAAACATGTACTATTCCATTTCTTCATGCGCCAAGGAACGTCTTCTACTGTCCGTCTTGCCAAAACATGTCGCTGTAAAAATGCGCCAAGACCTAGGTTCAACCAGTTCCGAACCATTTAAGAAAATTTACATGAGCCGACATGAAAATGTCAGGTACGTTTTAAAGTTCCCAGTTAAACCTATCAATCACTGCACTTATTTTTAAACTTACTTTTCATTTGTGCTCTCAAAAGCATTTTGTATGCAGACATTGTCGGCTTTACAGCGATATCCTCCACATACAGTGCTCAAGATCTTGTCAAGATGTTAAACGAACTATTTGCTCGATTCGATAGGCTGGCCGAGGTAAGTTGGTCCCCATTGGTATAAAGGTATTTTTAAACGTTGTTTTATAGAAATATCATCAACTGCGAATAAAAATTTTGGGAGATTGCTACTACTGTATAAGTGGTGCACCAGATGAACGACCAGATCATGCAGTTTTATGTGTACACATGGGCTTGTCGATGGTGAAAGCAATCAAGTATGAAGGATAGATCATTAAAGAAACTATATGACAATGATTACTAAATAATTCAACAGGTATGTGCAGCAAAAAACGAAGTCACCTGTTGACATGAGAGTCGGCATACATACAGGAGCTGTACTCGCTGGAATTCTTGGCCAACGTCAATGGCAGTTTGATGTTTACTCCAAAGATGTCGAATTAGCAAACAAAATGGAGTCAAGTGGCAAGGCCGGGTAAAGAGTTCAGCTAATATTTAAAACTTATTTCTTGATTCCAGCCAAGACTGAACTTAAAAATGCTTTCATATTCTTTTTCCTTTAAGGCGTGTTCACATTTCCAACCGCACTCTCGCATTTCTCAAAGGTGAATTTGAAGTGGAGCCTGCTCTGGGAGAGCGCAGAGAAGAAGCATTGCGCATTGCTGGTCTTAAAACTTTCTTCATAACAAAAGTCATCAAACCTGTAGGTTATTCGGCAAGCTTTTCATAACAGAGTTAAATAAAATTAATTCAATTTCTTGCTAGTTTTCCGCCACTGTTAGCTCAAATGGTAAATCGAAAGAAGGAGATCATGACGCCATCGACAACGATGAAGAAACCCAAGACGAAGACTTTTGCGCAAATGCCAATGCGGAGTATGAGCAGCAAATTCCAACGGAGCTTGACAAACAGGAGGATTTTAAAAAGAGGCTTCAGCATGAACTGGTTGCCCGAGATGGTCATGGGTAAATTATTTAGTTTCGTGTTGTTTATTTATAATTTTTCGTTAATTTATTTTATAATACTTAACTGAAATTATTTAACTATAAAATTATTCGGTAGAATAATTAAGATAGATTTATTTGACTTTTTTATTGTTTGTATAAATTAAGTAATCTTGCCAAGGATACCTCAATTTTACTAAAGTTTAAGCGTCCAGATCTGGAATCCGCTTATTCTGCTCATCGCGAGCCTTACTCCTCGGTGCCGCTGCTGGCAGCCCTTCTAGTGCAGTGTGTCGATATACTTCTATCGTTTATTATTTTGCCACGGTGAGATTGAATTATAATTTTACTGCCTCAATCTGGCTCAACTGAATGTTTTCTGTTGCAGATCGCTACTTCACCTTATCAATATAACTGCGCCTTTAGTTCCTATCTCTATGTTGGTTTTTATATCGGTATCTGAAAGCTGTCCACAATATATTCCAGCATATTTTGTGAATATAAGCAAGCGATTTAATAACATATTCTATTTGCGGGAACTAGCGGCCATAATCATATCCATTACTATTGGGTTAAGTAATCTTATAGATATGGTACGTATTAAAGGAAGAAAGAAACCTTATAGATATGATGAATATATTGCCCATTTCTGGCTAGACTGTCACAACTTAAAATTTGAATTTTTTAAGAAGAGATCAGAGCGAGCAATGCTAAAATTCCAAATTTTGAGTTGAGACACTTCAGCAAATAAAATGATCTAATCAATTCCATATCAAAAAGTTTCTTGAGCCTCACATGCGAGTAAAATTCTTATGCCTTCAACTAATCGCTTTTCGTTCTAGTATTTTTTTGCTAACATCATCAAGGTGGATACAATCACACCAGATGAAACAACAAATTTCACTTCCGCACGTTTTGCCGATTCTTTGTCAGATTATATTGTAACCGATGCTTCTATGACCAAGTCTGACATTGTGCTATATCCATCATATATGAGCAATTTTGCAGTGCTAATTTTAATAGCTATTGCCGTAATAGCTCAACTGACACACATGACGAAGATACTCTTGATGATCACATTTGCAGGTGTTTATAGTTTGAGTTAAGCCCTAAAATTTTAAATAAACTTAATTTCTAACAATCAAAGCGCTCCACTGTTATTGCAACATTTACGTAATGGGCGAGCTGTACTCCCTTGAGGATTATCTGACATCTTATCCGTTAGTCTATTCCCCAACACTGTTTTATAATTTTAACTAAACGTGAAATTTTATTTTCAGGACTATTAAAACTAGTTATAGCGTTTCCGGAATACTACTTGTGGCTGCCTTGGCACTTTCTTTGCTCGCACGTCATGTATATGAACTTGGGAATGCGTTGGATTATTGTAAATTGATTATTGTTTATTTCTTACACAGATGGATCAAGAAGATAGAGTTATTTTCATATGGAAAACTGAAGTCGCGGAGCAAAAAGAGATGGCCACTGATATGCGTCAACGCAATGAAGCCTTGGTATACAATGTATTACCGGTACATGTTGCCGAGCACTTCATGAAGAATACAAAACGCTCTCACGACGATCTATACTCTCAAAGTTATTCCGAAGTGGGTGTCTTATTTGCCAGCATGCCAAATTTTTCAGGTAAATCTAGTTTTCAGTGTTGTTTCAGTGTTTAATGAGGGAAATAATTTTTACAGATTTCTATTCGGAGGAGTCTGTGAATAATCAAGGTCTTGAGTGCTTGCGTTTCTTAAATGAAGTTATTTCGGATTTTGACGCGGTAATAATGCTTATTAACACCGTTTCTATTACAACACATCTACTTTCTAAAACTTCCAGCTGCTGGAGCTGCCACAATTTCAAGATATCATCAAAATTAAAACTATTGGCTCCACGTACATGGCGGCAAGTGGTATAAATCTGGCACGTGTATCGCATCCGGACGATCCCATACAAAAGCGTTGGGCTCATCTCGATTCACTTGTTGAGTTTGCAATGGAACTAAAGAAGGCATTACAGGGTATCAACGAACAATCATTCAATCATTTTGTATTAAAAATGGGCATCAATCATGGACCAATAACAGCGGGAGTCATTGGAGCACGTAAGCCGCACTATGATATTTGGGGCAATACGGTTAATGTAGCATCGAGAATGGAAAGTACTGGAAAAGCCGGCGCTATTCAAGTAAGTGAAAACTTCGTAGAAAATTTTGCAAACTTGTTGAAATGTTACAGACACTAAAGAAAACTGCTAAATAGTTTACTAAAAAGGTTTTTAAGAAAATAGTGTTTTCTATATCTGTTTTATCAAGCCATCTGTTAACTACAAGGGATAGAAAAATTTTAAATTTTTAAAAATTTGTTCATACATTTGATAATGTATATATGTATTTATTTTTGTATCACAATTAATACATTTTTCCTCAATAAAATGATTGATCTGTTGCAAAAATGCTATAAAACATAAGGTTTGAGTTTTCAAATCGGCGTTCCAACTATTATGCTTCTCCACGAATGCAATCTTGTCGTTCTCATTAACACTTGTGACCACATAACCAAGCCTAAATTCGAAAGTCTTTTTACTGAAAAGAGAAAATTGAATCTTTACAACCATTTAAGGACCACGCTTGGATCTTAACTCACTTTAATTCCGATCTAAATTTAAGTATCTCAAAATTAATTGAGGTTTCAATACTTTATGGCACACAAACTGTCAAATTATTGTAGATTCTTCCAAGTCGAAGGTTTAAAAGAACTAATCTGACAATCGAAAAACACGAGATTTAGTTTTTCTAACGTGGTCCAGGTAATAAAGTATTAATTTTGAAAATTTTGAAACAAAAAAAAAAAAAACGGAATCGAGTTCTTTAAGCATCTTAAATCTTAAAAACTACTAAAATAAGATTTTTTAAAAAGGATCGTTATTAGGCTGTTTGTCTTTTTTCTAAATATTTTACCTCATGAAACAACAATATTGTAATTATAGGTCACACAGGAAACTTGTGATATTCTTCGAGAATTCGGCTACACATTTCAACAACGTGGTTTAGTAAGCGTCAAGGGCAAAGGTGAACTAATGACATTCTATCTCCAGGTATAAGAAAAAATCTACTCTCTGTAATACTGTTAATTTTTTGCTGATTTTTTTAATTTTAGGGTAAAATACAAGCTAAAAAAGTAACGATTGCCAATTGTTCGCAAGAACACAATCCCAACACAGACGCACAAAACACCTCTTCTATGTCGCCCACCGCAAGTCCCAGCAATAGAAACAATAGCTTAACACCAGCCAACAACATCAACGATTGCAATAAATTAGCAACTGATATAGATCCACGTTCGCCCCGCTCACTCAAGGAAAACACGCAGCAAAACAAATGTAGTGAACATTTCGAGGAAATGGAAGTGGATATAAAAACACCACTTCTACACATCAATCTCAATAATTCTGTTCCAAAAGCAACCGAAGGCAATGATCGAGAAAGTGATTCATTAATTGATTAACTTTATTTCGAAATCATTTATTAATCTTATAACGAAATACCACCTGCTGGCGAAACAAAACAACCAACATATATCAATAGTTTGGCCAATTTATACCAAAATTCAATCAATTTCAAACTTTTCCTTAGATGTGAATATTGGATAGTAGAAATATAATTTGAGTAACGGCTAAGAGTATTAAAGAAATTACTATATATATATTTACTCCTATACTTTTTTAGATCTTAAGTAGATCTAAATAGCTTAAGCAAAGTATACATTACTCCTACAAACTAAAGAGATATAGTATGCACCATTGCATTGGTCGCATGATGCCAAAGACGCTTTATTATTATTTTCAATTATTTATTTTTTTTAGCTTCCAAATTTATTTTTGTTCTTAACGTATTGCAGAATATTGCTTATAAGGTAAATAAGTGTAAGCAGAGAAGTGACAATCAAAAAATTTATGACCATGAACAAGATTCTGCATTTTCTGACAACTTTAATTTACTAAGAAGATGTATAGGTTTATTTTGAGCCAATGAGCTCAAAATTATTTAGAAATTAAACTGCTACAGCTTACTTTCTATTATAAGTAGTTTTTATTAATTTAGTAAAGTAAAAGCCCTACCTGATGTCCATGACTTTATGAATAAAAAGGGTTAAACTAATTTGTGTCTCTTATTAGATCTCATAGAGGCTTGATTCTAGTAATGTTATATTAATTTGGCAAAATATTTAATTTTAAAATTTATTCCACTGTTCAAAACAAAAAGAAAATTTTACCTGTAAGAGCTTTTCACTCTAAAAATTGCCTGTATATAAATATATATTATTTTTGTATATCTATTTCTTTCTGCAAGGAAGGACTATTACTTGTTTCGGAACCTTTTGAGTAGAGTAAAAATAAAAAAAAAATAAAAAATACTACGTTTCAATATCAAAGAATACAACATCGACATTCAGATTTGATTTTCACTCCTTCAGGCAGAGAAAAAAGAAAAGAAAAATAACAAAAACCTATGGCTTACATATTAACAATATATGAACTACGAAATATTTGTCAAGGAAGTTGTGCACATTTGTGATTTTTGTTGCAATGAATATAATTACTTAAGAGTTAATATATATATATATGTGTAGCTAAATTAACAATTAGATTAATATTAACATAAATAGCAAATGCAGTAGTTTCTAGTATTCCTTATTTGTAGCAAATATTATAATTATTGTAGTTGTACATTTTTTTAGCGTTAAGTCAATAATACCAAAATAAAGAAAACTCCACTTAGTAGATAAACTATAAATCTTTATTATAACCCAAGTCGAGGGCAGTGAGATAGGAGAGTATTTTTAGCTTGGCTATGACCTTCTTCTCATGATTCAAACGTTGAAAATAGCCAACAAGAGATAATGCAAAGTGCTTGTCATCATCGTATGTGGTGCAGGAGGTTTGGGCAGACTTATCAGCTTTTCTGATTTCTTCTGCATTAAGCTGAAAATCTTCTGAATGTTGTTTAGATATTTTATCAGAATCTTTCTTTGACGTTGTCGTTCCTCTGTGTTCTCTTTCAAGTGACTTAATTAAATCCATTTGTGCACCCGCCGAGGTAACAGTATGAATGTCTTCTAATGAAATATGCTCTTTGCTGGTCTCACATTCTATGATTTCCATAGACTCATCATCCTGTTGGTCATAGTAAGACAGAACCTCTTGAGCTAGTTCTTCCTCTGAATCCCGGTTTGAAACTATTTCGAATTCGCATGCGACGACGTTGTCACTGTAGGTAAATTTCTTTTCCCGTAGCTCATTGTTTTCAAACGAATGTTCCTCACGATCGATTGACCTGCTTCTTTTAGCCCGACAGGTCTCATTCACTCTTTCAGGTGAATCTTTCTGATTATATGGAATGGGAATTGCGGATTTTCGCAAAGTCTTACGATGGAATTGAGTCCGAATGTCACTGTCATGAAAGTGTTTTTCGCAAAATAATCGCGTTCGCGTGCCATCCAGTTTTTCCAAATCCTTATTACCACTATTCACTATCCACTGACGACGTCGGCTGTCGGTGGGTATGGCAAAAAATGCAATAGAACTGCATGGCAGCCGTCGTACCATGCATCCTTCGTAGCTGCAAATATTGGTGCTCATCTAAAATGGATCACATTTATTTCTTTAAAATTAAAATTAACTCCAAAGAACTAAGATATTTTATTTTTTTTTTTAACTTAAAGCCATTTCGAATACCAGCTGTCATCAGAGAGCAGCAGAGTAGCCACCTAATGAAAACCTGATATCAAAGATAACAAGATGGGAAACTTGAAAAACATAACCTCAAAAAAGGTTTGCATGTATTAGTGCGACGAAAAATCAACCCTGAATTTTACTCTTGTTCTTCATCGGCCGCAAACTCTAGAAGAACTCACTTTGCAACCCCTGAAAATAATGCATATTATCTATTTATTATGATATAAATATTTAAGTTTAGTTGCAATAAACTGTTTGCAACCAAAACTGATTACTAAGTCCCTTTATTTTGGTTCATACAAGCGTTTAAAGTTTGCCAATTTCTTCAGTTGTTGTATTTGTCAACATTTTTGAAAAATTTTAATTTTACACAAACCCCCGCTATTTTACACAAACCCCCGCTATTTGAGGTGAAATTTAAAAAAGGAACGCTCTTGTTCTTCTTTTGCATTTTTCTGCTGAAACTTCGTTTACAAACAAGAAAAATAATGTATGAATTGAGTGTTTGAATATTTAAATATTTAAGTTATGTTACAGGAATCTGTTTAACACTCAAATAATTACATGCATTTTCTTATTTTAATCTTAATCGCCAAACAAAGTTTGCAAATTTTGCCACTTGTTGTATTTGTAAATAGCTTTTTATTTTCACCACGGCCGTTTTGTAAAAGTTCTGTTATTTTTCATCCTATCAGAGTTGCCAACTATCATTGTTTTCTTTGAAAATTTGCTTGGTTGGAATAAATATTATTTGGTACGAACTAGCATTTGTTTTATCTATAAAATTAATTTGTAAAACTGCTTTGATTATGTATTTGCGTAATATATTAAGTTTAAAGTCATGATAAAGTCAGTCAAAAATATATTTCAAATTCAGACTATGAATCAATTAAGTTTATCAGCTTATATATTTTGACTTCCGTAGACCCAATTAATTTCCTATGATCATCGTTGTAGATTTATAAGAAAAATTTAGGCAAAGCTATCCTAAAAACGAAATAAAAATTAAAAACCTAATAAAAGGAAAAATTATAAGCTATTCTAAAGAAGATAAATTGGCAACACTACTTCTAACCATCGAATGGAAAAAAAACATTTCATTCATAAATTCACACAGCTGATATTATTAACCTTTACGTTACATGCACAAATTTTTTGCTTTTCGTAGGGAAATAATGTGGTTTTTTTATGTATAAAATCGTATTGAACATGAAGCTAAAGCACAAAAATAAATATTTTTAGCATATATAAGAATATTTAAAGAACTTTAGATATTTTTGTTTTCGTTATAAAGCCAATCAATAACAAACGTGTTGGAAGGGTTAAGGAACATAACCCGAAACTGACATATTCACCTCACTATTTGTGGTGAAATGGTTTCTCTCGTATGTGTGTTTACTTTTTGCAATTTTTAGATTCCCCACAGAAGTTTCCCATCTTGTTATCTTTGCCTGATATTTTCACAATTTATATATTTTCACCTCAGGCAATCACCTCACTCATGTTATAATTAACAAGGTGGTAGTGAATTTTTCACCACACTCAATTTTGCTGAATCTGTCAAAAATTGTGACATAAAGAGTGGTCCTGTAGGTAAGTTTGAAATCATTATTTGTATAAGTAATTAATTGCAATTATTTATAAGTAGTTTCGTCGGATTTTCATCAAAATAATTGAAAAAACAGTGAACAACTAGATCCGAATATGGAAACAAACTGTAATTGCCTGCAAGTATGGATGTGCTGGCCATTAAAGTTCTAAAATAGCAATAGCAGCCAATAAGCTGAGCCAGTTAAAATCTTCGAGGAAATCTACGAAAGCTGTATCACAATTCATACGAGGTGGTACATAATGCTCCAAGAATCTTTATCTTGAGCTGCTGGAGAAGTAGTTTGATAAATTTCAGGTTAAGTTTGATATTTAACTTTAGGTGCTACGCGATCAAATTTAAACTGCTTAAAATGAGCCGTTTATAAGTTAGCAAAGAAATTACAAAATATCAAAAATTATTTGAAATAAAAAGAAACTATTTAAATGGAAATCAGAAACATGGTAAATTGTGTAAAAAAAATGTTAATTTAAGAATTAATTTTAATATTATTAAAAATCTTTAGCATGTCTTCTGCACTGTGCGATGCTCCACATCAAGCCAACGTTGGAAGTCAACCAAACAAATCGCGAATAAGCTCCCAGAACATTTAATGCTTAATTTCTTATATTCGTCCATTTTTCTATTTTTTATAAAAATAAATTCAATGTAATGAATACGAGCATTTTTCTTAATGGAAGCATTTGTACTTAGCCTTACGACAAAAATAATTTAATATATTATGACGTCGTCAGGTCGCGTAGGGGTTTTTTCAGGTGGAATACCTATTCAGTCAAGTCTGCCTTGGATTGAAAATGGGGTATAGATTAGTGGGAAGGAAGGGGCAATCAAGTGAAACATGTGTAGGATGTTTCTTAGCGTGGAGAAAAGCCAAAGAAATTTTTTGAATTAATTTAACGTTTTGAAAAATAAAATAATAAATGATGACGTCGTCAGGTCGTGTAGGTGCAACAAAAGTACAATATTATTACGAATTATTAGTCGGTGAGTAGAAGTGGAACGAAAAATTTTATTTTACACCAAAAACTGATTCTTTGGTCTAATAACGAAATTAAAATAAATTTTGTAACCGCGACACCACGGAGGCAACTACTAAATGCAGTAAAAATGCAACAATGATAAAACGTTGCATGGTGTTATACGTCAGTGTATTTTAGAGTTACGGTAAATTTTATGGACCGACGGTTAAATTGAGGTTTTCGTTCACATTATGAAAATGAAAAAAAAACTAGTAAGGAATGATCTTCGACTGGGTCGAAGTTAAAATACCTCCACGTCTTAACCGAAGTTTATTCAAAGTCCTAAGCAGTCAATAAAATGTTTATTTGTAAAAACATTTTCGTTATACATAGTTTTAACAGAAAATATTCGCTTTCATTATTTTATAAAATCACTTTGTATGGGAGGTGGGTGTGGTTTTCACTCGATTTGGCTGAATTTCATACACAAAGTGCATGTTATATGTCGAAGTTCATATGCAAAATTTCAAGTCCATATATTATTTTTTGTGGAATTTAAAGAGATTTTACCTTTTTGATAAAGTCACTTCGTATGGGAGGTAGGCGTGGTTTTCATCCGATTTGGTTGAATTTCATATTAAGAGTGCACTTTAAATATCAAATTTGTAAAAACATTTTCGTTATACATAGTTTTAACAGAAAATATTCGCTTTCATTATTTTATAAAATCACTTTGTATGGGAGGTGGGTGTGGTTTTCACTAGATTTTGCTGAATTTCATTAACAAAGTGCATGTTATATATCAAAGTTCATATGCAAAATTTCAAGTCCATATATTATTTATTGTGGAATTTAAAGAGCTTTTACCTTTTTGATAAAGTCACTTCGTATGGGAGGTAGGCGTGGTTTTCATCCGATTTGGTTGAATTTCATACTTAGAGTGCACTTTAAATATCAAATTTGTAAAAACATTTTCGTTATTCATAGTTTTAACAGAAAATATTCGCTTTCATTATTTTATAAAATCACTTTGTATGGGAGGTGGGTGTGGTTTTCACTAGATTTTGCTGAATTTCATAAACAAAGTGCATGTTATATATCAAAGTTCATATGCAAAATTTCAAGTCCATATATTATTTTTTGTGGAATTTAAAGAGATTTTACCTTTTTGATAAAGTCACTTCGTATGGGAGGTAGGCGTGGTTTTCATCCGATTTGGTTGAATTTCATACTTAGAGTGCACTTTAAATATCAAATTTGTAAAAACATTTTCGTTATACATAGTTTTAAGGGGAGATACGCAGTCAGAACTTTTTTTTTTTCAAAAATTTTTTTTGCATTTTCTTAAAGCCTTAAGTTTCAAGAATATTTGGTGAAAATTTCAAGTTAATATCTCAAAAAATAACAAAGTTATAGCCTACTGAGTGAACCGCCTTCTAGAGCGCGCAGTGCTGGCGCTTATTTTCAAACGCGTTTTTCTCGAAACCATGTTTTCAAAGTCGGTGACCAAGATTTCCCGAAGCTCAGTGAACCGATCGTTTTGATTTTTTTGCAGGCTTATTGTACACATAATAATCTCGTACTTGTCATAGGATTTTTTTTTTTTTTAGCTTCGTTCATTTTTTATAGGCAAAACTATGACGAATTTTTGGTCGAAAATCGTTTTTTTACGTTTGAAAGTCCGCCATTTTGTGAAAAATCAATATTTTCAAAAACGGCTATGACAAGTACGAGTTTTAAGTATCTACTTTAATAATATATTTCATTTTTTTGTTTCAGATGAATTAAGGAGGAGCAATCTTCGTCACCGCATTTAACCTTTTTTTCAGAGCGCTCTACAAACACTGCTGTATCGACCTTAATATTAAATTTTTTTTAATAAAAAAAAAACTAAAAATACTCTTGAATGTGTATATTTTTAGGTATAAAAACCCTCATTCAAAAATATCCCATAGGTTTCCTTAAAAAAATTCACAAACATGACCTTTTTTTTCGGCCTCTGGCTGCGTTGCTCCCCTTTACAGAAAATATTCGCTTTCATTATTTTATAAAATCACTTTGTATGGGAGGTGGGTGTGGTTTTCACTCGATTTGGATGAATTTCATACACAAAGTACATGTTATATATCAAAGTTCATATGCAAAATTTCAAGTCCATATATTAATTTTTGTGGAATTCTAAGAGATTATACCGTTTTGATAAAGGCACTTTGTATGGGAGGTAGGCGTGGTTTTCATCCGATTTGGCTCATTTTCGAACTTGACCTTCATTTTTTAGATAAAAGCTTAAATATTGAATTTCGTGATGATAGCTTGAAAATTACGACTGTAATCGTGATCACAGACGGACAGACGGACGGACATGTCTAAATCGACTCGGGTGGTGATATATATACTTTTCTATGCCTACCACGCCTCTTTATGGGCGTTACAAACGGAGTGACAAAATTAATATACCCCCATTTACGTTTTTTAAACGTGGGGGTGTAAAAAAGAAATTAATGGCGAAACGAGACCTCTCAAGGAACCCCTTAAAGTAACCGTAATGCACCAAATACAATAGCAAAAGCAAAAATAAAAAATAAACTAAAATTAAAATAAGGACAAGTATTAAGACAAGGTTTGACAGGTTTGGATATGGAATAGGACAAGGGTTATAAAAAGGAAGAGGGTAAGGATTTGGACAAGGATTAGGGCCAGGAATTAGACAAGGATTAAGTCAAAGATTTGGATAAAAATTAGAACATTGAATTGGGCAAGGATTAAGACAAGAATTCAGACAGGGATTCGGAATAAGGATTGGGACAAGGATAAGAACCAGACACATCTTAAACAATATTTAGGACAAGTTTGCGAAAAGAACAAGGAATAGAACAGCGATTTGGACACACAAAGAACAAGATTAAGAACAAAAATTAGGAGAAGTGGGTCAAGAATTATCAAAGTCATTCGAACAAAGGTAAGGTCAGAATTTAAGCTTGAATTAAATAGAGTTTGAATAAGGATAAGGATGAGGAAAAGTTTGGGATCAAAGGAACGGAAAGGGTCAAAAATAATAACAAGGATAAAGATACGCTGTCGTGTGTGGTCACGGGTGTGGCCACAATACAGGCAGAATTTTTTTTTTTTCATAATAACATACTTCTCTCTTTAACGAACGATATTAAAACTTAGTTTTCTAGTTTAAAGCAAAAGTATGCAGTTTCGACACAAGCATTATTTTTAATAAATTTAAAAACTTCAACTAAATGAACTGTTGTGTTATATTTGCGGATCTGTCTCAAATGCTTATATCGCGCTATCTGATAAAAGTTCTGAATTCAGGATGCCACCATGGTACAACTTTAAACTTCAAAATCGATGGATATCTTACAGTTGTTACACTATTTTGTAATGTATTTTTAAAATCTAGTTCCAAATTGATAGATCGAATATTTTTAGTTAGCAGCTCCCTTGTTGCCACAAGACGGGTGTGTCCTTCTCCATTTTGGTTATCGTAAAGCAAATGTGTTGGGAATGGAATAAAACTTTTACAGCAGATAACCAATAAACTGACGCCTTCAAAGAGATTTCCATCGTTTTTTGCACTTGGAAAGTCTTCATTGGCTAACGCTTCCCAATCTGGAACATCTGGAAAAGTGTATCTGGGTTCATCGATAGTTACGTGATTCCAAAACTTGTAGCACATTATCCAAATGCATTCGCACTGTTTGTACCATGATGATACGTACGAACGTCCAATTAGGCTGTCCAAACTATAGCCACGTTGGGTAATGTTCAACAGGGGAACATGACAGTAAAATAGTGCTTGTATTACAAAGCAACGGATTGTTTTCGTATCGCAATTTTTAACCATCTTGTCCCTCAAGTGATCAGGCAGAATGAAGTATTTATTTTTACAGTAGCGTAAAAAAAGACAATTCCAAAAATTGCTCGTCTTTACAAGAGCTGCAGTTTGTCGGCATATTAGAGCAAACGTTTGCACATCCTCGGGATCAATATATTCAGATATATGCATCCAAATGTCATTTGAAATGAAATTGAAGGATTTTGAATCAACATCAACAGATTTATTTAAACAAACTGGCATTCTTGATTGACCTACACATTTTCCAATCCTTTTTTTTATGGCAACATTTAAGCTACCCTCGTCCGTAAAGGGCTCTAAATAAGACACTTTTTTAAGAAATCAAGCAAGTTATTTTCTTTGTACCTTTCCTGTGGCGGAATCTTTCTCGTAGAGATTTTGAAATAAAGTCCTCCTTAACTTCCAAGTCGTCCATTTTACAAAAACCATGATTTAATAATACATCTTGACAAATGATATATGAAACTCCTGCAAAAACCATACAAAATAAAAAATAAGCAAGTGGTGGTTCCCTGCTCCCAACGAAGTATCTGTTAGAGCGAGACAGAAATTGTTTTTGACATTTCTAGTTTCCAAAATGTAATCAATGCAAATTATCGTTTTGTAAGTTAATAACACAGAGTAGACAATGAATGTCATCACTTGAATTTGCTTGATTAATTATATTGAAATCTAAATTAATTTTAATTTAGGCCTTGCATAGTGCACAAGTAATTTCTTTTCGAAAGCACTTTAAAAAAATATCATATAGAAGCCTGTCAATTTCCATTTTCTCGAGACTAGTACTGTCAAAAGCCAAGCACAATATCAAGGGCGCATTCAGTTTTTGAAGGTGAAATTTTGTAGGGCGCCCTTGTGTTCAGAATGCATCATATACATGTTTATTTATAAAATTAATTGATTTATTTATAGTTTTCCGGATGTATTCATAAAAAATTATGAACCCTTATAAAGCCTTCACAAGAAAAAAAAAAAATCAAAAAAAATTTAAAAACATTATTCATTAACGTTCAAAAGCATTAAAAATAGTTTTTAAATGCTTCATAAATGAGAGAATTTTAAAATTGGTTGAAACCTTCAATAAAACCTCGATAAAGTATTTAAAAAAATTTTTTTTGTTCTCATCTGAGCACAAATTTTGTCAAAAATATATCAAATTATTTCCAAATACATCAAAAACAAAGAAAATGTCAAAAAATGCTTGAAAATGAGAGGATTTTTAATAATCGCTATAAACCCATCACAATGCATTTTTATAATTATTTGCTCTCATTGACCACAAATAATAAGGGTTTTCACTTCAATGCTGAAATTTAAAAAATCCGAAATATCCGACGAATTGAAGTGAGCGACTTATTTTTAAATTTTTTTTTTCCGAAACATCTGTCAAACTGACAAAGCATTGAAATTTTAATAAAATTGAATTGAAATAAATTGACCAAAACGAGAAAGCTATGTATCTAGAAATAAAAATTAGAATATTTATTAGAGAAGACAATGCAAGATGTTATACTCGTAGAAGACACTGGTAAGTTAAGCTTGGACCAAAGGTTAGCGAAATTTATAGCATCATTTTATAAATCCCTGCACATCACTTCACGCTGCGTTGTTGAAATTCGCAATTTATAAAACGCAACGCTTCACGCCGTGATCTTCAGCGTTGACTTACGCAATAGCGTAGTGAAAACAGTACAAAGTTAGCATTTTATAAAACGCTGCACTTGAAATTCGTTCACTTGAACTGTCACTTTCATCACTTGCTCTTGAGCTGCCGTTAGAACGAATAAGTTGGCATTGAAAGGGTAATAACTGTTTGTTTCACTCATATATTCTTAAATGTTTACATATATCGTTTGAATATAGGTTAAAGACAGCAACAACGAACCAACAGTTCGAAATGTTGCTAAAAGAAACAAAAAAAAACTACCGCAGGTAGCAAATGGTACGACAGTGTTTGGCGTTTATATTGCAATTTCAATTTAATGATGGCTGAAAAGAACAGCTGATATGGTTGCCAACTAGTCAGAATTTGGTGAATCTTAAATATTTCAAAGATTTACAATAATGATGCTAGTTTTATTTCACATGTGACAACCCTAAACTGCTGTTGGCTGACAGTTCACCGTGGTAACGTAACATAGCTAACGCAATAACGTAGTGATTAATAAAATGCAGATTTTAAATCAAAGTGATGCGCCGCGTTAGCGTTGCGTTTCATCACGGTGATTTATAAAATGATGCCATTAATCAGTTTTTACTTTAAAAGACTGTGCAGATGAAATTGATGATGTGATGGACGAGTTTTGCACTGCCTTGATAGCCTACCGATATGCCGGGCTATATAATAGGTCTGTTCCCGTCAAAAACGGGAAAACAAAACTGTCAAAAACGTGAGAGTAAGGAAAAATCTTTTAAAAATATTAAAAAACACAAAAAAGTACGGGAACGCTTTTTGGACTAAAATTGTGTAAACTGTCAAATAAAATCGTTTGTTTGATGTAGAGCATTGGCAGTGCATACGACATGCTAAAGAATTTGAATAATATAAAAGTTAATTCGCAACTAAACATTTATATTTAGTTTTTACACAATTTACTATCTTTTTGTTTTCCATTCCAACAGTTTTTTATTTATTTCAAAGAACTTTTATTGTTTTACAATTTCTTTGCTAACATGTAAACATATGAATTTACACAGTTTGACACTTTTACCATTTTTGCCAGAAGAAATATCTCGGACTAAAACTTGCAGCTTTTGACAGGGAGGGGAAATTTTTTACTCTCTCGATTGCACTCTCTTTTACCATTTTCTCGAGTACGGGAACGCTTCTCGGAATAAAACCTGTAAAAATGGTAAATTGGACTAAAACTTTACAGTACGGGAACAGACCTAACATAGGATTCGTCGCTAAAAGCTTGGACATTTTGTGGCACGTTATCTCCAATCTTGACGAGCAGTGGTTCCGGTAAACCGTCTGAATGAATTGAAACACGTTCGACTATATTTGCTATTTAGTTAAAAATGATCCAGTGTTTAATGGACAAAACTCCTGGAAGCAATTTCCGGTTTAAATGCAGCTAGCTATTGTTTTGTATCCACTTGGATCTAGCGGAGAGTTTGCTTCAATTTGCAGTTTCAAAACTATTCGGTGTTGGTGATGGAGGTACTCTTGCTACGATTACTAAAAGAAGGCCCTATGTACCAATGCAAAATTTTTCTTAAATTGGTCCGACTCTAACCGTTGAAAGGAAATAAACATATATATGAACTCAATAATAATTTCATGACTTCTTATATTTTGGTATTGACTATATAAATATGCACATTTATTTATTTTATAATAAATATACACAACCATATGAATGAACGCAATAAGTTTATTTCCTGTTGCTTGCATCGCACATAATGTGGCTTTAGTAAAAATAGCAGCTATATTTTGCCATCCTCCTTCTTTTTGGCAAATTGTTAAATAAAATTTTGGAGGCATTTGTTTCTGAAATTGGATAAATTATGGAAACTATTGATTTTTGCAACTTTATATACTTGCTTCAAATCCTTCCGGGTTCGCTTTAACTCTCTCTGCAATGGGTGAAAGTAAACAAAGAGTCTTCTTATCTGACCAACGTTGGTTACACTCGCTCTTGATTTTCTAGAAGTAAAATATTTCAAAATTGTCAATTTATTCCTTATCTGCATAAAATCCAATCAGAAACTTACCTTCTGAGTTGCTCCATCTTAAATATTTTAACGGCTTTTTTGAATTGCTTGTTTTGAATGGCTTTTTTTAATTTATTGAATTTGACAGAATGCTCTTCATCTCATCGAAATTTTGATATTCACAATGATTCACACTCATTAAACAGTTTTGCTTATGCTTAGTAAACACATCTTTTCTTCGCAAATTTCCGACGATTATTTTTCATCAACTCAATAGATGATTAAATTTAAGCAAACTTCGGAAAACAAAACAACAACAATTGTACTAAAGTTTTCGTAAATTTCAGCATTGAAGTGAATACCCTAATTGTAAAAATATTTCAAACATTTGAAAAATATGTCAAAAAAATCAAAATATAAAAAAAAATTCCAGAAAAAAACAGAAAATAAAACCAAAAAAATTTGTCCAAACATTTCAACATATTTAATAAAAAATCATTGAATTTATCTAATACACAAACTATTATTGACACTCTTCCCACTTCAAATCGTGTTCCTATTTTAATTGCAAAGCAGCTACAATATATTTATGAATAACAAAATCTGAAAAGACTTTTTAAAATTAAAAAGCTTTTTAACTATTGAAAGTTTTAAAGCTATTTAAGATATTTTTATGAATGCGGCTGTTTATTTCTATGTATTTATTTAGTATGAAATCATACTATTTATTCAGCAGACCCAGGTTCGAACGCCAGCAGCGACAGAAAATTATTTGAATTAAAATAATTTTTCTGTACGGCCGCCACCTCTCTGCAGACAATGGCAAACCTCAGAGAGTAATAAAAATGCCATGTAAAGCTTCTTGAGAATAAGAACATTCCGTTCATCGCCGTTCGGAGTCAGCGTTAAGCCTGTATGTCCATTTCTCGGTCAAGTGTGTAAAAACTTAATAACGCGCACAACACAATTGACCATAAGAAGCTAGGTCAAAGTCCTTTCAAGGGCTGAAATGGCCAGTTATTTATTTATTTTATTATAATTCATGAGATCTCAATTCTAACTCAAATTTTTCAATTGTAATTTTTGAAATCCTAATTGTAATTCAATTATATTATCAAATTTACTTAAAATATTATTAGGTCCAGAAACATCAGGTACACGCATATTGTTTTTTTGCGTAGGTTTTTATTTTCAACCATATCGCACTCCATCTTCAAAATAGGCACAACTCGAAATTTTTACAAATTTACATATTTTTACTTTTTCATTTTAAACTATTCGTAGTGATAACCTCATCAACTATAAAATTTCGCACTCATCTTTAATTAACAAAAAATCGTTTTGTCTCCTTGTTTGTATGGATTCCTTTGAAAAACAAACTGGTTTTTTGCTTCTCCTGAAAATTTTGAAATTTTGAGTTGTGTTTGTTTTGAAGATGGAGTGATATACGTTCTAATTGGGATTCAACCTTATATAATATGGTTCTAATCTCAGTAGTGAAATAGTAAACTAGTGAAGTAAATTTAAAATTGAAATTAAAATTATCATTTTTCTCGCAGCAAAGACCAACATAAACCAAACTATTAACGATACATTTATGTTTACGTTTTGAACAGAATTGGGCACCGTAAGTGTAGAAACCATGATGCAACATAATCCCAACCTCATTATTATCCCTAGAAATTTTAAGTATTTTTTCGTCGAATAAAGCTGAAGAATCACACAAACAAAATACTAGAAATTTGCCTAGTTTCATTTGCAACAAGTTGCAACAGCATACAAAATGCCTTTTTTTTGTCCCCGTTCTTTTAAGTGTGTTTTCAGGTAAAAAAAAAAAAAAAAAACAAATAAAAAATTAGAAAGAGATCACTGAAGAATATTAATTGACAAAACATATTTTTCAGAATCCTAAAATTGTTTGCATAATTGTTTTGAAGAATACCATATTGCTCTCTCGTTCTCGCTTTATACAAAAACATGTGTCCCTAGTTATACTTTTTGATGAAAAAACGTGAAAAGAAGTTGAAAACAATTTTTGGATTGTTTAACAAATAATATAATTATAATAATAAAATGACAAATAATAAGTGTTTTCTAATGATAGCATTTATTTCCTGTGTTTTATTTTGTTGTTATTCGCAATCGCGAATTTGGCTGTGGATTTACATTTAGTCCCCGCGCATTGTATTGAAAGTCACTTTTTTTTACGCTTCGTTAGTTTTAATTTAGGTGTGATATAGATGACAAGAAAGTTATATTAAGAAAGTTCATCTCAGTTCATCATGATAAGTACGTGTAAAAATGTATTGAACGTCACGCAGAGTTTTATTAAGGCAAAAATAGTAAATAAAAAAAATCCAAGTTTAAAATCATTGTTTCATAGGTTTTGATTAATTTCCTTGTTTTAGTATATTTGCAAAATAAAATTCCTAAGGAAAAAAACTAAAAAGTGGCAAATGTATTGAACGTCACTTTTAAGATATGTCACACCTCCTGCTGAAGTATTCATTTTGTATTTCGTTTTTGTATATTTAAGAGTAAAATAGCCAAATTAACGCCTGCTGAAAGAGCACGTAGATATCGGGAAAAAATAAATATAGATAAGGAACGTAATGAAGAATATAAACGAATGCAAAAAGAATGGTACCTATGTTTGACTTTGACCTGATTTTTGCTTTTTGTTTTTACTAACTCATGTCGCCCATTTCACATTGAAGTGATCAGTTGCACTGACGATCTCCGATTTGGCTAAAATATTTTTCTTGTATTAGTTTATTGATTTGAAAACCAAATTCGAAGTGGGTATCATTGGAAAAGTTACTTCATCTATTTTGAGGAAAAGTACAAAATTTTTGAAAAAATTCCAATAAGTTGAACCATTCTTAATTTTAAAGTTTAATACCATGCCAGCTATAGATGCTATAATTTTTTTCTTTTTCATAATTTTCATTTTTTTACGTTTCATTACCTTTTCAATGATATAAAATTAAAGTCTTTATAATATAACTTCTGAAGTGTTCAGAAGTTATATTGTAAAGCGAAGTCTTAATGATTTTAAATACAAATTCAACTATCTATTGATTTTTTATACATATTTTTTTTTGTAAAAAATTAAGAAAAACTAGAGGATTAAAATTTTATGTATAGCTGAATTATATGTTTACTTTATATATACTTTTTAATTTTTCGATAAAGAATAAACTTGTTTTTGTGAAACTTCCAATTTGGTTTACATTATTTGGTTAAGCTCAATAAAATGTATTGAACGCCACAAACTTTATTGAACGTCATCCAGTTGTTTTTCTGAAATTGCAGTTTTTCTGAATTGAATTATGTAACACTTTTTTATTATTCATTGCTGCAAGATTACTACTTTGAAAATAACCTCTACGTTGATGTCTTCTGGTTGAAAAATTTTCATTTTTTCCCGTTAAAATTGTAAAATGAGTAGTTATTTTTGGTAAAAAATGATTTCTGTAATTGACGTGGCGATTTTTGCAAAAGCTGATTTAACTGATGAAATAACGTTACAAACATCAGAGTAAGCTTTAATTTACAACATTTTTTTAAGTTTTAGTGATTTCTCCCGTATATCTGCTGTGTGACGTTCAATGCAAAAATCGTATAAAAACCAAAGAAACAATTATTTTTTTGCAGGGCCTAAGGACAACTTCGAATTCTCCATTAATTTTCACTTTAATTGACTGATCTAACCGGAATATTTAAGAAACTTTAAAAACAAAACATGAAAACCTCTTTGTGTACGTTTTTTTGCAATTGACTCATATATGAAAGCTTTTCTTACAATAAATTCGTAGATGTTAAAACAGTTATATGAACCAGCAGAAGGGGCACCAGTATAGCCTTATTTGATGAATATACGAAGTTTATATTTTCAAATGTTGTTCTTTAACTCACTGGAAATCTCTCACAACAAGTATATGATAAAAATTGGTAAGCTGCTTCTACACAATATGTTTCAGTACCAAGCGTAAAGACAAGAAATTAATTTTTACTTGATGTTTACGTTTGTGTACATTTATACACACCAAATAAAATTTCTTATTTTTTATAATGTAGCTTGTCTTATAATAATTCTTAACTGTAATACACACTTTTCTTTGGAAGTTTGAAAAAGTTTCATCATTAAATTAAAAAAAAACTTCCTTAATTTATTTTATTCTATCATTTTGTTTTCATAACTTTCAACATATTTAGAAGAGAAAAAAATTGAAAATTGTTTTAACAATTTTTTGACGTCCTCTTCAAGCGCGAAGCAATGACCAAACCAAAATTGATTTAGATTCACAGATCTTATAAGATCTTATAAGAGCTGATAAATAAAATTACTCTGCCATATTTGCGGGCTTCATGATTTGCCTTGATATTAATCAACAGCATTATCAATATAATTAACTCTAATTTCATTGAAATACGAACGCAGCATTGTAAGTATTTCACTCAAATTATTTGTGTATCCGAACTTAGGAGATTAAAAAAATTTGACATTTATGTTGCAGAAAATTTTGTCAAACATGGCGACCGGGTTGCACAAAGATTTGGAATTTTCGGATAAATAACAAAAATGTGAAATAATTAATTAGTTTTGGCAAAACGTGTGATATATTTGTTAAAAGAATTAAAGCCTTGGTTTTGTCAATGGAAAAATAATATATGTGTTTGTGTTTGGAGTCGAGAAAGAAACAAGATGAAACCAAAGTCTGCATTGCTAAAATATGTGTACACATTACAAGAAAAAATATGGGATGAAAACTGATGTTCTATATCTTTACATCCAAAAACTTGACCAAATTAATTAATGTTTAAGATGTGCAAAGAAGGCGATGAAACTATAAACATATTTATGTACCTACCTTCTTTTACATATTAATGTATATTTGTATACGGGTTAACGGGATGGGCTGCGTTTCTTATAATGCCCCGTTCGTGTGTTCATAATCTATATATATGACATACACACATGGGTTCAAGATGTGGGTTCCTCTGATTTTTATTAAGACAAGTTGACCACCTTGAATATATGTTATCAAAAGTTTCCTTAAGTTCATGATTAATTAAGATCCTTACAACTTTGTTGTCATGATTTAAAAAAAACTTATCACGTCCGCCCCATGAATCTCCTTTTATTCCATTGAACTTAAATTAGTTTATCCAAAAATACCAGCAAAAATGTTCGCAAATTTGTGTTCAAGAGGGTTAAAGAAATCTTTATAAAATTTAATCTTTATTCATAACATTAGTTGGTACTAAGAAATCCTCTAATTTGGTCCTCTTACGGATTAGCATTGATTTAGAATTAACATTTATGCTGACATGTCTCACGTCTGTATTTTTATAAATAACCTAATACTTACAAAATTAAATTTAATGTCATTCGAAGTAAGAGGAAACAAATTGGCCATTTCAGATCTTGAAATGACTGATCGAGCTTCTAATGATCAAATTGTATTGTGTATATTATTAAATTTTTGTACACAAATGATCGAGAACCGGATCTACTAATTTTATGCCGAGTCTGAACGGTAAATGTGCATGTTTTCAAGAAGCATTGCATGACATTATTTACTCTCTGAGGCTTATTATTCTATGCAGAGGTGACAGCAGATCATTAAAATTACCATCTATGTGATGTCAAATTACCATGTAAAATGCTATTCTAATATATTCTGTTAACCGAACTATGATGATTACAAACATGCTCTTAATCTAACCACTATATAACTAAAGATCATTTTGATAGAAGAAATACAAAACTTTTTCCTTAGTTATTTGGTCAAGTTTATAATGAGAAAAATAACTAAAATTTACATAATTTGCTATAAAAATATGACTTACAAAATGTTGAAAAATTAAAAATATCTGTAAAATACGTGGATACTTTGTAATTTAAATTAAATTCTTAAACTTGTGCTAATATGAATTATTCCTCAAGGCAACAGGCCAAAAGAAATATTAGGTCAACGTAAAACAACAGTCTTTTTGGATAATAAGCAATTTTCAATCCTTACAAAAAAATTTGTTAAGTTCGCCTAAATTTTCTGTACATAAACTGATCAATTTATATAATGTGGAATATGATGTGCGACGTAATGCCGACTATATCTGAGGATAGCATATCGCAGCGATCCTCACAGTTCAGTGGGGAGGATGCTAACTTCGAACAGCTAATGGTGTCTATGCTTGATGAACGTGACAAACTAATGGATAGTCTTCGCGAGGCTCAGGAACGTTTGAGCGAAGCTGAAATGAGGCTTCATGATGTCGAAAAAGAACGTGATAGTCTTCAGCGACAAATAAATGCAAATTTGCCTCAGGTTAATACCACAATGCATATGAAAAACCTTTAAATCTTTTATTGTTGTTTTCTTAAGGAATTTGCAACACTCACTAAAGAGCTAACACAAGCGAGAGAGGCACTTTTGGAGAGAGACGAAGAAATTGGCGAATTAAAAGCTGAACGCAATAATACTCGGGTAAATCATTATTTAAATGGAAATATAATACATAATTATGATCTAAAATAATTTGAGTGTAGCTTCTTCTAGAGCATCTCGAGTGTTTAGTTTCCCGCCATGAGCGATCACTCCGCATGACTGTAGTTAAAAGACAAGCTGCGGCTCAGAGTGGTGTATCTAGTGAAGTTGAAGTTCTGAAAGCCCTTAAAAGCTTGTTTGAACATCATAAAGCATTGGATGAAAAAGTAAGAGAACGTCTACGTTTGTCCATTGAAAAAAACTCAGCGTTAGAAGAAGAACTTAATTCCACCAAAGAGGAGGTAAATAAAGAACGAATATCGTAATTATAACTGTTAATATAACAGTAATAATAATTATTTTTTGAATTAGTTGGTTCAATATAAATCAGGTGCTAGCCAAGTAAATCGAATCGATGGAAAATCAAATGAAATAAACGATAAGGTAAAGCTTAACTAATATTAAATGAAATGTAGAAAAAATTAATAGTCGCTAAACAATCGACGACATCGATATAAATCCATTATGTATATTAATATAAGTGCTAGCAGAAGAAACCTGCTTCGCACTGGTCGGAGAATAAGATACTAAGAATATTAAGAATATAATGGTAGCACTAAATAGTAACTGGTAAAGCTACAAAAATAAAAACTATATTTTTAAAACATTTTTTTAATTTTCGAGGCAGTTATAACAAGCTTAAAAGCAAATGTAATATTGTTGATAAAGAAAACAAGAGAAATAATTTTTAACTATTAAACATATTGAAATTTTTAAGAAATAAGTTTTGAGCTAAATTTTTACAAGTTAAAATTTTTACAACTTTTTATTATCTATTGCCAAAATTTAAAAATGTTAAAATCTGTTTTAGACATCAAAAGCAAGAAAAATTCTGTTATATTGGAAGAGTAATTTTAAAATGTATTTTTAATCTTTGCATCCTTTCAAAGGTAATGTTCTTTAGAATTGTTTCGTACATTATCAAAGCAATCATTTTAAAAAGTTATATGAACCTTCCGGAACTTGGTCTGGACGTTGATTACTCATGAGACTTAATTCAGTTTTTTCACATTATTGTTTTCTATACATACAGGCCGCTTTGGGAGCCAACGGCGATCAAAATGACACTATCGACTACGCTGCCAAAAACCATGAACTTCAAACTATAATTGAGAAACAAGTTAGCAAAAATATTTTTAAAATTATATTTGAGTTATTGATAAATTTGTATACTGCTAAATAGACTGCTGAACTGTCACAATGGCAACGTCGTGTTTCTGATCTCAATAACAAAATAAGTGATTTGGAAGAAAATTTGGGCAAAGTTCAGAAAGACTTGTGTAAATCCCAAGAACAGTGCTTAAAACTTCAACGAGACTTAAGAGAAAATGTAGCACAAAAGGAAGATCAGGTCAGATCGGCATATATGAATATGTTTGGCATATTTAAATCTTTTTTTACAGGAAGAAAGAATAGCAACACTTGAAAAACGGTACTTAAATGCTCAGAGAGAATCCACATCACTTCATGATCTAAATGAAAAATTAGACCAAGAACTTCGCCATAAAGAAGCACAACTAATGGTAAATACGAACAAAAACGATAGGTTTAAGTTAACATGAAAATGTTAGCGAAATTTATTTCATTAGGGGCTTAATACTTTTGAAAGCAATTATTCTAGATAAAAATATATGTCGTAGAATTCAGCCTTTTGAGAGTCAGAAATTTTCGAGTCTGACATTATAAGTAAATAAAAATTTACTAAAATAAATTTATTTACTTATAGCTGCACGAAGAAAAAATTTGTGCAATTGAAGAAAAACTCGAACTATCGGAACAAAAGTTGGCTCAGCAAGCAAAACTACAACCCGACATGGAAGAACAACTCAAGGCCAGAATGGAGGCATTAACAAAGGTAGGAACAAAGGTATGCATGTGTTTCATAAATTAACATAAGTGTTATATACATTTTTAAGCGCTCAGCTCATACCCATTTGTTTGGCTTGAAACTGTACTCTGTAGGAAAAGATATTAATTAAAGTTGCAGTACATGTTTCGAAAAATTTCAAAGAATCATAGTCACTTTAATTTTAATATAAATTTCAAAAGTTATTTTTTTTTTTTTGCATAGATTCAAAGGATGTACTTTTTTATATAACTTTAGAAATAAATCAATTAACATAAACAAAAAATATGAAATTACAAAAAATGTTTAAATATATCTGCAAAAGTAAAAACAATTCATGACTAATAACTCGGTTCATTATTCATTATTAATTAAGATAATACACTCCCGGAGTACTTCAATATGAGACTGTTTAGAAATTTATTCCAAGATACTAGTTTCTATTATATTTATTAACATAACAACTATTTAAGGCACAAGAACGGCATGGATCGGCCGAAGATCGCATTCAAAGGTTGGAGACAAATTTAGATGAAAAGAATGCAGAAGTTATACGACTCAATCAAAGATTAAAGATGAATGAAGAACACAATATGCGACTCTCATCGACTGTCGATAAACTGCTTTCAGAATCTAACGAGCGTCTTCAAGTTCATTTGAAGGAGCGCATGCATGCGCTCGATGAAAAGAACTCGTTGACACACGAATTAGAAAAAGCCCGAAAGGTTGCAGAGGAGTTGCACCACGAAAAAAGCGAAATTATGAAAGAACTTTCAAAAACTCGGCTCGAAATTGAAAACTTCAAGCGCCAGCTACTTCAGCAAGAAATTGCCTACAACATTCAACAGACAGAAGCACTGACTCGAAGCTTATCACCCAGTAGTGCTGTAGATGGTAATGCCTTCTCTCGTAGCACTTCTCACACTAGTTTTGAAACCCATTCGTTACGACGAAATAAATCTCGACTTGCAGATGAAAATGAGCAATTTGCAAGATCGCTGTCGGAACAAGAATGGGGGAAGTTACACCAAACACATGTTATGTCGAATGTTCAACAAGCGTATGAATTGTCTGGAGCAGCTGATTGCGATGAAAATGAAGCCTTATTTGCTGCTGCAGATATAATGTCGCCATCCGGTCATACTGATGCCCAGACATTAGCAATGATGCTCCAGGAACAGCTAGATGCTATAAACAATGAAATTAGGTAACTGAATTAACAAAAACTAGTCAATATCCTGTTCAGACGAAGTCAACTTCTGAAGAAGAAAAGCGGACCTTAGAGGAGAATTGTAGAAAGCAGCACATTAGTTCAAATTTGTTTTGAAATTGACAACAGCAGACATCGTCTAAACGGGGTCTAAATTAATATAATAAATTATAAGTTAACCTATTGATTTTTATTCTTTCTAACAATTTATTTCTGCTTAATTTTTTATAAAAGACTTATACAGGAAGAAAAACAGTCAACTGAAGCAAGAGCTGAGGAGCTTGAGTCTCGAGTGGGTAGCTTAGAACACGTTAACTTACTCACAAGAGGACGGTCTATAGACCGACAAAGCCCACCATTAAGCGGACGAAGTACACCGAACAGTCCTAATAGAGATTATTTGCAAAAGTACCACACGGTAAGTCAGTTTTAAATCAACGCATTTTTAAACACAAATAGTCCTTGTCTCAACTAGACCAATTGCCATTATTTATATTTAATATATAACACATGTTTAACATTTTGTCCGCCAGCTCAAATTGCCTGTTCTTTCAACTGATGTATCCCGCGATGATATACATGGCTTGGCAATGACTGGTGATTCGAGTTCTGGTGGAGCAGCATCTCCACTTACAGCAAGATCTATACGTCTTGAACGTGTCGCTCAAGCATTAGCACTTAGTCAGGAGGAGTTGCGAAGGCAAGTTTTTATTTATTTTATAATATCTCAAAAATAATAATAGAAATGAATTTATACTGATTTAATTTACAAAAAAAGTAGGCGTTCTCTAGGACTATCACCCAATCAAGGACTGAATAACTCATGGTATTTCCGCTTGGACCTAATGCGAGTCCAATTTAATTTAAAATAATTAATTTTAATTTTCAGCCGAATGGGATATAGTCAAAGCTATGGTCTCTCACCATTAAGTTCCCGGCATGGAAGTCAAGAATCGCTTTCACGCCACTATAATACAATGGGATCCATGACAATGCTGCAAACACCTACATCTAGTGTTGGCCGAGATGTTGCTTCTTCAGTTCAGAAGAAGAAGGGCATTAAATCCAGCTTGGGTCGATTCTTTAGTAAAAAGGACAAAGTTAAAGGAGTTAAGGATACTCTACCAGATGGATCTACTAGCATGATGTCGATTGGGAACCTTTCGATGGCTATGAGTGAAGTTGATTCAAATTTTGATTCGATGAGCTTATCAGGTGGAAAGATTCCTGGTATTCCAGGACTGGCTAGTTCTAAATTGTGTTCGGTAGATTATGGGCGACAGAAGAAGTAAGGATACCAAGATTTTTTTCGGAAATAAAGTGAAACAATTTATATATTTTGCAGGGAACATGACTACAGGAATGATTTACTAGGCGAAGCAATGAAAGCCGGTACACCTTTTGCCTTGTGGAATGGTCCTACAATTGTTGCCTGGCTAGAGTTGTGGGTTGGTATGCCAGCTTGGTACGTTGCAGCGTGTAGAGCCAATGTGAAATCTGGCGCAATCATGAGTGCTTTAAGTGACACTGAAATACAAAGAGAAATTGGTAACATCTTTTTGAATATATTGTAATGAATTGAGTGCAAAATGTTGTTTCTTTAGGTATTAGCAATCCTTTGCATCGGTTAAAACTTCGTTTAGCCATTCAGGAGATGGTTTCGTTAACCTCGCCTTCAGCTCCACAAACATCGCGCACTACGCTTGCTTTTGGTAAAATTGTGTCTTTTACTAAAACTCATTTCAATGTATATAGTGTGCATTTTTTCTCAATAATTAGGTGATATGAATCATGAATGGATAGGAAATTATTGGCTGCCTGGTCTTGGCCTCCCCCAATATCGAACTACCTTCATGGAGTGCTTGGTGGATGCCAGAATGTTAGACCATTTGACAAAAAAAGATTTACGTGGTCAACTCAAAATGGTCGACAGCTTTCATCGCACCAGCTTACAGTACGGAATATCATGCTTAAAGCGTTTGAACTTCGATCGAAATGAACTAGAACACAGGCGAAAAATTTCAGAAAATAGTTTATGCGATGTATTAGTGTGGAGTAACGAAAGAGTTATACGATGGGTGTATGGTATAGGCCTGAAGGTATTTAAGCATTGATATTTACTAAAAAAATTTTAAAATAAAATGTTTAATTATTTACAGGAATATGGCAATAATTTACTAGAATCTGGTGTTCATGGCGCATTAATAGCACTTGACGATAGCTTCGATTCTAATGCAATGGCATTAGCTCTACAAATTCCCACACAAAATTCCCAAGTAAGTATCTCAATGTCTGTTCGACACTCTAAGTGTGTTTAATATGATATTATTTTAGGCTCGTCAGACACTGGACACCGAGTTCAATAATTTGCTGCAAAATGCCACTGAAAGAAGACCAGAAAATGAACAAATCAAACCCTGATCCAGCGCTTGCCTCGCGACCACGTTAATGAACGAGTGAGTTTGCTATTAACAATAACCAACTTCCTTATTAAACACTGAAACTTTATACCATACTACATATAACATATTTATTTGTGTATAAAATGTTATACATTATGTAGATTTAGAATTCTCAAGATTTAGTTAATGTTATCAAATAAATAAATCTTGTGAGGCTATTGTTTTAAGTCACTTACATAAAACATATTAAGTATTAAAAAGTTACATATATAAACTATATATTTATTCAAAATAATGAATACAAAAGCTTCTTTACGACTTAACTATGTTAAAATTGTTTTTAAGAATAAAACATTGCTATGGATTGAAAATATTAAATTTTATTTAAGGTAATATTAAATTTTGTTATATATTATTATATGGCAATTATTTTAAAATCTTCAGTTAATTTTCATTAATCTATAGATAAGCATACAAATATGATTTTCAAATATTATTTAATCATTACAATATTTATATAAACTAAATTGAAGCTTAGCACAAACTTTATCTCCACTATCCTCGCGAGACTTAAATATGTAGAGTGATTGGTTATACTATACACATTAAGAATAGCGAAATGATGATAAGGATTCATCCAAAAAATTGTACACATTAGTTACCTATGTGCGAGTTGGTAATTTCAAGAACTTCCAAATTGAAAGTTTTGATTCCACCGATGATTAGATTTTTTGCTTATGCAAATAATTATTTTTTGTTATTGATCATCCATGTGAGATGTCGAGCGGGCTTAGGATTTATTGAAATCTACAAAATATCCAGTCAACCAGTCAACCTTAACCTAAATTTAAAATTCTGCATACATTTTTTATTTTATTTTTGATATCGTAGCTTAACAAAAGTGTCTGCGATTGAAACGCAGCATTTGAAATTTAAAGTTATCGGAAATCATAAAGTAAACTTTTTATGTGTGGACTTTAATAAAAATAAAAATAATCATGGTAAAATCTTTTTCCACTTTTTATTGGCTTGCATTGATATCTCCAACTATAAATTATTTCTAAGCTGAGTGCATTTTATTAACAACACATATCAAACTTAGTTTCAGTATTTTTTTATTAGTTACGCTTTTGCAATTTTGCTGCTACAAAAAAACATAAGAAAATACCGTGAATTTATTAAGCTTAATCTTTGCACTGTGCCTATTTCATAGAAGGGCGATAAAGTTTTTGTTTCCTTCCATTGCAATTTTTCATCCAATTCAGAATAAGAACATTTTAGGTCGAAAATAATATTATTAATTTAAATTTAACTTTGAAAACACAAGCAAAGTTAAATTAACTTTTTGTTTTAGTGTACTTTTTTTATATATTTTGATATCTTTTTAAATTGTTGCATACTATAAAAAAATAAAGAAAAGTAATTTAAAAATAAAAAAAGTAATAAAAAATAAAACTAAATCGCAATTGAATCAGCTATTATTTTATTAAGGAAAGTTATTTATCTTATTTTATATTCAATATGAATATGTAAAAAATTGTGTTACGTTGTGCTGCATTGGCGACGGATTGAACAAAGTTGAACTTATTTCATGCGTATAAATTGACATCTGTAACTGAATTTTGTATATATTATTTGTGTTCTTTATGGCTCTGTTGTCGCATGGAAAAACAGTATTACTTAAGATTTACTCAGTTCGAAAAAAAAAAAAACAAATTCACCACAATAGTGTTCCCATGTGTAATTTCGGGTAAAAATAACTTTGGCATCATGAATGAGCATTTGTGTCTCGTATATGTTTGAAACAGTTAAGACTTTAATATAAGCTTCTATATAATGTCTATTTATAATATCGTTTTAATTAGATTAAGTAGCTTAAATTTAAAAAGAAGGAATGGAACTAGCGCTTTATTTGAAATGAATCCATATATTATTTGCAAAATCTAGTCATGCTGTTATTCCTGTGGACAAAGAGGTATTGGCATATCGTTCCTTCACATTAAAAAACAAACAAAAATGTTATAAAAAGTTTAGATTCGGTTGTTTCCAACATATTTTATTTAAGAGAATATTCTTTAAATAATGTCATAACAATGTACCTTTATAATTTTTTGTATATGTTTGTAATATATAGTTGTATACATTCTATTTATGTTTGACTATACACCTCAATCTGTTTGAGTGATTCTCAAGACCCACTTGACTATCAGTGTTTTTTATGATTGCGGTTGTTGTGGCATTCACACTATTGAGTGGATTTTTCTTTTAAATTTTGATATTTTAAAAACAGAGTTTGGTGTATAAACAATGTTCGATTTATATATATTTAATTTTCATTCAGTTTCAAAACGATAAAATTTAAATAAGGGAGTTCAGTATTGTACCGGTAACATCAATAATGTATGTAAATCCTATTTAAAGCGACTATCATAATTTGGACAAATAATTTTAATATGTTTATATATTTAATGTATATACGTGATTGCTACTTAAGTTTTGCGTTTGAAAAGTTCTAGTTTCAGGCAACATTATACCAATGCTTTGATTTCTTCATTTAATTTTGGGTCTCGACCTCCAACGGAACGATTTGCTGGCTGTCAATAGGTCCAATGAGTTGGGATTGAGCATTCGCCCTACTTGTAGTTAAATGACAATAAATATTGTGAAAGAGTGCAGTGAAGATTGCCATTGAAGCTAAACATTCATGTCTATACACAAAACTTTCCGCAGAACTTATATAGCAATCATCGTTAAATTCAACTAATCGCTACAAGGATAATAAGATAATATTAACCTTAAACTGTATTAAAGCCATACATAATAAAATACAAAAATAAATATTAATTTTGTTTTTTATATTTTTTTTTTTTTAACATCGATCGATCCATAAAAATCGAACATGTCAGTTTTTTCGAAATGTACTTTTTAATGGCGAACGTTGGTACATGTACAGACCATTACATGTATAACTTATGTAAGTAAAATTTTATGACAGTAATCAACTTTGCTTCACATATTTCTGTAGACAAACTAATTTTCGTCGTAAATTGTGTCTTTGATATTTAATGCACTGAACACATTGATGACTACACGACTTTACGACACGACATGAAGAAAGAGTCAACAATCTGGAAATATACGATTGTTTCATTTACGCATACACAAAGCCTTATATTTACACTGTTGTCGCTCGTCAAATTAGAAATAATTCTATACCGACGTCAGCAACAAGCAGCATTGGCTTGTCGCCGCGACATTTTCATCACATTCATGTACTGAACACATTGACGACGACAACGACGACAAGCTGTCAAATTAGGAATAGTTCTATATCGACGACACGACATTGCGACATTAGACCAAATTCTCTCCATAAGAAATACATGTAAAAAAATTTGACAGATGTCGTAATGTCGTTGCCGTCGTCAATGTGTTCAATGCATCACCTCCATAAGAGCAGCAGGTGCAGTGAAAGAATTGCCAATGAAATAACTCCCAAATGATGTAAATGGAAAAAATTTTAATTTTATTTTAAACAAAATAAATGAACTTTCAAATAAAATATTTTTACTTTTACGTATAACACTTGTATGTTATTAATTATATACATATAAATTTCAGTAAAAACAGTTAACAAAACAATGCACAAATTAGGTCTGTTCCCGTAGTTTTCAAGTAAAAACTAGTAAAATTCGAAATTTGAAAGAGTAAGCAAAAAATCTCTCAGAAAGAGCACAAAACACAAAAAAGTACTGGAACGCTTTCAAGTAAAAAATCGTAACAATCGTGCAAACGTCAAAAAATCTGTGTAATCTGTTTGTTATTAATTAATTATTAAAATTTCCACAATAAATAAAAAGAAATCAACAACTTCAAATCACATGGTATTTTCAAGAAATTTATATTTTTTTCAATTGTTTTGACGTTTAAAGATTTTACTACTTTGTACTCGATAAAATTTCTCGAGTAAAAACTTGTAACTATTGTCGTGGAGGGGAAATGATTTGCTCTCTCATTATCGTTCTCTTTTCGAGTACGGGAACGCGTTCAAGTAAAAAATAGTAAAAACCATAGTTGAATAAATAAGGTTGTCTCGTGGCTGATCGTACTCTCTTCTCAGTACCCATAATTGTCAAAATCAATGAAAAGATGCAACAACAACTTCATCGGCTTTGCATGTTAATAATTTCCCCTTTCAGATTTTGTATGAGCTGTCAACTTCAATTTGACATTTATGGGAACTCGCTCTCACCCATGCGACAACCTTATTTATTCAACTATGAAATAACTATGCTAAATAAAATAAAAAAAATAAATAAATAAATAAAACAAAATTTATGGCTCATACTTGATTTATGCATAAATCATGTCCAAATAAAATAATTTCACGCAAGAAATTCTGTCAGCGAAATTACTTTGGAATTAAGTAATTTATAATAAATTACCATTCAAATTAAGATCCAATAGGTGTCTAATTGCACTAATAATAAAAGCACTAATTTTTTGATAAATAATTGAAGAAATTACATCACAAGGTGTCATTTCTGTGGACAAAACCGCATAAGAGACGGAATTGTATGGGGGATGTGAAAAACTGTAAAAATAAATTACTAAAGCTACTATGGACGCAGTTGATTTAAATGAAGTAATTTATGACAAATGGGCGTAATATGAACGTAGTATAAGTGTGAACATAGAATTATGAATGTTCTAGTATGTATAAAAATATTTTTGGTTTTTAATTGATAAAGACCATGGTTGAATAAATAAGGTTGTCTCGTGGCTGATCGTACTCTCTTCTCAGTACTCACCATTGTCAAAATCAGTGAAAATCAACAACAACAACTTCATCGACTTTACATGTTATAAATTTTCGCTTTCAGATTTTGTATGAGCTGTAACCTTCGATTTGACATTTATGGGCACTCGCTCTCACCCATGCGACTACCTTCTTTATTCTACCATGATAAAGACAAATTCAATCAAAACAGAAAAGTATTTAAAATTTAATAAATATGGCAACATTTCTAAACGCTTCCATTAATGCAAACGTCAAACATTTTTAGACAATTGGAATAAACAAACTACGAAAAAGGAACAAGCACAAATGAAAGTGTCGACGAAATAGAAGATAAGTCCGTAAAATGCAAGAGGAATAAGCAAAAGTGAAGAGAAGTTGCGATGAATATAGAAACAAAACCGATAAAGCAATTGTACCAATATTTTTACATAACTATATTGAAACGAAAGAATTTTTGTTTTGAAAAATTAAGCCGTGACGCGTCGAAAAAATAACAAATTTAGTGTGAACAAACATGTAACATATTTTCCATAAATTGCAAATAAAGTGTAAGAAAATCAAAAAGATAATTAAAGACTAACAGCACGATTGAACAACACGATATTTAGTCGAAAGGCAGACTAAATACAAGAAGAAACCGTTTCAAAAGCAAAATCCACTAAAGAAAGTCACAAGAAATAGCAGAAGCAAATAAAAAACAAGATCTGTCGACACTGATTCCGTATTTGACTGCGATTCTGGTCCGAGGCTAAAGCTGATTAAAAAATTCAACTTGCGTAAGCAAAATTAGAAGAAAAAGTCAATAAAACCTTTTTTAAACTTTCAATACTGAAGGGAATAAAAAAAGAATATGTGCAATAAAAATTCACAGTTGAAGCGTTGTGAAAAGTTGTGTAATTTACAAAAAAAAAGAATTAATTAAATTATAAAAATATAACCAAATTCTTGCTGCACTGTCGCCAACAGCATTAAAAAGTAAAGTAAAAAAGTCTAAAAAACTCTAATTACTGCATTCAGAGCTGTGAAGAGGTCCAAGAGCTACCAAATTTGTGTGTAGATGATCATCTGTATTTTGGCAACAACTAGAAAAGCGACTTGTCTACTAATCAACCTAAATCCAGATTATTGCTTTGCATATTTTATTGCACTCTGTTTATATCCTTTTAATCCGGTGGTATTTCCTGTGCCATTTCCATTAAAAGCGTGAAACACATAGTCAACATAAAAAATCGGGCCGTGTCCCCATAAAAAATTTGGTCGTGCCCCGATATACAACGTCACGCACTGTGTTGCATACTCTGTTACCTTAGCAATTATTTTCAACGTATACGATCTTCTATTGCTACATGTGAGACTTCAGCCAGACAAAGTGCTCAATACGACGACGATAACTTGCAGCTTAAACGTTACAGTATTAGCAACATCTCAACGACGGTGTCGTCAGCCACATTGCTTACATTACTTAGGGAAAAGGTTGGTGTACACCGTTTTCCACTTACCGAAAACTCTAACGTTGCTGATATATTGTGGCAGCAGCAGCAACAACAGCAACAGCTGCTCCATAGGCAAGAAAACTGTTCCACAGGAAAGCAGTTTTTTCGACATTTCGACAGTGAGGCTTATTCCCGCCCCGTTGCCGCTAGTAAGATGGCTTGGACAGAGGTAAGTTTATAACCACATGCAATATTCTACATAAATTCAAAATATTTGGCAACTTCATTATTATATAAGCAATCATATACGTATGATTGTGATAATAGTATATCTATTATAAAAACTTTGGAACATATGTACACTGTCTCAAACAATTGTCCGTACACAGGAAGACTTAGCAGTAATTTTTGACTGTATGAAGAAAAATTCAATCGAATAAAACGAAATAAGTTTTATTTGAAAGTTTTAAATTTACTTCTTTTGTATAAAAAAAAGTCAATTTTTTTACTTTTATTGTGAAAAATTTACAACCTTCATACTTCTGAAAAGAAACTCAATTAATTGCCCGTACACCAAGAGAGCACTCTACGTTTCTTGTTCGTAAATAGTTTTTTAAGTTCCGTAATTTTTTCTTCCTTTTTTTCTTCAAACCATCACCTCAATATCACTCCATTTTAATCACCGCTAAATGTATGGCCGGCCTTAAATATTTTAAAACTAAATCTTAAAATCAGCGCAACGAACCTTGGTTCTAGGAAACGATTTTTGGTTTGTGCAGGACAATGACACATTTAGACTTGTGAGGGAATGGTTGCTTCACAATGTAGAGGATTTGATTCCCCACCCTCCCCAATGTTCTGATCATAACTCCATGAACCATATATGGTGTATATTTTATTTATTTATTTGTATTTATTTAGTCTATGACAAACAATGCGGCAACCCCCCATAACTAGCAAACAAATGCTTAAAGATATCATCATGGATGGAATGGAGGAAAGAGGGATCTGATGTCACAAGTGAATTAACCTTATCAATGCAACAAAGTTTGAAATGGTTATTTTGGCAAAAGGGTTTCATCTTCGTGATTGAAAAATAAATTAAATTACAGTAGACGTCCAATATAACGAATGGTTTCTTGTCCAGCCTTTTCGTTAAATCGAAAAATTCGTTATATCGAATGAATGAATATTTTAAACAAGGAAATATAGTTTTTAGTAGTTCAGTTTTTATCTATATTATATTAATAAAATATTTGCATATTTTGTTATCTTTGTTTTTTAATTAATTTTTGAAAAAAACTTAACAAACTCGTTTGTTTCTTGACGCTTTCAATTGATTTTTTGTGTGTTTCCTCTTGAAGCTCTTCTAAGCCCATTGTATAGAAGTCCTTAAGTGTTCCACAGCATTTGTGTGGGATATTTTGGGTGTCATTTCAGCCACAGATTCTCCTTAGTTTAAAACCCTTCTCTTATAAGCCATTGCTAAATATTTTTTTATATAGAACTTTGAACATGAGTGAAAACTGACAACTGACCTAAGCACGCACCACTCATTCCTTTTTTGCAGTCCAACAAACGTAAATGTGGATTCATAGGAATTTAAAACGGTACCAAGAACAAAAAATAAAGAGAATGAAAATAGTGTATGTAGAATGGCGGGAGATGAGATTACAGCTACAGCGGGGAGATTACGATTTCCGTGGCACCTCGATTTGAGTATGCAGTTTTGAAGTACTCTTTGAGAAAATATGATTCGCCGAAGGATTTATCGATATATCGATTAGTTATCGAGATATCGATTTTTCAAAAAAATGTTTACTCAACGGAACCAATATTTAAATTCGGTTATATCTTTGTTAATATTTGTCCGATCTGAATGATTTAGGTGTCATTCAAGAGATATTTAAAATATTTTCAATATGAAATGAAAAAAAAAATTTTTTTCGTAAATCGGCCACGCTACAGACTGTCTTTCTGCATAATATGTTTTATTTTTGCATAAAACCGTTATTTTCTCTTAAAAATGCGTTATAAAGATTAAATAAAGATATAATTAATTGAAAGCTGAAATATTAACCTTTTGTTTGGTGTACAACATGTTATACTTTTTCTTTTATTTTGACCGATTTTCGCTGTTATGTTATATTTTAGGTTGATCAGTAGCATAGGAAAATATTTCATAATTGGGCTGAATATATTTGATTTGCTTTATAAATTGTGCATTTATACTATAAATGGTGCAAGAAAGATCTTCATAAAATTTTCGATGTACTTTGAGGTTGTTTGTTGTATGTATTCTGAAGTACATATTGATATTTTTCCTAACTTTTTTTTTTGAGTTATTGAATAATTTTTTTTAGTGGTTCTGCCTTTACAAAACGTACTTTTTCTGTGAAAGGAGCCAGATAGACTTTTATAAGGGTTGTTTGTTGTATTCTGAAGTATATATTCATATTTTTACTAATTTTTATAAAAAAGTGGCTCTGCCTTTTACAAATTGCACAATTATTCTGTTTTTTTTTTTGTGAAATAAAATGGGAATCCGTATATCTATATCTATATCTATATCTATATCTATATCTATATCTATATCTATATCTATATCTATATCTATATCTATATCTATATCTATATCTATATCTATATCTATATCTATATCTATATCTATATCTATATCTATATCTATATCTATATCTATATCTATATCTATATCTATATCTATATCTATATCTATATCTATATCTATATCTATATCTATATCTATATCTATATCTATATCTATATCTATATCTATATCTATATCTATATCTATATCTATATCTATATCTATATCTATATCTATATCTATATCTATATCTATATCTTTATCTATATCTATTTCTATATCTTTATCTATATCTATATCTATATCTATATCTACATATTTAAAAAGAATACGATGCGAATCATAATTAATATGATTTGAATATTCTTTTTTATTTTACATAGGTGTGCGATGTGCTTGCGATTCTTCTGTGCTTCGTGATGAAGATGAAAGTTGTTGATGTTTATCAACAGTACATCAAGATTGTACGTTTAAAAATCAAAATAAAAACCGTATGATTGTTCTGTTTAATCTAGTAACAATATAAAAATGAGAATAATGATAGAAATAGGGGAAACAAGTATAACATATTATACACCAAACGAAAGGTTAATGTTTCAGCTATTACCATATGTTATGTTTAACTTACTTTTATTACGTACTTTTTGAAGAAAATAATGGTTTTATGAAAAAAATATATATCATGCCGAAAAACCATCTGTAGTGTAATTAGATTAAGTATCAAAGTTTTGTTCTATAAATTATTTTGAAGATATTTAAGTTTTTTATCGAATGATACCCAAATTATCCTGATCGGTCAAATATTAGCATAGATATAGTCGAATTTACATTAAGATTTCTTTTAGTAAAAATTTTTTTAAAAATCGATAGCTCGATAACTAATCGATATATCGATAAATCCTTCGGTGAATCTTATTTTCTCAATCAGCTCTTCAAAACTGCATATTCAGATCTTGGAGCCACGGAAATCGTAATCGTGCCGCTACAGCTGATCAATGAAAATAGTTTCAACTCGTATTGATATCATTCGTTAAATCGAATGACAACAAATAATTTGAATTCGTTATATAGAATAGTCAAATGAAGAGATTTTGCCGTTCGTTATATTGGACATTTGTTAAATCGGGTATAAGTTATATTGGACGTGTACTGTAGATTTAATTTTAATTTTCTTATAATGTACGGGGAATTTTTTGGGGTTTGCTTTTGAGATTTCACGCTTATTTTTCAGTTATGATGGCAACATACAGAGATTCCTTAAAAAATTACTTACGAGTTATTCGATTGAATGTTTTCCATAAAACACTCACATTTTTATTGATATCCCATATGTACGGACAATTGTTTGAGACAGTGTATGTCCGACCATCACACCATATGTTCGTGTGCTGCTCCGGATTGGATTTCGTAGCGCTGAGACGATTTATTGAAAAATCTTAATTATGGACCGATCAAATTCACACCATATAATATTTGAATAAAAATAAAGCCTTTGATAAGCTTTGTACGTACCTGGTAGGTGGCGCTCGGGTGAAGATATTTTCGAAAATGTTATTTTCTGTACAAACACTGTAACAAAAATTTTTCAATTATATTAAAATAGAGTCCTGAGTAACACTGAGAATATCAGCTAGTAATAGTAAAATTATCTTATTTGTTATTATGTAAAGAAGCTTCTATAAAATTATTAAATTCTGCAGATCTTCAATTTATTCAATGTTCTGTTGCTCTGAACTTTTTCCAATAAATAGATATATTACACAGTGCGACAAATGCTACTTTTCTGGTAGGTCTTGTTGAGTTAAAGAATCTTCTATACTTGAAACTTGCCGGACACCCCCAAAATCTGGATTTACGGTAAATAAACCGATTTTGCTTACCAGTGCCCACTTATTGGCTTATAACTTACCTGATTGCCAACCGATTTTAAAAATTTAACCGGATCCTGAAAGACGATTCTTGAATTTCCTCGGAAACCATAGAAGCGAAATAGTAAGAAAATCATGGTTTATGGTACTACTTTTCAATGACAGAATTCTCGAATTTGAAACGCAGAATTCCTGTAGTATACATACCAATGGACAGGTAATTGATGCACCTTTCCAACGATATATGACTCTTTGTGGCACAGTTAGGATTTTGGCCATTGGGAATTTTTGAATAGTAGCAAATGTTAGGTTCATGGTACTAATTGTCAATGACAAAATTCTCAAAACTGAAACGCACAATTCTTAAATAATGCATACCAATGGACAGGTAATTGATGCACCTTTCCAACGATATATGACTCTTTGTGGCACAGTTAGGATTTTGGCCATTGGAAATTTTTGAATAGTAGCAAATGTTAGGTTCATGGTACTACTTTTCAATGACAAAATTCTCAAAACTGAAACGCACAATTCTTAAATAATGCATACCAATGGACAGGTAATTGATGCACCTTTCCAACGATATATGACTCTTTGTGGCACAGTTAGGATTTTGGCCATTGGAAATTTTTGAATAGTAGCAAATGTTAGGTTCATGGTACTACTTTTCAAATGTACTTAGTAGTACCAATGGTACTTAGTAGCAAATGTTAGGTTCATGGTACTACTTTTCAATGACAAAATTCTCAAAACTGAAACGCACAATTCTTAAATAATGCATACCACTGGACAGTTAATTGATGCACCTTTCCAACAATATATGACTCTTTGTGGCACAGTTAGGATTTTGGCCATTGGAAATTTTTTAATAGTAGTAAACCATGAACCTATTATTATTGCTTGCTTTTCAAAAATTTCCAATCGGCAAAATTCTTAAATTAAATTACTTATTTTCATTTGTTTACTTTTAAAAATATTTTTTAGATTTTTTCATAAATTTTTCAACTTTTTTTTGTTTAAAAGTCGTTGTCAGTGATTTCAGTACAAATGAAGTTGAATTCGTACCCAAAGTTAAATTCGTACTTTTCGTAGAAGTACGAATTTAACTTCGTTGTGTCGTTAGTTAAATTCGTATCAAAAGTTAAATTCGTACTTTGCAAAAAAGTACGAATTTAACTTTGTACATAGAAGAAATAATGGTTTGTGTCTTTGCTAAGTTATCTTCGGATTTACGAATTTAACTTCACGCAGTTATGGTGCAATAGGATGCAACATGTCTATAAAATTAATTTTCTTCATTCGAATTTGGACTTCTTCCCAGAGAACTTAGGCCAGTTAAGCGATAAGCAAGGAGAACACTTTCACCAAGAAATGGCAACAATAGAAAATTTAAATTGAATTTTAAAGGAAAAAATAAAATTAAAATGATTTAGGAGTATTGCTGGTTATTTCAACGCGAAACTAATGATGCCAACTTAAAAAAAAAAGATCAAGCAAACATTTTTGAGTTGTCATACCGAAAATGTATTTTTGGAAAAAAAATTTTTTTTCATGAAAAGTTGAATAACTGTCAATTACTGACTAATTTTTAAAAACTAAATTGCGTTAAAATTCCTAATAAATGTTTTCTATGAATCCGTACAGGACTAGTGTGGTCTCAATATAATTTAGTGTGTAGAAAAATCGTCAAAGTTGAAAAAAGTCAAAAAATTTAAAAAAGTTGTATTTGCAGAGTAAATACACACAGCTTTCTCAATTTGTCCCAAACAATATATATATCGTTAGAAAGGTTCAAGAATCGTCTTTCAGGATCCGGTTAAATTTTTACAATCGGTTGGCAATCAGGTAAGTTATAAGCCAATAAGTGGGCAAAGGTAAGCAAAATCGGGTTTTTACCGTAAATCCAGATTTTGGGGGTGTCCGGCAAATTTTAAGTAGAGAAAATTCTTTAACTCGACAAGACCTACAAGAAAAATAGCATTATCTCCCGGATATTTTGGACTGTCCCACAGTGTTATTTGAATATATTATAAATGTTATGAATTTACAATTTTTCGCATTTAAAAAAAGTTCGTGTCGATTTGTGCAAAAAACACTCAAAAAATACAATAGCGAGTGAAAACCACGCCTACCTCCCATACAAAGTGACTTTATCAAAAAACAAAAGCGAATATTTTCTGTTAAAACTATAACGAAAATGTTTTAACAAATAAACATTTTATTGATTGCTTAAGACTTATATATATACTTTGGTTCGGCCATGGGGTTATTTTAACTTCGGCCCAATCGAAGATTATTTTTTAATAGTTACATATAAAGATAAAAAAAAAAAATAAAAAAATATTCCCCCTGAAATGCAGAGAATCTTAGGTTCATGGTATTAACTTTGAATGAAAAATCATAATATTTGAAATACAAATAGAACATCAGCGTACGTTTTGCTAACCAACGATATATGTTTCATTTGTGCAAACTCGAGATTTTGGCAATAGAAAATTTTTTAAAGACTTTTTAAAAATTTCGGATCTGCAAAAGGTATGTAAATATTCTTAAATTAAATTGGACATTTGTACTAAAAGATTTGACAAATATTTAGTTCATCAGGCTAAATATTTGCACGGATTTAAATTCGTACAAATATGAAATATGGCCTGTGTCTTTGCTAAGCTATTTCCGCATTTACGAATTATCTTGCGTCCATTATACAAAAAGTAAATTTGTAATACAGTAGACTCTCACAAATTATCTTTTTTCCACGGGTGGTTCTAATATCTGAAATTTTTTAATTTCTGGACTTTTTTTTATTCACCAGGTTCTAATTTCAGAGCGTTCAATATAGAAATGCCAGGTTCTAATTTCTGGACAGTTCGAATTTGTGAGAGTTCTAATTTGCGAGAGTGTTCAGAATAGTAATTTTTTGGTACGTTATGTTTTTGAGGCCCAATTCTTGGAATATCTTCCGTTTATAAAGCAAGTTAGTAAGGATAAGATTATGAATTACTTTGAAACAATTTAACAAACCAGCTACTTTAACTAACCAGCATAATAACAACAATGAATCAAATATAATAGCCATAAAGTTAGTATAGTAGAGACGAAAGAAGGAAATAACTTGTGGGAACCTACATATTAAATTTCTGCTGTTTAAAACAATAGCTAAAACAAAAGTTAAATAGCTGAAATAACTTATCTCTGGAATATTGTCTTACGTCGTCACAATGATGGTTGTAACATGTAACATTATATTATCATAAAGCCGATGTGTCGACGAAATATTTTAGCCAGGGTGGCCAGAGTGGAATATTTTTTTTTGAAAGAATATTTTTCTTAAGGGGAATATTTTAAAAATTTTTATTATTATACTTCAAATTAAATTGAAACTTAAATTTTAAAATAATCTGCCTAAAACCTTATTTACGATATGACACTGGAAAAGTTTTATCCAGTTTGGATATAAACAAAGCGAGTAAAGTTAGAAACTCTTTCAAATCTTTTGTGGTTTATTTATTGCTAAAATTTAAATTTGTGTTAAAATACAAAACAAAAAAAAAACGAATTGGACATTTTAGTTCTTTAAAGAACTTTCAGCGAGCTTCTTATGATCAAATTGTGGGGTGCGGTTTATCACATTTTTGCACACAAATGATCAAGAACTGGACCTACTAGTTTTATGCCGACTCCGAACGGCTAATGTGCATGTTCTCAAGAAGTTTTACATGGCAGTATTTACTCTCTGAGGGTTTCCATTGTCTGCAGAGGTGACGACAGATCAGAAAAATGAATTTGAAATGAAAAAATTTTCTGTTTCAACTGGGGTTCGAATCTGATCTCGAATTGACATCGAGTGGTCCACGCTCCAGTGGTCCAGTGATAAAAGTGAGTAAACACATTGAAACCCTTAACTAATTTAAGTTTTTTATATTGAAATATGTTAAATATAAAGTGGAATAAAAAAATTTAAATTGTAAATAAAATAAAAAAAAATATTTTCCAAAATTCATCTGGCCACCCTGATTGTAGTTAACAAAATGTTAAAAATAAGAGCGTAAATGAGAGTGAGATATAAATTAAACTCTGAAACTATTTTCTCCCCTCCAGTGTTACCAGATTTGGGGAAAAACTCATCTGGGGAAAAGGGGCTCATTATTTTAAAGTTAATTGAAATAGAAAAAAATGTTTTCTCAGGCTGGAAAGAAGCTTATTAAAACTGTATTTCCCAGGAACGATCTTTATGATAGCAGTTACTTTGGATAGACTCAGACTTATGTTAAATACAGATTCTGAGACTACGAATACTGATTTTAACAGCGGTAAGGTTTGTGGCGTCCGTGGCGTAGTTGGTTAAAGTTCGTGGCCTCTATGTCAACGAACCTGGAGACCCGGGTTCGAATCCCAGCAGCGACAGAAAATTATTTGAATTAAAATAATTTTTCTGTACGGCCGCCACCTCTCTGCAGATGGCAAACCTCAGAGAGTAATCAAAATGCCATGTAAAGCTTCTTGAGAACGAGAACATTCCGTTCATCGCGGTTCGAAGTCGGCGTCAAACCTGTAGGTCCGGTTCTCGGTCAATTGTGTAAAAACTTAATAACACGCACAACACAATTGATCTTAAAAAGCTAGGTCAAAGTCCTTTCAAGGGCTGAAATTACCAGTTATTTATTTTGTTTTTTTTAAGGTGATCAAATATAGATAGCGCAGTATTGCGTTCGGCCGCGAATGTACATAATTTTTTGTCCGTACTTATTACTTTGTTTTTAACTTGTGAACGAGATTTTTGGCTGGTTATTGGAGTACTATATAAAAACTATTTGGTTTTGAGCTTTGCAATTGTGTTTGAGTTTGTTGTTTTTAGAACTCAGATCTTTTTAGGAAGAAGGCCAACTGCACATAACTTACAATAGTCTTGATTTTGATTGCTGGTGGATGTTGACGAGCGAATATTTTGACAGAGCCAAAGCCTAATTTGTGGGCAACTTTCGTACTTTTTAATGCATCGTGCGTGGTAGTTTTTCCTCTTTCTTTCATTTTCCATATTTGACAAAGCAAATTAATCAGATGCCTACCGCGCAGAGAAAAGTTTATGTCTAAGCGTACAGCTGGAGATAAAGCAACGAAATAAGAAAGTGATAAAATTAAATTAATTATAATTCTAATGCTAACTCAGAAAGGCTAAATAAAAGAATATAAATTCATAACATCGCACAATAACGCGTTAATTGGGGGTTCAATCCCTCAAAACGGGTAAAATTCTTGCTTCTAGCAACACTGCTCTGCCCTCCCAATTGTTAAAAAAGAGAGCTAGTCTTCAGCTCTTCTCTCGTAGAATTCACGTTAACCAAGCAATTGCGATAAAAAAAAATATAGTCAGCATATCTATGATAACAAGAATACTATCAAAACTATAAAATACTTGAGCAATAATTGTTGACATTCCATGAAACCGTATAACAAACCAAATACATCTGTATTATAAATCCGCACGGAGAAAATATCAAGTCTTGGTTATTGAATTTGCTTTTCATATTCACACAAGTGAGTATTAGTTGCGATTTATATCGAGTTAATATAAATTTTTCTATCTGCTTAATTTATTCTACTGTGTAACTGCTTTGACATTAGCTGGTCTCACTCAAGTGCCATCGATTGTTGTTCGCTAACAACAATTGTGAGAAGAAGGCTAGGAGGAAATTAAATATTCTGTTAGCGGAAAACTGAAAAGTTGAGAGAGCGGAAAGAGCTGAACTTAACTCGACTATGGCTAAGCTGAATAACGCACAGTGGAGCCAAGTAACATTCCAACAAATATGTGTTTTAGGGAAACATGATTTAATCATTTTTTTGATGGGAAGAATGGATGGGTTTAGTGCATTAACGTATTTAATAGTTTCTTTAAGATTTTAATTTTCACCAACAAAAATATAACTACAAAGTTAAAAAACTTAGCTACATAAAAAATTTTTATTCTTTTTAAATAGACGTTAAAAAAATAAAATGATCTTAACTAAGTTTCAAAAGTGTTTCAAAACTGTCAATTGAGAAAATGAAAGTCAAAATGACCCAATCCACATACACGAATAGCCGAGATTAATCAAATAACAATGACAAAATGTCCCACTGCTAAAATTAATGAGTTACAAAATTTGTTCATGTATGTAATGCTCTTTGAAGTGGTATTAAAAAGTGCCTTTATGTTGCTTAAATAAAATATTTCATACCCCACAATCAACAGATTATGCGGAGTTATTTTTTTTTATTCAATGAAATAGCCGTTCGTCCCATAGTGTACCGTTAGTTGAGTTGGCAGCTCAATTACCAAGTGGTAATATTGCTTGCGCTCCAGTCTGTTGGCCAACATTACTTCAGTGCTCTTCGACAGTCGATTTCTATACTTACAGCACACAACATGTTGAGTTTTTCTTTAAGTTTAAGGTTTTCCTCTTTTCATTTTCTTGTTTTGTAAACCTGCCTTTAAATATACATCGATCAGTTAGTCTAGTCGTTCGCGCGGTTGCCAGCTAAGACAACAAGTGTTGCTCGTGTGATTCTGCTGAAGTTGCGTTTTCAATAAATTTTCTTGAAAAAATTTGTGTGGCTCAACTAAACACTGGCTATTGAAGAATTCTGACTGGAAATGACAGTCGACTCGATGCGATTTGCATAAAGTGTGTCGCGTGTTCATCGACCAATACGCTCAGGTTTTGTTTTGTTATATTTTTATATGCTCTTAACTGGTCAATCGTCTCTATGTTTTCGACGTACCGCTGCTGAGTTGTATTGAACCGTAACCATACCGAACCATGCCGCACCCTAAATTCTTTACCATGCCAGCCATGAAAGTCGCGACAATTTGTTAAATAAATGAGCCATCAAGTGTTGTTCATATGAGGTTCTAGTTTGGAATGAATATTTGAACGAATTCTATTTAAAAATTTAGAATTTTTGAATCGCAGTCAATAGTTCTCATTTCGTTATTCGGTGTATTAAATAATGTGGCGTAGTACGAACGTAAATACAGATGGAGTGCAATGTAGTGGTACATCTCACACTATATCAAATGATCAGGTTGATACTAATTCAGCAAGGATAGGACGACAAAATCCCGCACAGTTGCAGCGTGATCGATTCATTTCCACGCAGAACATTCTTCTGCAAGATTCCAGCTCAGATTCGAAGATAAGTCTACACGTCAACCAACGCCACAATGCAGAGCGAAATGAGCCATCCAAGCCGCGACCCGTTTCTATGTTTGAGCAATTTAGATCGCGTCCTAATAAAGCAGATTCACCACCTCCAATAGCAACAGCACCAGCCGTCGGACGCACGGAGAGTTTTTACTTTTTGAAACAACACACCGCTATGAAGAAACGCCAGGATATATCAACAGAAACAGCAACAGCAGCTAAATTCAGTGCCAACAATAACAACAACAACAACAACAACAATCACCATCACCACCACAATAACAACAATAACAGAAGTTTACGCCAAAGCCCCAGCGAATTGGTATGCTTAACTTACTCACAAACAATTCGTCGATATCTTCCGTTTTCTTCCGAATTCTTCATTGCTTTGTATTTTCCAAAACAACTATTTTATTCGCTGCTGCGTTATACACCTGTTTAGTAACAACAGCATTATCGGCACTTGTTTTGAGCCAAGATATGATTTCCAGTTTCTTTACTTGGTCGCTTCGCATACTTGTACATGTCGTCATTCTGCAGCCACAGTTGGTTCATAGCCAAGATTCCATTTATATTGCAAAACGGTAGTCAGCCAAGATATTTTTCATGCGTACTCGTCAAACCAGGAATTGTCTTTAATGTCTTGTAACAAATTTACCTATTTTTGGACATGGGATCATTATTTATAAAATTATTTCGGTATTTGCATCAATTATTAAATACCGACTTTGGGAATTTTGGCTATTTTTCGCTATTATGAAAAAAAGACATGAATAAGAGGAAATCAAAATATGATTAAACCTAGTTTTGATATCTATTTTGATTTCACTGTTCGATGCTACATTTTCATATCCGAAAAAACCTCATTAGAAATATAAAAAGCGTAAGATGAATATCCATATAATATATGTGTCTATGAAATGGTCATAATTTTGAATTCCGAGGTGTACAAAACAAGCAAAGGAGTGTCGTTTTTAGCTTAATAAGTTTTGATTTCAAAATGAGTGCCAATGGATTCTGGAATTCAGAATATGATCTAGCGCAAATCATAACAGGATTTGATATGCGTTCTCAATAAGTTTATCGGCCAATACCTTGAAAAAATGTCGTTTAAAGGGATGAATAGTAAATTATACACTGGAAAAAATGTTTGCGTACATCTTTTTCACTTCTCTTAAAATTTGAACTAAAAAGTTTTCAAAAAGAGTAATTTTTGCTGAACTGCCAGCACCAGGGACCGTAACTGTTATGACTTTTTTAAAAAAAGTCAATAAATAACAGTTAAAATTTGACTTATATTTTTTCGGTCAAAAATAAAAGTTAAAATATGACTTTTATTTTTCCGATCAAAAATAACAGTTAAAATTTGACTTTTATTTTTTCGGTCACAAGTAACAGTTAAAATTTGACTTATATTTTTTCGGTCAAAAATAAAAGTTAAAATATGACTTTTATTTTTTCGGTCAAAAATAAAAGTTAAAATATGACTTTTGTTTTTCCGGTCAAAAATATAAGTTCAAATATGACTTTTATTTTTCCGGTTAAAAATAACAGTTAAAATTTGACTTTTATTTTTTTGGTCAAATTTTAACTGTTATTTTTGACCGAAAAAGTAAAAGTCAAATATTAACTGTTATTTTTGACCAAAAAAAAAAATATCGGTCAAAAATAACTATTAGTTTTTGACTTTTTGTAAAAAAGTCAAATAAATAAAAATCTTTTAAGATTATTATTCCTTAGTTAACAAGCATCGCACTACTTTATTCAAATATCGAAAAGACACATTTTGTCCGCCTGACTTTTTGAATGGAAATTTCGAAAATAACAGTTATTTTCGGTCCCTGGCCAGCACTGCTTCTAACTATTATTTTCCGGCACTTTGCATACCCACAATCCTTCAAATTATTGAAATATTGAAAAAAAAAATCGAATTGGCCGACTCCGAACGGCAAATATTCCCATGAAAGTAATAACTAGTCAACACAATTACTAAGATAATATCCCAAGTAAACTATTTTTGCAAATAGAACCATATCTGAATTAGTCCATTTGATCCGTTTTTGAATCCGAAAAATGTTTTTTTATTTTAGTTCAAAGTGTGTAGGGGCCAAGTTGGAATGGACAATTGCTTAGAATAATTTAAAATTCTATTTTCGTGTACAATTTCATACATATACTAGCTTTGTTTGAAAGAATCGATGAGTGGAAAATTAAAAAGTTTTTAAGTGTCGTAATGTTGATGTTCAAAAATATCACCTTTAAAATTTAAATGGCTTCTGATACCTTCTGATCAAAAAATACCCGGAATTTTTTATTCAAACAAACTGCTTGAGATATTGTTTTTTTTTTTTTTTTTGAGTTGATACATCTGTCATCTTGTACGCGACTATTTGACCAAAAACAAAAAACAATCATACCGTTCCGCAAGCTTCGTATTCACCCGACATGGCTCCTTGTGCCTTTTTTCTTTTCCCACGACTCAAGTTACCACTTTGCGGAAAATGTTTTGAGACGTTTGAGGCGATAAAGGAGAATCGCCCCAGGAGCTGAAGGCGATTCCAAAATCAACCTATGAAAAATGTTTTGAAGATTGGAGGAAGCGTTCGAATATGGGCATCTCCCAGTGGCACGGACGTGACATTCGCACCCTTTTAACTACGTCAAAAACAAGAAAAAACATAAAGAGCCGATATGTATTTTAGTGTTCTAATGCACTGAAAGAGTGCTACATTTTACAAATGTATGGGCAAGATTTAGAACAAATAAGTACAAAGTTATTAGCAATTATACAATGAAACGGACGCGACAAAAAATAGAAGTTTTTCTGAAGCTCTTATAGAAATATACAAAATTTAGCTATTTTTGGCAACTTTTCTTTTATATATATATGTATATGGGTAAATGAAGGTCAAAGGATAACATTTCTTCGTAGACTTATGAAATATGAGAATTATCTCTTACCTTTTTTTAATTAGGAATTGCACGAATACGGACGCGACAAATTTTTCCAAGGGGAATAAAATACAGAAAAAATACAAATAAAGTAATGTCTATTATAACACTTCAACTTTTAATGAAAATAAAATAAAACAAGTTAAATTCAAGTTACATAACAGAAACTGTAAAACTGTAAGTTAAAAATAAAGAACAATTTTTTCGTTAGTGAAGAAGCGGGTTTTCTTTTGTAATGCATAATATTGTTGTTTGTAGAAAACTTTTAAATTACAGCAACAATATAATATTACTTGAATAAGCTAAAAACACAAAGAAAAAATATGGGTATAATTCGTCAAAAGACTCAGAAAAACAACTTGTTTCTTTAAAAGTAGTTTATTTCCGCCAAAAATTGAAAGAATTAAAAATTTCTTTACATTCATCAAATTAAGTTATTATTATTGGATAATAAAAAGTTTTTCTGACCAGTTTGAATTTTTCACTAGTGGTGGACCTTTTTTGGGAGATGCCCATATGAATGTTGAATATCTGTGAAAATTTAACAGTTTTCGTTTTATTCAAGAATTCCGAGAATTTTTTTATCAGAAGGTATCTTGCGATATATAAGTTGGCTAGGCCTACTTAACTGAAACAAAAACATTGTAAAAAGGCAATAGCATGGCTTTTCCATGGTTAAAATGGTCACAAATGTAGCAAAGTATACAGCCAGAATGCAACTTTTAAAATTTAAAAGCTGACTTCCAAGCTCAAATCCCATGTTTTTCAAAATTTTATTTTAGATGCACAAAACCTTCTATTCATAAGACTTCTCTATTGTACAGTGTCTCGGTGAAGTGTATTCCACTGACGCTTTGATATCGAAAAAAAAATGTTGTGTATGAGGCGAAGCCAACAAAACATGCATTGGATATTTTGAAACCTTTTGAAACCGGTCGATATGAAACCTATATTTCTATATTCTTCGCCATTTGGGATCTACTTTAGTTCTTTTGTAAGCTCTATGCTTGGATGTTATGTGCAGTATTTTAATGCAAAACATCTCCTTATTACATAGCTTGTGCTGAAATACAATTGTGGAAAACCGAAGTACTTGAAAGTATGGCAGATGGCTTGCAAGTCATTTATGCATGATGAACCAAGTCCACGCCTTCTACAAAAGAAGCGAAAAATTCAAAACAGTTTCTATGACAGTATATGTTGGTAGCTAAAAATCTAAACACAACACTCACGCTCAATCAAAACCTACCGATAAACAATAACTTTTAAACCCTACTGTTATCGAAGCAAAGCATAAAAAAAAACCATAGAAAAACAATTTAAAAAAAATAAAATGATCTCATTTCGGAATGAATTTTTGTAGCTTATAATGTTATTGTGTTCAATTCATGAAGTAAATTAGCTTTAGTTGGTTAAATTGTTGAGTTATCTTGGAGACAATAAAATGTGTGTTCTTTGAATATCTTACTCACAGCTCATTGGTAAAAAAAGGTTAATAAGAAAACAGCTATGTATATGTATATATATATATATATATTGATATGAATGTTTATAAACAGTGCCTTTGTACATGCCAGTGATAAGAATGTTTATCGTTCGTGAAGATAAATTATTTAAGACGAAAAATGCTACCATAAGCTTTAATTTGAATTCTTATCTTTGCAGAAAGTGGATCCAGAGCTGATATTTACCAAACAGGAACGAATAGGAAAAGGTTCGTTTGGAGAGGTTTTTAAAGGAATTGACAATCGTTCACAACAGGTTGTTTCTTGACGTTTTTTTATGCAAGTCTGTTGACTTACTGAATGTTTTATAAATATCATTAAATAGGTCGTTGCCATTAAAATAATTGATTTAGAAGAAGCTGAAGATGAAATCGAGGATATACAACAAGAAATCATGGTCCTTTCACAATGCGATTCGCCGTTTGTTACGAAATATTACGGATCCTATTTAAAGGTTGGGTCATATTCTTAAATTAACTTCAAAGTTTAATATTTTCTTAATTGACTAGGGCACAAAGCTATGGATTATAATGGAATATTTAGGCGGAGGATCCGCTTTGGATTTAATGAAAGCTGGTTCTTTCGAAGAAATGCACATTGCAATAATATTGCGTGAGGTTCTTAAGGGCCTCGATTATTTGCATTCGGAGCGGAAACTTCACCGAGACATAAAAGCCGCAAATGTGTTGCTAAGCGAAATGGGTGATGTTAAGTTGGCTGATTTTGGCGTGGCTGGTCAGTTGACAAATACAACATCGAAGCGCAATACATTCGTTGGCACCCCTTTTTGGATGGCACCTGAAGTTATTAAACAGTCTATGTATGATTCAAAAGCCGATATTTGGTCACTGGGCATCACAGCAATAGAGCTGGCTAAAGGTGAGCCTCCAAACTCCGAACTGCATCCAATGAGAGTTTTGTTTTTAATACCAAAAAATAATCCGCCACAACTGACTGGAAATTATACAAAATCATTTAAGGATTTTGTTGAAGCGTGCCTTAACAAGGATCCTGAGAATGTAAGCAAATTTAAAGAATTGCATATAAATATGAAAGTAATTGTTTTAACCATGATGTTTTTTAGAGACCGACAGCAAAAGAGTTGCTTAAGTATCCTTTTATTAAAAAAGCTAAGAAAAATTCGTATCTTATTGACCTAATTGATCGTTATAAGAAATGGAAATTACAAAAGGGTGATGAAAGTGAGACTGAGTCAGAAAATTCGGATTCGTAAGTTCTTAAATAATATTTAAAAAAAAAATAAAACATGTTTGTGCTAAATTATAATTTCTTAGGGATGATTCAAAGCCTGGAAGCAATAACGATGAGCCTTGGATAATGACTGTAAAAGGGTTGCATATTAACAATGCACCTCGGCCCAATGCTAGTAATACATTTAAGGAGCAAGAACATGAAATGATGATGGGAAAATTATCTGTTAACACAACGCCTCCGTTGTTGACAAGTTCGACTGCCCTTAGCAAACATCATCAGCCTCATTCAAACATGTCAGCCTCACAGCAGCGTGAAGCGAATATAGCTAGCATGTCTTCGCATGTTTCCACTTCGCCAACGTCTTCGTCTTCGTCGTCTTCTGTTTTGCCACGTGATTCTAATCTTAATCATTACAAACACACTTCAAGCACTGTGACTTCACCAACAGTTGGTCAGCAGCCGTTGAGTCCATCTCAAAAACATCATCACAATAAAGATTTGCTGTCTCCAACTGACCAACATTCCAGCACGGAAACAGGTTCTAAGTTAGGCAGCAATGTAACTTACAAAGATCATAAGGTTAATCTGCGACAAACAAAATCTGCATCATTTGAAGATGACCATGACAAAAGATCATCTGTAAGCTATTTTCGCAAAAGATGATATATGTATTTCTTATTGCGCTATATAATTTATTTAATTTTATTGGTTAAAACTTATGAAGTACTTTTTGTATCCAGGTTAGCCAGGCTGATAATGGTAAAGAAGACGACTCCAGCGATGATCGTACCCAAAGACGTAACAGCAATCGAGAAAATCTTCATTCTTCTACAACAATGGTCAGCTCGGGCTTAGTTCCGAGTAGTATTGGCGGTTTTAATGGAAACTCTACGATAAATAGTGCAAGCGAACGATCTTCAAACCAAGGGAGCGGAAGTGCGCATGGTGTCGGAAATGCAACGATTCCTTCCCCATCGGCAACACACGCCAATCACCATAAAATCGGAGGAAGCCGTATTAGCCAAACAAACAGCGCTTGCTTAAATAATTTCCTCTTCCCCGTTCTGACAGACGTACGTATATTATATGAGAAGTGTCTGATCAAAGCATTACATTAACATATTTTATAAAATTTTTCGTCAAGTTCGAGATTGCATTAGATTCGTATAATTTTTCAATTTTTCCTTATAATTAATAACACAAAACAACGTAATAACAACGTTGTACAACAAAATCGACTTTTAAAAAAGCTCAAGAGTTTTGCGAGGTTTGCGATAAATTGATAAAATTTATGTAATTTTTACATTTTCAAAGTTGTTTTACACGAAATTCAGATGTGATGGAAAAAAATCTGAGTACGCTATTTGGTTAACATCATCAATTTATAAAGGAGCAGCTATCCTTTTCATTGTCGCCTAAAATCCCAAAAGCAGTAAAAAGTTCAAAAGTTTTTTAATGATTATTATATATTTCTCTAAACTACATGCCAAACCTTCAGACATCTAGGTCACCTACACAATTTTTAACTCACGTCTAATATTATCATTAACGAAATGCAAGAGAAAAAATTTTTTTGAATCTTAAATATTTGTCATTTTATAACTTTTTGGCTTCTTCTGTAACAATATAAAAAGTGTCGTTAGGGATTTTTGGGTCTAAGGTGGCTATATACTTGCATCCTTTGTTATTTTAATAAGTTTTCCTCTAATCAGAGCGTGCGATTTGAAAAAAAAAAAATTAAATATTAAATGTAGCCTTAATGAATGTTTTGTAATGTAATGTAAAATGTAGTCTTAAACAAGTTTTATAAATTTGCATATTGGCTATATTGCAGATTCAACGAAAGTATGCACACTCAAGCAAAAATTCAAATGTTTCGGATATTGGAGACTTGAAATCCGTTTTCGAGTTGGCCGAACGCAGTAGTCCTGGAGTCAGTGATCTGTTTCTTAAAGAAATAATACACAAATTAGTTCCTGGATATTCAGAGACACGCATCAACAACATCATGGATAAAGCCATTAGGTAAAATCAACTAATTTTCAATGTATTGAATAACAAGTTGTAAACTTTAACTTTTTACAGAAATAAGAAGTAAATGGCAAGTTAGTAATCGCTGTTTTACCATTAAAATACACAACTTCAGCAATAATATTCACAAGAACGCCGCTTGAGACGCAGCTGACAGAATAGAAGTAACACATACACACAACTGCGTAAAACACACTCTTAAAACAATATTTATTTAATGACTAAATTCGAATTTTATACAGACAGGCAACGTTCGGAAAAATGTTTAATTTATTTAATCTTATTAATTTTTTCTTAATCTATATTCCATACACTTATAAGTGATTAATTAAATTCCTAGCAATTGTTGAAGGTTGTTGTATGGGAAAATGCGACAAATTATATTCTTTACTTTTTTTTTAATTGACTAGCGTTTTGTGTATTATTGGAAGAAATCTGTTTTGATTATGCTGAGAAATCAAAGTTATTTAAAATTGTATCTTCTTTGTATGAATGTACATTTAAGTTAATTTTTAGAAAAAGATGATTATGATAAATTGCTATATTTATTAATACTAATAATAAAAAAGAAAACTATAATTGCAAGAGAAAAACTATATATTACATAAAATAAACACAAAAAAAAAAACAATTTTAAATGAAAACTTATGAATTTAAAAATAAAAGAAATTTAGTGTGACAATATTTAAAGATGGTCTAACCTTATTTTTAACACAAATTTTTTTGCATATTTCCAAAGATTTCAGATGTAAACCTATTCAATCAAGTCTGCCTTGGTTCGAAATAATGGGGTGATAGATCAGTGCGAGGGAAGGGGCAATAATGTGAAACATGTGTGGGTGGCAGTCGAGCACGCTATCTACTCGACTATTGATGGCTACCAGGGGCATCATTGTCAAGAAATAAAAAAAAACAGTTCCATAGCATCAATTTATCACAGTCGCAGAAAATAATTACTCAAAAAGGTAAAGGTAAACAAACCAATCATGGTCGGTTTGTATAAGCTATCCGCATAACACCTTTGTTAAATTTTGTATAAAAGTGAAGTGAAACTTTCGCCGCTTAATACAGCTCTTCAGCAAGCCAATGTAGTAAAATAACTTGGTGTTCCTTGATGTGTTCAGCATGCATAAATGCTTGCTTTTTTATTTGTACATGGTTGAATTGTATATTATTAAAATTCGGTACACTGTTTTGTGGGATCTTTTCCCGAGCATGATGAAAAATTAGACTGGATTTAACAAAGGGGCGTGTCACTATTAATAAAATTCCGTATCTCAGTTAGTGTTGGAACTAGGGTATTGAAATTGGGTAAAGGGGTGGGTAGGATCGCTTCCGAGCATGTTAGAAAAAGTAGGCGGGACTCAATAATGGGGCGTGGCAATATCAATAAAATACCGTATCTCGTCTAATAGTAGGACTAGGTTATTAAAATTCGGTACAGTGTTTTGTGGGATCTTTTCCCGAGCATGATGAAAAATTAAAATGCCGTATCTCAGTTAGTGTTGGGACTAAAGTATTGAAATTGGATATAGGGGTGGGTAGGATCGTTTCCTAGAATTTTATTAAAAGTGAGTGGGATCAAACAATGGATCGTGGCACGATAACGTTCGATGTTAAGGGATCGAATGAAAGCTCGTAGCAGTCGATACATTCAAGAGTAGGTTTACTGAAGAAATAATACCAAATTACGATATATTCAGTACGTCCACGGAGATGCTATAATTCCAAATGCTTACTTTTATGTGCCGAGTGGTACGTTCACGGAAGAGACGATTCGAGTCCAGGTCTGGAGCTCAATCAAGATTTTGATTGATACGATCATGATAAAGGGTTTTCCAATAGTAAGTGTGGTACTTTGTTATCGATTAAAATCTGCATTATCGACCCTTGTCCGCCATATTTTGTGTCATTGTCATTGTGACAGTATAGGATTTAAGTTATGGATCGCTACACAAAAGCATGGTATAATTATACAAGGTAGCATTGACAATTGCTTATTTTCTCTTCTACAAGAAAACATCTCCTGTCAGAAACAACTGTTTGTGCAAATGCATGGTATAATAATACAAGGTAGCATTGACAGTTGCTTGGGAAATCATATACTGTCAAAAAATATACTCAAAAAGAGAGCGCTCACAATCCGCCATTGAAAACGTTGAAGTGAAAAAAAAAAACAACCACAGCAGCTTCTGATGTATTTCCACAAAAAGCTGTTTTTGACAGTTTATGTTTTCCTGTTGAAGAGAAAATAAGCAGTTGTCAATGCTACCATGTATTATTATACCATGGTGCAAATGCATCAGCAGCTGCTGGAGTTGTTGTTTTTTTTTCACTTCTACGTTTTCAACATTGCTTATGTTTTCAATGGCTGATTGTGAACGCTCTCTTTTTGAGTATATTTTTTGACAGGAGATGTTTTCCAAATCAACTGTCAATGCTACCTTGTATAATTGTACAACACAAGTGAATGTTGTGTTTTTGATAAAATCGTGAATCATGTTGCGCTACTCAGAAAAACAGGTTTTCTTCTTGTTGCGAAGATCACAAATCATTTAAATTTTGTGATTGTGTTTGTAATTGCCATTTCTATCAACAAAAATAGCGAAAATTTGCAACAATGCAAATAAAAATTACGCAAAAATAATATCGCACAGGCGCGGGTTCAATTCCGGCGGCTGGCATGATTTTTTTTTTCAATTTCGCATTATTTATTATTTTTTTTAAACAATAAATAAATAATTCTATAAATAAAATTTTGAGCAAATAATTTACTTCTTTGCAATCATTTTATTTTGTTTTATTATTTAAGCTTAGGTGGTTAATATATATGTGCATATGCTTAGAGTAAATTTTATTTTTAATTTTTATGATGATTTCGCATGGATGTTTAATTGAATTATAATTTTTTTTTCCTCAAATGGCATTATTTAAAAAAAAATTATTTCATTTAAAAGTAAGTATTATTAAAAAAAAACTGACAAAATGTATAAAATTAATTAAATTATTTGCAAGAAATGGTAAAAAATTAAAATAAAATGTACTCTAAACATATGCACAGACAATACATATTAGCTTCCTAAGCTTAAATAATAAAACAAAATAAAATGACTGCAAAGAAGTAAATTTTTTGCTCAAAATTTTATTTATAGGATTATTTATTAAAAAATTGTTTTAAAAAAATAATAAATAATGCGAAATTGAAAAAAAAAATCATGCCAGCCGCCGGAATTGAACCCGCGCCTTCGCGATATTACCTAAGCTTAAATAATAAAAAAAACAAAAACAAAATGACTGAAAACAAATAAGTTCTTCGCTTGAAATTTATAAAAATTACAAATTATTATTTACTAAAAATTGATTAAAAAAAAAAATGTATATTTTAAGAAAAAACAAAAAAAAAAAGCAAACTTATAAGGCAAAATATGCAGGCGAATGACAATCGGTACGACATTTTGGTGGGAAAATGTCGAGTTGTCACTCTAACCCACAAAATTGCATTATTTGAGCAGGCTAATACGTATGGCCAAATATCCCTCTTATACAACTCTTGCAACAAAAACGAAATGAGAATTATAAGAACTAAGGTTGCAACTGCAAGAGAACAGAGTGCGATGCTGTTGCTGCTTGTCGGAATATGTGTGTACGTGTGCGATGCTGTTGCTGCTTGCTTGTATGGAATATGTGTGTACGTTTCTCACACTGGTTCTGTGATGAACACACAGATAATCGTACTGCTCTTACACATGATGTTATAATACATAAAATACAAAGCATATGAAAATTAATACAAAATTTGAAGGAGTTAAATTTTGATTTACTTATAGAATCAAAAAAATTATATGTAGCAATATGATTATTTAAATACAAATCAAAAGAAGAAATATGAAATATGTTACGAGCATACTTGAATTTTCTTCAATGCATGCATAAAGTATTAAAAACTTATAATGAAAGTGACAAACATTTTCTCAAAATTTTGTGCTCCAGATTAACACTCCCGTATAACGTATTCTACGTTAAAAAATGAATAATTGTGATCGAAAATCACTTATATATCACAATTCCCTAACATTGAATTTGAGAACATGTGAAAAGTTATTACTCAAACGAATGCTTCTAGCAATGGGTTCATTAAAGGAATAATTTGTTCTGTGAATTCTATCATCAAACATACGATGATTTCTTAGAGATCTAGCTGGAATATGTAAAACGAACAGACTCGGAATATCATTACAATAGATTTTCCCAGATAGAACGTTGTGAACAAACAAAAGGGAACAATAAGATCGTCTATCACTTAAAGACTGCAACCCAAGAAGTTTACGTCTAGCTTCATAAGATGGAAGACCCTCTGGCCACCTCATTTTATGAAGCGCATATTTTGTAAAATGTTTTTGAATTTTTTCTATGCGATTAGCGTGTTCAACATAGAATGGATCCCAGATAGTTGAGCAGTAATCAAGAATACTTCGCACTAGAGAGGTATAAAGAGCTTTAACTGTTAAAGGGTCTTTAAAACTTTGAGAATTTCTCTTAATAAACCCCATCATATAGCATATTCTACTTTAGTGATTACATATTTATAATGAGATTTGAAACAGAAACTAGAGTAAAAAATTACACCTAAATCCTTATTCTCATGTCTGCGGATTAGATTTCAATTATTGATAGAGTTGGTTGCTACACTTCGTATACGAAACTATACAACATTTATTTATGTTTAAATTCAAATTGTTTATCGAACACCAATGACTTAAAGTGTTTAGATCATTTTGCAACAACAAGCAATCCGAAGTAGCGGAAATTTTTAGAAATAACTTAACGTCGTCAGCGAAAGCAAACAATTTTAGACATCAAATAAACGAGGCAAATCATTTATAAAAATCAATAAAAACTTTTTAACAAAAAAAAAACCCGACTTCAAAATCACTACAAAGTAAAAAATAATTTTAAATAACTTTTCCCATTCATTTCTTGGTCATATATTAAAAGCTATTTATACGTGTTATAATATTGGAAATCTTATCATTTTCATTTTTTTTATTTTGTTTTATCATCAATATAGTAATTGCTTTATGTACATAAAAGCTTTGAAGTCGGCGCTTATCTTACTATGTCGAAATCTTTTTATTTTAATTTTATCTAATTTGTTTTATCATAAAAATATTATTAACTTTATGAATATAAAAGCTTCTTAGCGATTTTTTTCTTTCAATTGGCAATTTTTGAGTACGCTGAATGTAGCCAATGCGTTCCATGCATTGTTTGTGCAGCTGTTACACACTATGTCATATTCAATATGAGCTTTACAAGCTCACCCAAAACAGTTTAGTGAGAATTTTAATGTGTACAAAGCTTTTAAAATTACTACAGTGTCACCAAGGCACCAAATAGTGCACGGATGGTAAAAGGTCATGATTGTGTGTCAAAGATGAGCGCCGACTTCAAAGCTTTTATGTTCATAAAGCAATTAATATATTGATAATAAAACAAAATAAAAAAAATGAAAATGATAAGATTTCCAATATTATAACACGTATAAATAGCTTTTAATATATGACCAAGAAATGAATGGGAAAAGTTATTTAAAATTATTTTTTACTTTGTAGTGATTTTGAAGTCGGGTTTTTTTTTTGTTAAAAAGTTTTTATTTCTTCCTTTTTAGATAATATGAAATATTTTATGCAATAGTATTTATTCTTGAGGAAAATTTTAAACATGAAACTTTGTTCTTAACAAATTTGATTTATTAATTCCTGAAAGTTTGTGGGGTATTTTCCATTTCTGCTTCTTTACAATTTGTGGTGCCACGCCCTTTCTCTGATCCCGCCTAATTTATTTACCGTACCATATAATGATTCTACCTACCCCTGTGCCAAATTTCAGTTTCCAAGTATCAATATTAACCGTAATATAGTACTTTCCTTAAAGTGACACATCCTGTGTACAATCCCGCTCACTTTTTTAATGATTCTACCTACTTATCTACCTGCATACCAAATATTAATACGCTAGTGTCAATATTAACTAAGATATAGTATTTTTATAATATTGACACGCCCCTTTGTTGAATAACGCCCACTTTTTTGGCCGTAATTTGCAGTAACTGTACCTACCCATATACTACATTACAACACCCTAGTGTCAATATTATTCGATATATAGTGTGTTTCTAATATTGCCACACCCATTTGTTGAATAACGCCCACTTTATTTACAGTGATTTTTAAAAATTGTGTCTACTCCTGTACTAAATTTCAGTACTCTTGTGTCAATACTATTCGAGATACAGTGTTTTTCCAATATTGCCACACCCCTTTGTCAAATAACGCCCACTTTATTAACTGTTATTTGTAATAACTATGCCTACCCATGTACTAAATTTCAGCGCCCTAGTGTCAATATTATTCGATATATAGTGTGTTTCTTATATTGCCACACCCCTTTGTCGAATAACACCCACTTTATTTACAGTAATTTTCAAAAATTGTGTCTACCCCTGTACTAAATTTCAGTACCCTAGTGTCAATACTATTTGAGATACAGTGTTTTTACAATATTGCCACACCCCTTTGGCAGACAACGCCCACTTTATTGACTTTAATTTGTAATAGCTATGCCTACCCACGCACTAAATTTCAGCACCCTAGTGTTAATATTATTCGATATATAGTGTGTTTCTAATATTGCCACACCCCTTTGTCGAATAACGCCCACTTTCTTTACAATAGTTTTTTAAAATTGTGTCTACCCCTGTACTAAATTTCAGTACCCTAGTGTCAATACTATTTGAGATACAGTGTTTTTTTAATATGACCACACCCCTTTGTCAAATAACGCCCACTTTATTGATCGTAATTTGTAATAATTGTGTCTACCCCAGTGTTTTTACTGTAAATTTCAGTACCCTAGTGTCAATATTAACTGAAATACAGTGTTTTTCTTATATTGACACGCCCCTTTGTCGAATATCGCCCACTTTTTTAAAAAAGGACCTCCGCGTTCATGGTATCTATCTGTTGACAAAAAATTACGGAAATCGGGCAATTGCTTTAGGAGTTATCGATGTACATACATTTAAAAAAAAAAAAAAAAAAAAAAAAAGCGCGGACAAACCAACGAAATTGAGAACCTCCTCCTTTTTGAAGTCGGTTAAAAACAATTAAGGTCCACAGTGCGTACCTTGTGGAATACCAGAAGAAGCAACTATTACGTCTTCTGAAATAGTTGAATCAATTTTGACCAAGGGCTTACGATTAGATAGAAAACTATTCAAAAATTTGACTAGTATATCTGAAAAACCATATTCCGAACGACTTCGAAAAGTCCGTGTACATCACATCAAGGTGACAGCGATCAACCAAGGCATCTACTATGTTTTTGGAAATCAATATAAAATTTGTTAAGGTGGATCTGCCGGGTAAAAAACCGTGTTGAGAGTGACTTATAGCTGCATTTATCTGGTTATAAAGCTTGCTTTTTATAACATGATCAAAGATTTTAGCAAAAGTGGGTTGCTTAACAATTGCTCTATAACAGTGCATTAGTCATTAGTGAAACAACAGTGCATAACATTGCGAATAAATTTTATCAAACTGGGTCCGTACTTGATGATCCGAAGCCAACGCTCGCAACAATTGACCATTTCCGTGACATACATGCATCGAATTTTCCGCTTGGACTTGAAGTTAACCAGCAAACACAAGTCAAAGGTTTGAGAATTTTTTTTGTCAAATTTGATTTCAAATGTGACTCAAATCATTTTCAAAACGAGAATTAATGTTTGATATTAACATTTGAGTTCGATTTAAGGTTGATTTGAGAATTAAAAATCATTGCTTAAAATCATTTTTTCGGACGATGCTCATTTCCACCTTGGTAGCTATGTTAACAAGCAAAACTGCCGTATCTGGAGCTCGGAAAATCCACAAGTGATCGTGGAGAAGCCAATGCATCCATCGCGAGTCACTGTTTGGTGTGGTTTATGGGTCGGAGGCATCATCGGGCCGTTTTTTTTCCAAGATGAGGACGGAAACATTGAAAATGTCAACTCTGAGCGGTACCACACTATGTTGGATGACTATTTTGTGCCGGAGGTTGAAGCTTATGATCTGGACGATGTGTGATTTCAACAGGACAGCGCTACACCACACACAACTGGCCTCAATTTGGACTTTTTGAGTCGCAAATTCCCGAACCGTGTAATTTCTCGTCGGGGTGATGTAAATTGGGCACCCAGATCACGCTATTTGATATCGTTAGACTTTTTACTGTGGGGGGACATGAAGGATAAAGTCTATAGAATGATCCGAAGACGATTCCAGTGAGATATCTACGGAATAGTCGCGGTGAACATATGCGGGAAATAATTTTTCACACATAGTCCTATTGCGTGACCTTTTTAACGAAACAAAATATTTGGAAACCGTTTGCGTTTTATTCAAAATCAAATTAAAACACGTCTTAATGGATCACCCTTTACGATAACAAGGTACGCTCATTTTAAAATGGCTGACCAAATGTGAAATTTTACAACAACAAAGCTGTAAGTGCCACAAATGTCAAACGGCAAATGCAACAACATCAATAAGAACAATTTAATATCTACAGCTGACTTTAAGTATTCCTTCCTCAAATAGAAGCCTATAGGTATACCTTATAGCATGTTTCCACGGCACCCTGAACAACGTAATTCGGCTCTCATTCGTAATTCGAGGCTGAATTATGTTCCGAATTAACTTATTCGCCATACAACATTTGACAAGCTGAATTACCTCATTCGAAGTTGATTCAGTTTGAATTAGCATCCGAATCAAGTAGAAATCGGTTTTATTTCTAATTTTTATCGAAAACAGCAATAGAAGAAAGACAAACAAAACAAAAAGTCAAAGTCAGCTATCAAAGTGAGTATTGCTTTCAGCTCTACATAGTTTCAGCTGTCAAACTGAATTAACATTTCTTCGTGGGAACAGGCTATTTCAAATTCTTAATTCGCAAGCCAAAATACTTGATTCAGAGTGCCGTGGAAACATGCTATAATTCGGCTCTCATTCGTAATTCGAGGCTGAATTATGCTCCGAATTAACTAATTCGCCATACAACATTTGACAAGCTGAATTACCTTATTCGAAGTTGATTCAGTTTGAATTAACATCCGAATCAAGTAGAAATCGGTTTTATCTCTAATTTTTATCGAAAATTAATCGAAAACAGCAATGGAAGAAAGACAAACAAAACAAAAAGTCAAAGACCGCTGTCAAAGTGAGTATTGCTTTCAGCTCTACATAAACTATGTTTCCATTGCGAGTTAACTCGGGGTTTACTCGATGTTAACTCGCTATGGAAACGCGAGTTGAGTTGAGTTTCGTTAAATCCACGAAACTACACGAAACTTGTAAGATTTAACTGGGTTCTATCTGTCAAAGTGAATGCTGCCATTTAGTATCCATTTCGCTAGTAAAACAATAACAAAAATGCAAATGAAATTGACAAGTTCGACTCAACTCGATGCTGTGCATGGAAACACTATCGAGTTAGCGATGCCATTTTCTTAACTCGACGAAAACCCTAACCCCGAGTTAACTCGCCATGGAAACATAGTAATAGTCTCAGCTGTCAAACTGAATTAAGATTTCTTCGTGGGAACAGGCTATTTCACATTCTTAATTCGCAAGCCAAAATACTTGATTCAGAGTGCCGTGGAAACATGCTATTATATATATATATATATAGGTATATAGGTATACCTTATAGTTTATCAATGATACGATCACGATACAATTATACAAGGTAGGAGTGACAGTTTTTTCGTCTTGCACCAACTGTCAAAAATAGTATAAATGAGAGAACGAAAAAAGTAAGAAAGAAAATAGAAAGTTAAATATACAGGTAAATGACAGTCGGTGCAAGACACTCGTGAGAAAATAGCCAGTTGTCACTCCTACCTTGTATAATTTGATCATGGATACGAAAGTTCATTTTCGCTCTCGCAGAGAGTTCATCTTTTTTTGCTGCCAAAAAAACCAACAAAATTTTATTTATCAATCAATTTGAATGACGTGTAAACTGGACCTATTCCTTTTAATATTTATTCCTACACTAGTATTGTTTGTTACAATATTAGTGTAGCTTGTAAAAGTACGTTGCTTATTTTTTATGTATGGATGTATTTGAAAATTTAAAGATATTAAACACAAAATTTATAGGAATAATTTGAAACCTACCTGAAATATGTTAGTGGTAAATATTTACACTAAGCGCACCAAATTTTTTTTTCTTCATGGTAAATTCATAAATTGTAAAAATAAGTCAATTATAGGATGTATGCATTCTTCTTTCCATACAAATAAAAAAATATAAATCAATGAATTGTTTCTATAAATTTCGAAACATGTATTTTTTATGTACACATAAACATCAACATAAATCGGTTGAATGGCCTTGGGCAGGCTCCTAAGTCAGCAAGAAACTAAAGTATTGAATAATAAGGTGAGATCTTTTCTTTCACTTTTATTTAAAAAAGATATGTTGTACATAAAAAGTCATTTCAAGTTGAGTCGTTTTCGAGTTGCGTCATTAATGCGTTAAAAAAACGCGAGGCTATAGTGTATATTGAATATATTGAAACCTATATATTTATATTGAAAACCTACTATTAAGGCTAATAGTAGTAATAGTTCACACACAGGCCGAAACCGAAAAACCAGTTTAGCCGAAAAACCAGTTTTCAGAGAAAGGTGTTCACATTAGAAAAGCAGCTTTTCATTTGACAGACAGTAGTCATATGTTTGTTATTATTGCGTTTTGTGTCATTGTTCTCAAAACATAAGATGCTCGAATTGGATTCAAGTATACAAATAAAAAAACGGATGAAATGTCAAATATCAGTAGCAATCTAGATTTTAGTAAAAGATTTAAATTTAACTTCAACGAACAGACTTCAGAATCAGGGTTTTTTTAGCTTTTCAGAGTTTTTTGCTGGTAAGCAAACAAAAAGCTGCTTTTCATTTGATAGTTTTTCTATGGCGAAAAACTTAAGATTTATTTTTTTATATTTTTATTTATTATTAGCTTAATACAAGCAGATAATTAACATTCATTTCTTAATTCTAGGGTTTTTTTTAGTTTTTTTTTATTTGTAGGGTAGGGAATTTACGTAGGAAAGACGTATTAGAAAAAGATATCAAAATTTATTTAAGAGGGAGGGGTTCGGATCTGCTGAGATGGAAGTAGAACTCATTGATCAAATTGTTGGTCAGACGACTAGTTATAGGTTCGCCACATCCATAGACGGTGCGATGAAAGTTGAAATGGAAGAGAGGTACAGACCTTAGGTAGCGTGGGTTGATATTAAGGGATATCAATTGGAGAAGTGTAGGGCAGTTAATGGTGCCGCCTAGTAGTTGATGGATGAAGAGGACATCGGCAACTACCCTGCGTTTTTCAAGAGTTTGCATGTTAATCAACATCAAACGATCAGCATAAGGAGGTAAATTGATGCTGTCGGAACCACGGAGGCCGCGTAACGCAAATCGAAGGAATCTACGTTGTATAGCTTCAATACGCAACGTTTTACAAAACCAAGAGTAGAGTTGGCTCTACAAATGATATTATCGATATGGGATCGAAAATTAAGTTCTTTATTGCAAATTATACCCAAGTCTTGGAAAGAACTTACTAAGGGAATCGGCTCGCCAAATATGTAATAAGTTCGCGATGGAGATTGGGGTCTCTGACGCGAATATGTCATAGCTTGGCATTTGTTGATATTGAGTTCCAGGCAGTTTTTTTGGCACCAAGTAGAAAAACTGATTAGATCATCTTGAAGGCAGGTTGAGTCAGCATTAGTATGTATGCGTTGATAGATTTTCATGTCATCAGTATAAACAGAAAGATTTGAGTATTTGATGACCTCATCGACATCGGTCCTCGACCAAGGTGGCTACCTTGAGGGACACCAGAAGTTGTTGTAAAAAATTCGGATTTTGAAAACCTAAAGATGACATTATATCGACATTCTTTAAGGTAAGATTTAATCCAAGCAATAAACGGGGGTTGAATGCCGAAAGTTTTTAGCTTACGAAGGATGAAAGTGTGCGAGATTTTGTCGAATGCTTTGATACAAGTCAGTTGATACAACGTCAACTTCATAACCACTTTCCAAAGAACATAGGGTATTCGAGTGAATTCTGTGAGGTTGGTAATAGTGAATCTTCCCTTGAGAAAGCCATGTTGGCTAGGGGAAAGAGAATATCATGCAGCTTTTCAGCTGAAAAGCCATTATTGCTCGAAAAGTTGCTTTTCAGCCTCAGTGTGAACATAGTATAAACAGCAAAACTCTATAACAGAACTTTTTTACAAATATCACAAAACCCTGGTTGTCTTGTTTAAGAGCGTAAAAATTTTAATACTTATACAAAATAAGGGTATGTCAAGTATCTGGAGAACATTATATTATTGAATTATGATTATACTATAGGTAAAAGTGAAATAATTTTTTTTCTTTCAAATAAATACATGTTTTTTTCTCTGAGTTAAAATTATTGAAATCACTAAGACCTTGATTTTTTTTTTAATTATAAATTTTTATTTAAATATTCCAGATCATATTCCATATTTGAGAAAATATGTGCTTAGAGCATTGATAGATGTTCTATAATATTATCCTCGTGAAATTTAATTTATTTTGATGTTATATAAAAAAGACTATTTGAATTTAAAGAATTATAAAACAAGAATGGTTAATTATTCATTGATCTTTAAAGTAAAAAAAGTTAGTCCTTAAGTAAGAAAATATAAGTTCATATATTTCCGCTAACCAGCACTGTTCTTCTTTATGACTACGTTGTCAGCCGTTTATCGTGCTTCTTCATTCTCTTGATTCTTCATTTGCTGCTGACGGTCGTCTTTCGTTTTTGTTTGACACGAAAAAATCGGAAAAATCGAAATTGTTAAAATTTGCGAAGAATTTATCTAAGAAGTTAATTTATTTACCAAAAAGTTGCGAAAGCAAAAATGGGGTAATAATCTTTACAAACAAATAAAATTACTTTAAAGTAGATGGATGTGAAAAATTATAAAGTTGAATAGCGAGTGGCAAGTGAAAAATGCCTCCGCCCGTGTCAAATGTTCACAGTGAGGGGGTGGAGCAATTCCAAAGTAATTGAAAATAAAAAAATTTTCGAAGCGTAGTACAACTTGAGCACCTAACATATTTCATACAATTTTAGAGTATTTTGAAAACTCTTCGATACTTTCTAATGAATTTGTAAAGCGGGGTATGGCGGTGTATCAATTAATAGAGAAAACATCTTGACGTTTCTATATGTGGATGTGAATGTAGTTTTCGTGCTTAATCGATTTGTTTAATCCATCAATTTTCGTTAAGCACTATACTGCATTGTAAAGATATTCCATAGTCTGCTCAAAATTTACTTAGAACTCTAGTGAACATTTTTGTTATGGTTTCCTCTAAGAACATTTTGGAAATAGTTTAAAATTAATTTAAATTATAATTGTTAAATATAATGCTTGCGTTATTTTTCACAGTGAGCAGCCAATCTTCACTTGTCAGGCTCATGTGTTTCACATAGATCCAAAAACAAAGCGAACATGGATTACAGCTAGCATGAAAGCAGTGGGCGTGAGTTTTTTTTATGACTCGTCACGTAATTTGTATCGAATTATTAGCGTCGAGGGTACGAAGGCTGTTATCAACTCTACCATAACACCAAACATGACCTTCACCCAGACTTCGCAGAAGTTCGGACAGTGGAGTGATGTACGCGCAAACACTGTCTATGGACTTGGATTTGCTTCTGAATCGGAATTGACAAAAGTAACAACCATGGAATTTGAATGTTGTATATGTAAATTCATAGGTAAATTTTTTTCTTGCAGTTTGTTGAAAAATTTCAGGAGGTTAAGGAAGCAACGAAAAATGCCATGAAGTCAGCCAATGGTAAAGAAAGACAATTCGGTTAAAGAAAGCATCAAACTGATGCTCTAATTCTCTTTAATTTGAAGGGTCTACAGCAGCAACTCCAACAACTTCGGCCAACACTTCACCAATATCATCACGCACGGGTGCCATGCAACAAAACGACAATACAGCGGTAGATCCACACACAGTTGAACCTCCCAACATGTCGAATACTAATACGCAAAATGCCAATCCCGACAGTCCGTCTCACAAGCTGCTGCCCGCTGTAGATGTCAAACCTGATGTCGCCAGCTTAACCACAGGTCCTGCCAATGTTGGTTCTCATGCTGGTAGTGGTCAACCACCAACTGGCGAGCAACAGTTGAAGTACGAAAACGAACGTTTAAAAATGGCTCTGGCTCAGAGGTAAGAATTTTTAATTCGATGCTTCTGCTGGAACTCACCTATTTCAAATTGCTTAACTTTTCAAGCTGTGCCAATGCAAAGAAATGGGAAATTGAATTGGCAACACTAAAAAATAACAATATTCGCCTAACAAGTGCGTTGCAGGTAAATAATATGATGTAAATTTATAATTTTCTTCATACGTACATATCCACGTATATAAAGATAATTACAATTTGTTTTTGAAAAAGAACCATTATTTCGTCATTGCGGTTTAATATTGACAAGTAGCAACAAAAATCACTACTAAACGATCCATTTTGTAGTTCGAAGCTTATGTAAATCTTTGAATAATGTACAATAAAGTTATGTCTAACTTCTTTCTAACTCACGACTTCTTATAGCCTCTAATAAAACTGCTCGTAATTATTTTATATATGTTTATAGCTTTATATTACTTTTTATTTTAGAAATTTGTAATATTTTTAATCCTAACAATTCTAAAAGGCTAAAAGTTCATATAAAAATCAATATGTTTACAACTTTCTCACAAAGGAATCAACAGCTAACGTTGATGAATGGAAGCGCCAACTTCACACCTATAAGGAAGAGAATATACGCTTGAAGAGAGAGATGGATTTACTGCGTGCTGGTGTGGCTGGCACAACAGCATCTGCAGCAGCTGGTGGTGAAATCGCGGACGACTTGCGTCGTGAAGTCGGCTTGCTCAAAGGACGTATTGAATCACTTGAAAAAGAGTTGATGAACCAAGAAATTGAACTGAAAGCGGCTAACAAAAGTCTTCGGGACAAGACAAGCGATCAGAATGTAATGAATTTTGTTATATTTTTTTGAGCACAATTTTAAATAATATGAATTGCAGATGGCCAAACTCAGTGAATTAAATGCATTGTTTGCGAAGCTTTTGTCAGAATTATTTAGTGTTCAGAAAGATATGGAAGGTATTATGCATCCCACAAAAAGCACTTGAGACACAAAGTTAAATTTTTTAAAAAAGGTAAGCAACTTTCATTATTATAATATCGTTGGGCATCAATTTGAATTTATTTGAAATAAAATTGATTTGTTTACAATTTTAAGGTTTCAGAATCTGAGCAACTGGCAGCTATGGAACAACAAATTCAGAAATGTTTTGGCCCTGGTACCACCAATGATGCTGAAAACACACTCTCGAATGTCACTTCAATACAATCTCAACTACAATCATTGTACGAAACATGCGACGATACTTTAAAAATTTACGATAAACTAAACAACTATAACAATGTTAATATAAAGCATTCAAATGAGAAAGTTCGAATCCAGCAAACTGCAGCAACTACAAATTTAAACGATAGCCATTATATAAAAGCAATGGACAAGCACTCGACACTATTGCAGGAACTCCACCAACGACATGCAGAATCCTTACCACATGCTTCAGTAGTTTCTGCTTTAAAAAATACAAACATGACTGCAATGAATGCAGATGCTTCGCCTACTAAAACGGCGGCGTTCAACAATAGCGGTGTCGGTGGCAAAACAGCAACAATACTTGTCTCGAAATCGAAAACCAAAACTGGTTTGCCGTTATTACTTAAAAATTCCATAAACAATTAAAAAAAAACCAACCAGCCTCCTGCCCATAAGTTAAGGCAGATTTTTCAAAAATGAATGACTAATCTTTTGGTATGACTACCAGAACCCTGTGGACTTAAGTATATGATAATTTTTATGAGGATTGTCATGGGTTTTTGCACAGTATTTTTGTTACAATTTGTTACCATCTAATATTTTTGACAACATTGGAATCAAGTGCAATATTGCTTTCATAACGAAACCTTCTTCGTCTGATTTACTATTGCTCGAGCAAGTGAAAAATTGGTTTCAATAAATTTGAAACTTTTTCACTACTTTAAAGAAACAAAATACTTTCTAAAAACAAATAAACTGATGGTATTAAATAAATATTTATTCAGCAATCCGACATAAAACTCGAATAAAACTGACATTTATTAAATGATGAACTCCTTAGTGTTGTAAGTTAGATGCAAGTTTGAATGATATTAAACGTTAAAATAAATTTAGGCAAAGTAAGCTATTTATTATTTTAATATTGATCTGTGTTTTTTATGTATTTAACAGCAATGATTTTTTTATATAATAATTGCATTTCAACTGTTCTCTTATTTTGTATTTTTCCAAGTTGAAATAGTAAATGATATTCAAACCTATTATATGTGTAACAATGACGACGAATATGATTACTTATACTAAAATAGCAACATTAGTTTAAAACTATAAAGAATTATAATAATCTCACAAAACATACATACATAAATCTTAATGAAGTATTATTGTAGTTTTCTAATAACTGAGTCTTTGGTTTTTATTGAAGCCATGACGCAGCCTTTCAAAGGTGACAGCTTCGTATAATCTTTATAACTCATAAATTGTATTTTTAAAAAATTAAAAACAGACTACAAGGAAGAAGGAAGGCAGAAAAACAACAAAAAATAATTGATTTTTTTTACAGTTAATTGCAATATTGATGATTTTCGGAAACAGTGGTTAATGAATTGTTTTTTTTAAGCAAACATTAAACAAATCAGTTATTATTAGTGTGCTTATGTCTAAAATGCACAAGAGAAAAATGTTTGCATATGTTTAAAACTTAAAGAATTTTATCTTTATATAATTTCTATAAATTATAAAATTAATTAATAATTCATATATGGATGTAATTTTAATCCTAAACACATTTATTTAAAAAGCAAAACTAATAAAGTATTGATAATGTTAATACAAAATCAGAATGAATTTGTAAATATTTGTTTAAGCAGAAAAAAAGGTTTGTAATTTAGGATGTAAACTTATGAAAGAATGTTCAAGGAATATGTGGAATATGAAATTAAAGTGGATTAAAGCTCTCTAGTCTAAAGTGGAGTTTTCAAATATTGATTTTTTGTAAGTTTCATATCTTTTGAATTTTACTTCTTTTCATTACTTTTATGATATACTCGAGATACTGTAATCTGTAATAAAATAACCAAGGTAAGGATGGAGCAAAATGGAAAGAAAAACAGTTCGTATATCTGCTCATGCCTGCAAATTTTTTTTGAATATAGCGGTTTCTTGACAATAATTTCTAAAAATTAAAGGCATTTATTTCGGAAAGGAATATCAGCTGGAAAGGTTGACGCTACGATAACAGATAAAGTTGCACAAGGGAAGCTCAAACCTAAACCATTTAAGGTTAATAATGAGATCTTATCTAATATTGATATTACGATTAATATTGGATAGTTCGGGATCCGAATCGGATCGGATTTTACTCAAAATTTATTAGTATTATCTTCTTAATATATAAAAATGTTGGTGCGAATGTATGTCTGACCATCACCACTGAACCACTGAAGCTATCCACCTTATATTTACACCATATGTTCGTGTGGTGCTCCGAATTATTTTTTTCTAGGTGGCGCTGGATTCGCTCAGATTAACACCACATATTATAATTAGTTATTTAATAAAAATAAAGTTTTTTTTTTCAAAATGTAGACGATAGGTGGCGCTGGGGTGGAGATATTTATATAAATGTAGCCTTTCCTGTATTTAATTTTTATTTAATTTTTATATCAACAATATTAAATTTAAATATAATATAGTTTGGTATAATCACAAAATCTTCCGACAGGTGGTGTTGGTTGGTTATAAGACTTTTTATCAAAGCTTCTTTACTATTTATACATTTAGAAATATTTGGCATTCCAGTATTATTCAAAACTATTCTAAATACAATAGAAAGAAAATTGTTACCTTATTTGTCTTGAAATTTTTGTTATTGCAAAGTTAATATTTTGTTTATATTTAAATCAAACGTAAAAAATTTATCTTATGAAACAAATAATGATTTGCATAATTCATTTTTGGACTCCTCCGTCCAACAAGATGCATCTTCTGGAGCCATGAAATTTACCAACTTTTTATGCACAATATAACTGTAAAGAAAAAAACACGCTCCTTTAGTAAATTAATTCAAAACGTGAATTCAAATTTGTACCGTATTTTTCTGCCTTTGCTAGCTCTTGTGTCTACCTTCTTTTTCATTTTTTGACGTATTTTTTGTAGCTCTATAAGTTGTTTCGTGACCTCAGCAGCATTTGAGGACGAATTTGCTTTGTATTCAATGAGCTCCCGCAATTGTTGATGATAAAAGTCAGTGTCGTCATATATATGACTTTGCATCTTATTTTCGTTGTTCTCCTCGTCATTATCATTTGATTTAAAATTCGTATCCTGGCCTTTGAGGGTTTGTGATTTTTCGATAAGTGCTTTGCGATTAAGCAACGCAGCATCAATTTTCCGAATGATGTCATATTCTTCATTCATTGATTTTTTTTTGGAACCCGCTCCGGGTGTCAACAATTTTGTGCGATCATCCCATTTGAGAAGCACCGTGTTACGGTAGGGTTTGAAATCATTGAAGTTCTGTTCTAAATATTCAGCATAGCGTTTCGTTGGAGGTACACTCGTTTTTGCATCCGTTATGGGAGGTAGTGCGCGTTTTTTTGTATTTTTGAGTGTCGTCCGAATTTCAGGGAACTGACCTTGCAATGTATGTTGAAGTTCCAAAAGGTTGTGTAGTAATTTAGCGACGCAAAGAGCTGATTCCTTAGCTTGGTTGGCAATAGTTTTATTTTCCTTTTGTTCATTTTGGAAAACTAACGGCTCGGGCAGAAGATTGGATTTATTTAACATCTTCTTGGAATGAATACGCAGTTCTAGCATTCTTTCCCAAATGTTAAGCTGGTTTCGCACACAGACACCTTTGCGTATTTCGGCTTGACGATTTGTTTCAGTTAGCATATCATTACCATCAATGATTTTTTCTTCACCGACTTCTTCATCCTCATCCTCATCATAATCATCGTCATCATCATCTTCACTTTGCACCGATTCATTGGCATTACTCGCAACAGCATCATCGCTATCACTTGTGCCAAATTCATCATGCTCAGCAAACGAATGCTCCGATTCACCGTCCTGTAGGTCATCTTCCGCATCTGAATTACTATCATCGTCAGATTCAAAATCCTTCCGTGATGCAATCTTTCCTCTGTACCTGGCACTTTGATCGGACAACAACTTTATATTTTTTTTGCGGATTTCCGAACTCTGTGCATCAGGTAGCTCATAATCTTCCTCATCATAGTCAACAACTTTCGCCGTTGTCGCGTCCTCACCCGATTCATCGCTAGACTGATTTTCACCGTTGGGGTGCAAAATAATGTCTGTTACTTTCTCCGACACTGTTTTTATTTTATTTCTTTGTTTTCTGGGTAGCATATTGAAATATTTATTAAAGATATTTATATAGCAGAAGCGTTTAAATAGTTATCATATTAAATGACAATTCGTTGACAGCACGTGCTACTGGCGTTGCCAATCATTGTCAAAAACATCAATGCAACCAATGTTGCACAAGTTCGTACTTTCGTATAATTTTTAATACTTTTTCTATATCAGTTCGAAGTACTCAATTTTTTCGTATGGGCACAATTTCATTTTTGACGTAGAATTACGTCATTCTCGGAGGGTAGTAGGGCGGTTGATAGTGATCAAGCGGCGGTTGATAGCGTTTTTAGGTAACACTTGGAGCCTTTGGTGTGCCTAAACTACTGATCGTACAATGTTGATGTAAGCACTTGTTGGTCTGCTTGATCTTTATTGAAAGAAAAATGAATGTTTAAACTCTCTAACTTTTACACAAATACATGAAATATAAAGCGAACATTTGATGTTTCTGTTTGCTTTGCGCATGGTTCTTGTATAAGGTTGCTACCTATTTTTCGACTGCATTGGTTCTTGTATATAATAGAATATATGTATGTACTGAGTATTGCTGATTAAAGCAAGAGGGCACTGCCAGTTAAAAAAATATATATAAAACCAGCATTTGATGTTTCTGTTTGCTTTGCTCATGGTGTTTTGTTTAAAGGTTAGTATGCTGTAGAAACGAAAAATCCGCGCCATATAATTCTACACAGTGTAGAGTCAGAATTTTTGTGAGGAGAAAAAAGGAACTGCAGTTCAACCTTCCTCAGTGCAACTAGATAGAGTTCTCCTATATAAAAAATGTAGTTTGCAAGCAAAGAATAACTGAAAGGAAATAAGGTAAAAGTTTATGCAAGTTTACGCAAATGTAAGTTGAAATAATTGTGCAATTTTTTTCTTCTTTAAATTGGCGTTTACTAAATGAACAATGTAAATTTTATGAATTTAAATTACAACTGAAATATCTTCAACAACACTAGGAAGTTCCTGTATCGACATGGTATTTGTAAGATAAGTCAATTTTAATAAAAATGTTCAATAATGATAATTAAATTTCATCTTGTACTGTATAAAAAGCCTTTAGTACATAAAATGGTATGTAATAAATTGTACTATCTTTTGACTAATAAATTATTAATATATGATATGGAAAAAACAAATTCAAAAATTGTACCAACTTTTTTTATGTTTTAGTATAAATAAGAAGTGCATAACTCCATTGTTTCTAATTTAAGTATTATATAATTCTACGTCTTGTGTTATGACATAGTCGAAACTGCTGTATCTTTTATTCACATATTAAATATTTTCTTTTTGTGATGTAAATCGCCTTAGGTTTTGTGAAGTTAATTTTAGTAAAATATCAGTAACTCAGTTTTTATACAAACTCCCATAGTTGTTGAACAAAATTTGTTGCATTATAGTGCAAATAAACTAAACAATTAAATTTAATTTAATCTGATTCCATTTTTTGACGACATCAGCAACTTTTTTTAATCTACGTTTTTTTTCTATGGTCATTATAAATATAGTTTTATAAGAAATTATTTTAGTTTTTCACTATATATTGTAGTTTTTATAAATTTTAAGCAAATCCAAAATCGGAATTTTTTTCTGGAATTGTTACACTCTTAAGGATTTGCAAAATATGGTATCATCCGAATAATGTCTGAAAATAGGAAACCATTTAGCAACAACACTGGTATGCGGTGCAGAGAAACCAAAACGGGTACTTTTGCTAAGAGGGATATTTGAAGAAAACTAAATATAAAGGAAATTTTAAATTTTCATACAAATCAGATGGTTCCGCGTCCGTACTTCCTTCATTTTTCGTACTCCCTCATATTTTGGGCTGAGGTGATTTGGTTTGCTTAAAAATATATGAGACGCGTTCAATAACGATATTTGGCTAATACTATATGCCATCTGGTGGTGTTACGTGTGCGATAAGAGACAAAACTCAGCAAAAAAGTAAAAAAGGTAGTCGCAACTTTTTAAAGACGATAGGATGGTATTGAGAAAATTTTTTTTAAAAAGTCCAAACTTGAATTATATAAAAAAAAACGGGTGGATCTCAGGACCCTCGGTAGAACTGAAATTTTTAAGAAAATTCATAATTTTTTAATAAATAAGTTTCTTAGGAATTTTTTTAACAATTATTTTTGCAAAACAAATCAAAATATTATGTTTTTGTATTAGTATTTATTTTAAAAGTTGGCTAATACAACAACAATTTGTCTATGAATATTAATATACTTGTAATAAAATTATTACTAAATAATAACAAAAAAAAACATAAATTGGCCATTTCAGCCCTTGAACATACTTCTTATAATCAAATTGTATTATGCGTGTTATTAAATGTTTGTACACAAATAATCGAGAACGGGACCTTCTACTTTTATGCTGACTTTGAACAGCTAATGTGGATGACATCGAGTAGACACACGGCCGCCACCTGTATGCCAAAGCAGTAAAAATTAGCATTTAAGGTATTTTATTTATTTATTTCCATTTTTCAAATTTTATTTTGAAAAAAAAAATTTGCTTTTTTGTTCTGATGAACATTCATTCCTACCAAGTGGGTTGATCTGGGATAAAATTGATTGGGATTTTGTATTTCTTCAAAAATTATGAATACTTAAATTTTTTTTTTTCAAATTAAAAATGAAAAATAGTTAAGAATTTTTCTAAGATATACAATTTTTTTACGATATTTGTCCACTGTTGGAGTATTGCGTATTGCGTGGCTCTGGTATCAATGATATTTTCGTAAAAACTTTTAAAGTCCAAAATCTTAAAAATTATGTCTCTTTGAAATAATTTCAAAACTGTTGTTTTAAATGAACAATTAAATAGTGCTCATACATTCCGATAGGGGCGTACTGAGGCCATTTTGATTGGGGAGTTAGCAAGGTATTTTGGTCGACTGGATACCCTTAAGTCCCTCCTTTTTGTTTTTAAATATATCATAGCTTAATTAACTTAATAGCTTAATTCAGTTAAAAATACCAATTAGGCCGATTCTAAAAAAGTAAGGGGGATAGTCTACCCTAGCTTCGCTAGTTTCGCCCTTATATGCAAAGTTATTTTTCATAAAAATTTATTTGTACGAATTTTCCGAAATAAAGAATTTGGCACGACAGATCCTCTCTATCGCATCTTTTTGAATTTTTCAGAAGAAACTCATTTTTGGAGGAAATTTTTCTTCTTCTCAGTGCACACACAACCAATCTAGAATATATCATTTAATAATTCGAATATAATTTTATGTACAAGTAGGAGATACAACATAAGCCTATTAAAAACATGGGCACCACTTCAGATTAAGGAACACTCTGTCAATTTCTCTAGATTTAGGAAAAAATTAAATTCAAATTGATTTCATTGAAAGTCAATGCCTCAGCTTCTCTGAGATAAATAAATCATGAAAAAGAACATCCTAAATGATCCTGTCCCCCATTAGCTCTTTAAGTATAAACATGAACCATTTAAAAAAAAAGTTCACTATCAACGAGCATTTTAGAAACGAAACAACCAAATTAATATGCCGCGATGCCTTCTGTCATGCCCAAAAACTCACCCAGGAGGTGGTTGTGCGATAAGTAGCTGCAACATATATTTGTTAAAGGATAATATTGACAGCATGACCAAAAATTATTAGAAACAACAGCCAATATTCGGTCAACAGTAGGTTTGTTTTTAGAATACATAATATTTGTATGTTACCCCTACAGGACATTTTTTTGGAGGAGTTTGAGAGCTCAATTGACCAAAAGAATTGCAAATAATGTTTATAATTTATGTGACGGTTACATATACAATAGTTTGTATGTTGCTTAAGCTTACTCCAGTATTCCACTCTGCTCACGAGTGGATTGTATTGCAACTTTTAGAGCAGCAAAGTATATTTAAGGATATATTCAGCGGCTTGTTTTTATTTCAATTTAAATTGTAAAACATCGTAGAATATTTTGCTTAGATAAAATATTTCTCTTCAACATTTAACAGTACTTGTGTGTCATTGTCTCGTTAGGTGATATGGAACTCGAATCTATCACATTTAGTACAAGTTAGTATCGAGTAAGAGTGGGAAAAATTTATCATCAGCTAACATCTGTATGTGCCGTTTATTTGACATTTGATTGTATAGGTTGTCAGAGTCTAACAAAGGAACAATAGATAAACTATGGCCTTTGCGGCTGCTGATGGCCAAGGACTGACGGATATGCTGCACGAAACAGTCATTCCAGTGCTGGGTCGTGCGGTATTTAATGCCGCATATTGGGCTCATTAAGCGCGTTTAATGTGACAGCCTGTGGACTACAAGTGTTCATTTCCATGTCAAGTGCAAAAATGTTTTTCCGCTGTTTGTCTGTCTCTTTATCTATCCGTGGAATATCCGTGCGCCGGTCTTGGTATCTGCTTTGCTATCTCACGCTACTTGCACGAATTTGATGTGTGTTGTGCTAGTTGTTCCGCACAATTACAAACAATTGATTTCTGGTTTTGTGTATTTCTTTAGTTTGTTTTTATAAATATAAATATTTTTGTTTTTATCTGCATTTTGAGCTGTGATAGTGCGAGGGTAAGTGTACGAATTTATAAAAGTAACGAACATCAATGTAGGCGCCTTCAATAATGCACGGATGTGCCAGTTAAACGTGCGAATTAAGTTCCGCCAGCACCATAGCCAGAACATTTTGCGCATTTAATCCGTCGACAAAATCCAGCCATCCAGCTAGTCAACCAAGCAACGAAGTAGACAGACAGACATACCATTAGTAAATTATATAAATTTTCAAAATCTTTGTCACCTTGCAGTGAAAAGTTTGAACATTATTTTTATTTTTTTTTTTCACACTGATAACGCTCTCAAAAAGTATCGGTGAACTATCTTGTGGTTAAGCACTTGAATAAGTACCGCCAGTCAGCGAAACCGATCTCAGCCTGCCTATTCCTCGCATGTCTCGAAACGAACTTTGAGCAATATTCTTTCCAATCATTGCTGAGTGTGCGGGCGGTGATGGGGTCACATCACCAAATGCCAAAATAAAAATCAGTGTGTTGGCTTATCTCTTAAAACCGTCTATGTGCGGATGAAGAAGATGAACAAAACCTATACTCGTAAGGCTGAAAACTCAATAAAACAAAATGAAAACAAAAATACAGATTATTTTTCTGTACTTCCAAATCATACTCTATTAAATCGAATAAACTAAATAATTAGATTATCTCTGCTTTTCATGCGATTGCTAGACGAGCATCCGAAGACGTAGCAGGGCAGACAGCACCGAGCTTTAGTAACCTACAAGATCACTGAGAGTAACGAGCTGCTCCTGCTGTTAAAACTGTAAAAGCGAACGGTTGATTGATCCTCGATAAAACTTCAATAAGAATTTATGGTTCTAAGGGAGAAAGGTTACTAGGTTGAAGTGTAAAACAGTTAACAGTCATAGAAAAAGCAGAGGACATCATTATTAAGAGCCTTGACGTAATCTTTTAGGCGCATAAAAAACTCTGAAAGGGTGAACTTTAGAACTGTTGCTTATATAAAACAGAAGTGGGTCTGATGATATACAGTACAAGTGAATATTAATACTTTTGCAGTCTTTTGAAGTTTTCCAAATTGATATTTAAAGTGTTTGTACATAATTTTGAATATCCTTTGACACCTGCGTAAAGGTGTGATTGTATGAAAAGTATGTTTTATGTGTATATCTCAAAGAAAATCAAAACATTGGAATATATCTTCGAATGTTTTCATTGAAATAACACCGGCAGATAAATACGAGTGTTTGTGTTTGTTTATTCAAAACGTTCCAAAATTTATCGGTCGTGCCAACAAATTTAACAAAAAAAAAAAAAAAAAATTAAAAATTTTTAATATATGTGCAAGTCTAAAAAACCCTACGGGAGCCTTTCGTGTCTATCAGCCTTAAATACTTGTTCGCGTGAGACGGGTTAATTTATTTATCTATTGATTTATACTTTATATATTTTTGAACAGTTTTAATCGATCGTGGATTTGTTTCTATGTTTACGTATATTAAGAATGCAGATAAATTTCCAAAACGCAAAATTAATAACGAAAAATGTAACTCGAATTTATGGTTGTCATATGATTTAGAAATAACTTGCTTCACTCACAGCGTTCAAGGTTCGAGGCAATCAATAATCATATCATCAGACAACGAGCGGGTTTTCGATAGAGGGAACTTTTCACCGATGATTAGCGATCTGTGTCGCGAGACACTGGCAAGAAAATGTCACAATCTGAGGTAAATGAAAAAATTTATGATCATCGGGTTTTAACCGATTGGTCCAATGTCAATCAAACGAATGGAACCATGCATTACTCGAAGGATATGATCTTTAACGATGGACACAGGCTGTCGATAACGGTCTACAGGTGAGTGAGAGAGTGAATGAGTGTGACGAAACTTAGTTTGCTGCAAGTTAGAAGCAAAGGTTTACAGAGAATTTTGTAAGAACAGCTTGTCTGTCCTTCAGTTTTTTAAAGATTCAAGTCCTTGCCATACAAATGATTAAGAATAAATAGAGGCATTTTTTTAATATTATAAGACTGTTCATATAAATTAATTCGAATTTTCAGAATTGAATTTTCCCTGAATTTAATTAAAACTATTTTGATATTCAGTTGTTTAGAAGTTGCTATTTCGGCACAGACTGGAATTTTTACATTTAACATATCTTAAAATAACCTAGATATTGTTTTGTGAAGGTTCTTCCTACAGCCTCAAAATTGAGAAATTCTTAAATAAACACAAGAACGTCGACCGAATCCATCTAGTTACAGTTAAGTTAAGTCTAATATGATAAATTTTTATTAGTATTCTTTTTGTGATCTCAACGATTGGAAATTCGACGGTGCTGTATTTGCTAACAAAGAGGCGTTTGCGTGGTCCATCCCGCATAGACATCATGCTAATGCACTTAGCTATCGCCGATCTGATGGTAACTTTTCTGCTCATGCCGTTGGAGATTGCGTGGGCCTATACAGTGCAGTGGAAATCAACGGATTTCATGTGTCGCATAATGAGCTTCTTTCGCGTATTTGGCTTGTATTTGTCCAGCTTTGTGCTAGTCTGCATATCGATTGATAGGTGAGTCTCGCAATAAGAAGAATATGTTTAGGGATAAAGCTCAAGGCTGTTCTATGAATATCTTTAATTGCAGATACTTTGCCATTTTGAAACCATTGAAGCTATCGAGTGATCGAGGACGCATCATGTTAATAATTGCCTGGATTGGTTCTGTGGTCTGTAGTTTGCCTCAGGTATGTTAATTTTCATTAGGTTTTCCTAGCTCTGTGGTTTTAAAAGCTAAAATTTTATCAGGCCTTTCTGTTTCATTTGGAGGAGCATCCAGCAGTTAAGGGCTATTATCAATGCGTCACTTTTCACTCGTTCTACAGTGAATACCATAAATTGCTGTACAATGTGGGCAATATGTGTGCCATGTACGCATGTCCTTTAGTGACATTTATTTACTGTTACGGCGCTATTTACTTAGAAATCTATCGCAAGAGTCAACGCATTCTCAAGGGCATGGGTAATAAGAACATATTGATTTGGCATAACCAAAAGAAATAAAAAATGCGCTTAATCCTCCAGAACGATTTCGACGCTCAAACGATGATGTGCTGGGACGCGCCAAGAAACGAACTCTTAAAATGACGATAATGATTGTTATCGTATTTATCATCTGCTGGACACCGTACTACATCATCTGCATGTGGTACTGGTTGGATAAGACATCTGTGGACAAGGTCAGTTCGTTGGTGCGAAAGGGTTTGTTCATCTTCGCCTCAACAAATTCCTGTATGAATCCGATTGTTTACGGTGTGTTCAATATACGAGGGAGAGGCAACAACAATGCTGTAAGTAAGCTAACATAATTTGGAAATCTTCCAGCGATTTAAAAATAATGTTTTATGTATTCATATGTTGTAGTCGGTTAACAATCGTCACACTTCGCTTTCAAATCGTCTTGATTCGTCCAGAAGTCTGACCAACGGTAATATCAAGATAGCTGCAACAAATGCTGCGTCAGCTAAGAAATCAGAAGAAACAGCAGAAAATGAGGACTGTTTAGATTCGAAACTAATAACGGCATCACTTCAGGATATAAAGCCATCAGTTATATGCATCAAGTAAAGTATATCAATTAAGTCAAATAACACTTTCAAGGCCATTTTACGAGAATCCTTGAAGTGAACTTTAGTTTTTACATCCATTCAGTCAAGTCTACCTTGATTCGAATGGAGTGATATTGGTGGGAAAAAAGGGGCAACCAAGTGTAGCATGTGTACGATGAAAGGGGTATATTTGAAATTGGATCTAGGCAAGTAAAGGGTTAAAGACTCAGTCTATTTTGGTAATTAGCCAATACCACCATAAATTTCACTACCTCCAACTACAACTTTTAAGTTGTAAATATTGATGTAGTTTAAACTTTAGTTAAATGGAAATGCGTAAAGAAGAAATGTTAAATCATAGGACTTGCAGGGGGTTTAAGCCCTGGGACCATGGGTGGCAGTCAAGTGAGTCACCACTAGAAGCACATGCTTACATGTTCTTTACTCTTAGCTTTGAAAAAAAAAAAACAAAAACAATCACATGATTTTGAAGGGATATTTTTGTAAACAGTTCCTTACATAGAAATTCGATAAGAAAAGTAAAAATAAATCAGGGAGGAGGAAAAATCTAGAAACAATTTAAAATATTTAAAATTTTGATTTTTAGAATTAAACAAAGGAATCGAAGGAATACCAAGGAAATCAGGTATTACACCTATTCAGTTAAATTTGCCTTGGTTCGAAGTGGAGTAATGGATCATTTGGAAAGAAGGGCCAATGTAGTAAATGTGACGAAAAGGCATTGACGGGAATTTGAATCTGAGTCAAGTAAAGGCCTTTACTTTAGTCAATTTAATTTATTAAGCAATCTCATTCAAAAACTTCTCTACAATTGCTGAATTTTTAATAGCACTTGATAAGAAATGAGAAAATAAGAATGATTAAAGCGTAGAATTATTGTCTAGCCGGGGTTTGAATACGGGACCCCTGGGGAAGCAGTCAATCACTTTACCACTCGACTACAAAGGTCGCTAGTATTTATTTTTCTTACAATTTTTCTGATAAAGAGGAATAGAGGTAGAGTAAAGTTGGAAACCGTAAGCCTGGATGCTCAAAATTTGTTTTTATACATCCTTTCAGCTTGATCTATAAAAATCTTTAACCCAGGCTATTCATATGTGCATTCTGAATACTGTGATTTTGTTTAATAAGTGTTATTTTCTTTTTCAGCTGTGGTGACTCTGTAGAACTAAAAAACTTGCAAAAACCTTAGCATGGACGAGAAATTTTGGAATAAAAAGCTTAAAATCGTTTTCTGGATGCAAATCTAAAAAACTTTTTCTGGATGGTATATTAATTCAGTGAAACAAAACTGGCAATTGTAGCCGCCTTAACTTAAAATCTTTGAAAACATTCAAGATTTCATGAATAAAGAGTGTTATTCGTACTTGCCTGGGCTTAAAAGCCCGCCCGTAAAAGGGCATATATCAAATTTGAATTATTTAAGATATTTTTAAGTTTTTATTCTTAGTTAAATTGAAATCATTAAAGTTATTTATTATTTAAATAAAAAATCAAAATATGTTAGGGGAACTCTTAAAGAATAAATTATTATTTCGGTTTCATGTTCTGTTTTACTTATATTGATACAGTTAGAAGCAGAAACAGTCGTGGCCGAATGCGCAATAAAGTTCGTGGACCATTCGATGCCAATAATGTCCAGGTTCGAACCACAGCTGATACAGACAATTTTTTCAACTGAAACCGTCACTCTCTGCAGACAATGGCAAACCTCAGAGAGTATATACTGCCATGTTAAGCTTTTTAACAACATCGGAGTCGGCATAAAATAAGTAGGACCAATGACGCGCACAACAAAATTTGACCATAAGAAGCTCGGTCAGAGTTCTTTCAAAGACTGAGAAATGACCAACTGTTTGTTTTTAGCAAAAAATAACAAAAGAAAAACAAATCAATTTAAGCCGCTAGAGCGTCGGACACGCTTTCTAGTAGGTTTGCAAGGTCAAAAAAGACACTCATTTCAAAGAAATATTGCACTCAAAGCTTTAGATTAAAAAAAAAAGGTTAGTTTCTTAGTATAACAGTATCGTTTTTGAAAGGTTACGCAAAAACTTTAAACATCGGTGTATTTCTAATCCTCCAAAATCTCTTAAATAACATTTATAATGCTTGTATATCAAGAGTACTTTTTAAAGATAATTAAAGTGCCCAAATCCGGCGGCTTAGAGGTTAGAAAAGTATGTTACTTAAGTTACTTTTCATAAGACTATACTCATTACCCTTAGAAAAATACTACTTTGCTGCCAAAATTTATAGTTAAAATATTAACTAGAAAGCTAGTGTACTATGATTATGAAAAGCACCCTATATGGCAACTGTGAATGGACACGAGTGAAACTTTTGGATTTGGAGAAAAGCGACTTTCACCAAAATCATATTCTTAAATTTTCTGTGGATTTATCCTTCCAACACAAATTTCCATTGCGAAAGTTGCCATCAAGGAGTTCCGTTACAGCAAAATTTACAAACCCGAGATTTTTTGTTTTTCAAATAATTATTTACCATTAATGAAAGAGGAGTGAAGTTGATGGAGGAGTATAATAAGCTCTTTACAAGAAATGAAGAGCAAAAACAATTTGTACTGCAGGTTGCTAGCTACTATCGTCGCCGGTTTTCGAACTCTAAAAAATCTACTGTAAGTCAAGAGTTATAAATTTTTTAATATAACTCAATAATTTTGTTTTTGTTTAGTTTTCTTTTGACTATACGTAGTATAGCTATGTATGAAATAATTTAATAGACATAAGCTTTTACCGCACATGCTTAGAACAAATAATTTCCATATAAATATAATTTTGGTACATATAATTTTTGGTATTTTGTTGATTATTTTCTTCATTATTTTCTAAAATATTAATTTTAGCAAAAAACTTTCTTTGAGGCTAATGTTGTTGACTAAAAGAGCTAAAATATTGCCATACATCATATTCTTGTAAAATGTTTTTTTTAAAAAGATACTCATATACAAACAAATTACATTTGAATAAATGGGCTTGAAGGCCAACTTTGAGGGGCGGGCGACACCCCTTAAACACAACTTATCGCTTTGAAACTTTTTTGTATTTTTTTTACATAAAACTGAACCGATTTGGGGGGAGAGAATATAAGAAATAAAAAAAAAAAATAACGGCCACGCTAGTGTACATATGTCTAAAATTTAAAGTCATTCGGATAACTTTTGTGAATTTTTATAGATTTTAGTGATTTGATGAAATTACTTTGTATGAAAGTTAAGGACAGTTTTTATTAGATTTTGCCAAATTTTTCCAACTCAGATAGCGTATTTGATAGAGTCACTTTGCAAGAAAGGTGTTATTTCTCGATTTGGCATATTTTCAAAATTGATCTTTGTTTTTTAGATAAAACCTTATAAAAGGTGATCAATATACAAGTATCCTTTTTCAAAATGAAATAAAATGAACACAACCAAAGTTCTTAGGGTATATAATGGCTTTATACGAAAGAACAAACATTGCCATGATTTATTAAGGGGATGGTAAGGTTTGTTTCGTCTAAAAAAGACCTTTTTCATGAATTTTCTTAGAAAAAATTATTACAGTAGGTATATTTTACATTTTATATAATTAAAAGAACACATTTAAAGAATATTTAAAAAAAAGTTTTGTTAAAAAATAGAGAGAACTAACGGATTTATTGTAGATCTCCGCAGGCGCGGAAAAAACAAAAAACATACTTGAACCACTCTTCATATCAATTTAATTTTTATAGCTCCAAAATTGCAGCTTTAAAACGCGAAAAGTTTCTTCTCGAAACTCGCATCAGAGAACAGGTTCTTCTCTGCCCCAAAGGGAGCAAAAACTTTTGGTCATTCGTTAAAAGAGTTAAAAATCAGACGTCCTCGTCGATTCCTGCTCTTTTAAAGGGTGACCAAATCTTCACTGACTCGGCTGATAAAGCGAACCTATTGGCTGGAATGTTTGCACACAATTCCACAAAGCGTCCTTGCAAACCTCAACATAAACAAATCTTCTGGCCCCGATGGTATACCACCAATTGTACTTAAAATGTGTGCTTCTACACTGGCCCGACCATTGCGTAACCTTTTCAACATCTCATACAGGACAGGAGTGTTTCCATCTTGTTGGAAGGTTACCAATGTTCAGCCAGTACCTTAGAAGGGCGATGCCACGAACCCTGAAAACTACCGACCCATAGCGATATGCTCTACGCTTTCCAAAGTCATGGAGAGTGTAATAAACTTCCACCTTATGAACTATGTGGAGCGCAACGAATTGCTGAGCGACCGTCAGTATGGCTTCCGAAGGGCTCGCTCTACTGGTGACCTAATGGCGTTCCTCACGGAGAAATGGAACCAATGTGTTCACTTCTTTGGTGAAAGCAGGGTTATTGCTCTGGATATTTCTAAGGCGTTTGACCTAGTGTGGCATAAAGCGCTCGTGTCAAAACTAATTGCATATGGTGTTGGTGGTACCTTTGCTCGATGGATCACATGTTTTCTTAAGGACAGGTTGATTCGTGTCGTGGTCGACGACATTTCGTCCAGTGAACATGCCATGAGTGAATGACACACTGTTTAATGACTTGCAAAATTCGTTCTTCGGTCGCACAATAAAATTGTGGAACAATCTCCCTGCGAGCGTGTTCCCCGGCAATTTTGAGCTATGTAAATTTAAAACTAATATTCACCGACACTACTCCATCTTTCCACCCTCTAACTATCACCCTTCTTCCGAATCAACACTATGCTTTCGCATTTATAGGGGGCATCCCCTGAGCGTTGGTTTAGTCTAAAAAAAAAAATATCGTAAGACCTTTTTTAGTATATTTAAATGTGTTTTCAAATGTGCTTTCTTAATTCCTTCAGGCTAAAATAAGTCACATTGTACTCAAAATCCAATTATGACAGTCTGAGCATACCTATTTATCAACATCGAACTTAAGCAATCATTGTACTCGTATTTGTCAATTACCATTACCAGGTGAATGAAGACATATGAGTTATTGGCAAGAAAATCCACTTGTTGCTTTAGTAAAGATTCTTTTGAAAATAACTGAAAATCATTAAGGAAATGTAAGTTTGGAAAAATCTTACACTCTCTCTTTCTCTTTTAGACAAATTCTACGAATATCTCCTTCACAATTCAGATAGAAAGATTGTCCTCTCTTCGCTAGATTGGAAATGCTCTCTTTTATAAAGCAGTTCAGACCATTTGTTCGATAGCGGCTGCAAGGTAGATTTACTAGCAGCTGCGTGGGTTGTTTGGGGGGGATTTGTTGAACATTAATAAATTTCAGCAAGTTGTTGTGTCACCAGGTTGAGAAAAATTCGTATGTTGAAGAAAAAAAAATTTTTAAAGGCGAATAGAAATAGGCACTACCCTGTGCAGGTTGTTGACAAGTTTAAAGAATTATGAGCGCTCTTTGCTTTAGGATAATTTTTCACTATGCTGCTTGTGATTTTCACGAAAACTTTTCTACTTGTTGATTGCGACACAAGGCGACACAGTGAATGAAAATCTGTGCGACCAATATAAATTTTCTGGCGATACTGCGTATGCAGAAACTTCGTCCGCACAGATCAATGCGTGGACGATCACAGACGAAGATCATTAAATAAATAAATGTTTCTATTTTCAATTTCATTAATTTTTATTGTTTCTTCATCACTAGTTGGCTTATACTCGCTTAACGGGTCGTTGAGTGTAGAACCGCGTCATGTGCCCCGACTGTCCATCAGAGTCATCACGCACATCCATCAACGCTTAGTTCGGCGGTGGTTATATGGAATTTTTAGTGTTACAGACCATCACAGAAAGAGGTTGTCTTTCGAGTGTATCTAGCTTGGGTAAGTATGTTCTTGTTGGGCCGTTTAAATTGCACGCGTGGTTGTGACTTTGCTTGCAGCTGTTTCTTGCAGTTTTCTTTATTTATGTTGATGAAACGCAAACATTGCAGAAGTACCAAAACGAATCAGCTCAAAGTAACGCAGTAGACCACGAAGACTATAACTGCGAATGACTTATGTATGAGCTGTCAATGATTGTTTTGTTTTTGGAGAAACCTTAGCATATCCACCGCAAAACACTTTTTGACAATCGCTTTATTTCCCAGGATGCCAAACCTGAAATCATCCACATATAAGACGCTGCTGTGCTGCATTGAGTGTCAAGAGGCATGTGGGCGTTAAAAGTTGTTCGCTCGCTTGGTCGTTCGATCGCTCGATTTGAAATGGTAGCAAAGCCAATTTACTATCGTGATCAGCTTCTCCCAGCAAGAGTTTATTTTCTCACTGAATGCTTGTTTATCCAATGTTTACCATCGCCGTCACTACGAGCTCTTGGCCTGCTGTGCTTCTAGCAACTCAGTCAGCAGACAGTCTTCGTTTGTTCGTTGACCAAATCAGTGCGTTGCCAGTTGTATTATTTGCGTCTGACTGAACCGCCAAATTCAAAACGGTCGTGTGTTTCATTTGAATTTGTTGTTGGGTGTTTTTAAAATTGATTTTTTTTTTTAATTTTAATAAATAATAAATTGCTTAAATTGTTGACTGTCGACTGCAGAGTGCCGCCCAAGCAGGTCGACTTGTCATCAATCAACATACAGTGCCACGATCTTAGAGAAGCAGCAGCACTTGTAGAACGTTTGGATTTATGGCTTAACATTAAGAGCGCGATCTTTTTTCTAACTGAACTGTGTCACAATTATCTAGGGATTCATTGGAAGCAGCCACCAGCGAAGTCGTTGCGGTGGATCGAATAGTATTTTATATTCTTACCGCTTCAAATCCATAAATCGTTCCTGTGCAAAGTGATCGTGTCGCTGAAATCAGTGCGTTTTTGTGCCGTGATTGAATCATTTTGATCTTAGTATTGATGCGCGTTGATCGCGTGTTACGTAAACTTGTAGTTGGATTTTAGGAACGTGGAGCGATTCGAGGACAGATAATTCCGAGCATTTAATAATCAAGTAGTTAAGTAAAGGTGTGTGTAAATTGTAGAAAACATTGCATGTCGCGTGTGTTTAAAATTAAGCCAGGATTTACTGCAAAACGCTGTCTCTAAACGTCAGGCTCAACGCACGAGATTTGTCCTTAACCAGATTGTGAGTTAAAAAAAAAACAAAAATATATATATACATGTATGTATGTATATATAAAATGAGAATCTTAACTAGATCTGTGGAGTTTGTTTATAAATATTTATTGTTTTTAATTGATTCCTAAAGCGAATCTTTAATTAATTGATGAGTGGTTGAACGGGTCATAAATTTACGTGAAATCTCAATTTTATCATCATTTCAAACATATAAATTAATGTCTGTGTATCATCAGTTCAAAAAATAATTCAATTTAGCAAAAACAAAAAAAGAAAGACTCATTAATTATGCAAAAAAAAAAAATGTGGTGGGCGCTTAAGATAATTGCTTGTTTTTAATTAAATCGAAAAAATTTAATTTGCGGGGCTTATTTGGTTAACTACTCTTGGCCGTATTTTTAATTGACGTCTTTATAATGTAACATATCGTTCGTTAGTAGTAGTGAACACTTCATTTTGGATAGGTTTGAGGAAATAACAGTCATTTATTAGTTATTTAAATTTTGAATTTAATTAATGAGTATGTGACTAATCTTGTTAGCTGAGTGTTGAGAACATAGAAGTAATTCTATGAAAAGAAATAATTTTAGTACCGCGAATCAAGTCATGCTTCCCCTTTTAAAACACTGGACTGAATCTCGAGAAATAAACAATCATTTTATAATAGTTTACCTTCTTATCTGAATAAAAATTAAAATACGTATGTATAAAATATAAATCCTCTAAAGAGTTCAATCGTGTACAATTTCAGGACCTCTTGTATGAAATTTGAATATCTTTTACATTAATAAATATTCAACTTGAGTAAAAATTCTCCAAAGCTAAAATATTTTAAGACTCGAAGCGATTTTTTCCTAATACATTAGTGCACAAAGGTGAATTGTAAGGTCTTTTGAATCGGATAGTTTAATTTTGTTACTTTTTCCAAACTTAAGGCCAATCAAATCTCTTGGCTGATTGTCCCTAACTGTCCGATACTCTGTATTAAAAAATTATTTTCAGTAGTGGGTTATATATTCGAGAATATGCAATAAACTATAAGTTTATCGAGTTAATAATGACTTATAAATATATATTATTAAATTTCTTAAATATCTTGTGCTTATACTCTTAAAAACTCTTATTATTGGAGTTTTTTAAGGCTTGTTTCTCACAACACGTGAACACGGAAGTTCGAACTCCGTGAAGTTAGTTTTGAAAACACGAACTCGAGCTATACATGAATGCTTAGCATTAATTACATGTGAAGTTGCAAAACTACGTCTCTACAACTTTCATGAATCCGAGTTAATTCCCACTGGTTTTTGCTGTGATTTCAACTGTTGGAGCTAAGTGGACCGGACTAAGAGGACTACTAAAGTATGCATAAGGATTCACTTAATAAAACATTTAAGTGGCACACTGCTTGTTCTGCCCATACTAATATGAAGACCTCATCTACCCTTGCCAAGTTCTTTTCTTCGTTTTTTTTGTTAATTTTTTTGGAAATAGTAAATTGCACAATTTTAGAAATAGGAGCTTTTGACATTTCTCAGCACGAAAGCACTGAGAACACTCTCAACGTACCTTGTCATCTAAAAAGTTCATCTGGACGTATCTTTTCATCGGAACATTGGCATACTTTTAGGCATTTCTCAAATTGGGTTTTGATAAACTCCGAAAAAAGGAAGCTCAAGAGTTAACTTCGAGTTCAATGGCAAAACTCAACTATGTATTGAAAACTCAGACTAAACTCTATGTGTGAACATTAGATAATTTCTGTGTTTCACATTTTCAAGCCCGTTAATCCTGGGATTGTAATCATTTTCCCAATAAGGAGTGAACTCCCTTCTCTGTATGTATTTATTGTTTATATTTCCAGAGTTGAAACAGCGCTTCGGGAGGAAATGTTGTGTTTTGCTTCGAAGTCATAAACTATAAAAGTTTTTTCTTTTATCATAAGTACTACGAGGATCCCTGATATGTGTTCCAATTTTTTTTATCCAAGTGCAATTGTATAATTTTTTAGGAATCAGTATTGACTAGAGCTAGAGCAAAGCAGTTATTTTTAATTGTATATCCGTTTTCAATCTTACTCCTAAGCCATTCCACTTTTTCGAGAAAAAAATTTAAATTTTCGTAAGAATACTTGTGGCTTCATTCTTTAACTTTCCTACAAAATAACTAGATCTTTGAGCAATTATGGATATTTTCAAGAATACCAGTGGGAATATTTATGTAGAAATGTCATTTTACTAACATATTTCATTAAGATTTTACCTTCTGGTAAAGACTTTACCGAATATAATTATTCTGTTGCTAGATACATTCTTATTGCTAGTTGCTGAATGGCGAGGGTTCTAAGTTGATATAAACAGTTATGACATTAAGTCTCAACCGGAAGTCAATAATCTCAAATATCTACCTTGTTTTTTAAAAAAAAAAAGTTTCGTAGACCATTTAAAGACTCTCGTGAAAAAGCAACGTATAGGATTTTCATTAAAACACTTCACTGACTGGATCGCTTTCCACTTCGATCGCTATAATTTAAGTTGAAATAATCTATAAAAGTATGTTTTTTTTTTGCTATTTTCTTCATACTAAGCTTGACTTTGTTTTTGAACATGGGTGTTTTAGTTATTTTGTTATTGCTGGTTTCCCTCAATTTTAATCTGTGCGTAGGCGCCAAAATCGTTTCACGTCAAAATGTGTGACATGCTTGCATTGGTGTTGGTGTGAGCAAAGATTTTCTCTTTCTAAACCAACAGCAGCAAAAGTGTACCAAAAGAGTATTTAGTGCAACGCTGAAAAATAGTTAAAACTGCAGTAGCTCGTTTAGCTGCAACAAACCCACCTACATGAGGTCCGTGAGTAGCAAGCTGCGCCAGATTTTCCCGCAAGAGCCAAAAGAAACATGTAAACTCAGAGATTTTAAAAGTTTCGAAGAGATTTCCTTGCCTTATAAACTGGCGTCAAAACTTGAACGCTCACGCATTTAATTCATATCTCGAAAGCGTTGCCACAATATTCTTCGTATATCGTATGAAATGTTTAAATATTTTGATACACGCGCAACAGTTTACAATACATGCAAACACGTTAAGTTAACAACACTTAGCGGGCAGTATTTGTTTTTTATGGTGCTGTTTGTTTTTAAGTGATCATTAATCGTACCGCAGCATCTATGCTCATAAAAGATTTTCTCTCTCTCTCTGGCACAAACGCAGTTTCTCTCTAGCTTCTAATGCAAGCCCCTGCATATAACTTAACTTGGGCTGTGATATGCTCACCGATACGATATTAACTAAAGATATTCGTATCTTTGGTTCGATCGATTGCACTATGATCGTCCCAATGGCTGAGCTATTGGTTGTTGCAGTGAAATGAGCTCTTTCTTAAGTAATAAAAATAACGTCGAATTGTGACGAGATATCAGTTTGAGTGCAGATCGATGTCGTCTCTAGTGGGTGGCGGCACTGTCAATGTAACAGTGAAGCCTACTTAAAAGATTTGCTTAATTAAATGTCAATCAAGAATGTCGACTTAATTTAAAAAAGATACTCTATCGGAGTTTGTTTAGAGATTTATACATTCTGAGAAAAAATTTCAAACAAATTGATAGGTTTTTACTTAGGCCTTGAAAATGATAAAATCTTAACCCCAAGGATTAAGATTTTTGTCTTCCTACTCGCTGTCAACTACTGTTAAAAGCAGCAAAAAGATTGAGGCAAATATTTTGTTTCCTTATCTACAACCGTATCTGCCCATCCATCTCTTTGCTATATACTTCATTTAACCTGATGTGATCGTATTAACACAATTGGGTAACTGATGCGTAATAGATACCAGTTTCTAGTTGAAGTCAATTAGGGAGTTGAACAAAAAGCTCGGTTTTACAATCCGCGGAAATTACAACGTTATACAGCATGTTGCCTTGTATGGTGTTAGTTGACTGACGACAAGACTGGTGCCACTGAAGTCCTGCCTGTGCCTCACATGCGTTTGGGAAATCTCACTAGACGTGCCTTACAGCGTTTTATGGATATAACAACGTTTCTCCTACTGCAATAGGTCAAGAATCTTCACAGAGCTGCTACCAATACTCTTCCGCATGTCTTTTTATGCAATACTTTTGTGTGGATTGATATTTTTATTAGTTAGTTTTTTTTTTTCTTGCAACATCAGACGATTGGTTGCAACATTTAATGCTTTATTTATTCTTATCACAAAAATGTTCCTCTAAAATTTATTTTATTAGTTTAAAACATTTTTAAATTTTATTCACTGTGTAACACACGCTCCACAACATGTGTTGTTTTTGGTGTTTTTATTTTGTTGATTCCAGTGTTTTTATTTGTTACATCTTTCATTTCATGTTTGATTTATGTGCCCTGCAGTGGACGAACGGCTGGCAGATAAATAAAATCTTTGTTGATACAAGAAGCAAAAGTTGACGTAGTCCATGACGATGAATTTGCTGCGAATGTTTATGTTTGTGCTTGTGGCCGCCCTGGTGATTGGCGATGTTGCGTCACTGTCACTGGATCCAGGTAAGATTTAGCTCAAATTGATTTGTTTTGAAATAAAAAAAGGAAACTTTAAATATTTGATATTTACAATTGATACATTGGCGCGATTAACAGGCGGGAACTGAGCTACTGCATAGACCTTAACACAGATAAACTGGAAATATCTGCGACATGTTTGCGTGTTGTCCATATAAGACATTTGTCATAAATTGTCAAGGTGATTATGTTGTATTCTTTAAATGGTGAATCATGATAGAAAACATGCGCAATCATACAATCAGATGTTGGTAATCGTAAAGAACGATACGAAACCATCTGTAAAAAAGTAGGATAACGATAAAAAGAAAGAAAACGATAAAAAAACTATCGATAATTTGGAAAAGATTGTTTCTTTCCTGCATTTTGAGGCAAACAAAAATATAGAAACAATATTAATATTAGTCACAAGCGGACAACAATTAACTTTTCCAATATATAAAGTCAAATGGTAGCCTCGGTAGTCAAGTAGTTAATAACCAAGGGTTCCGGGTTCGAATCTCAGACAGACCATAATCCTACGCTTTAACTTTTCTGCATTTATTTCCTCATTTGGTATCAACTGAGATTGAAATTCATCAATGCTTGCAACATCGACATCGAAAAAGTTGTAGTTGATGGTAGAGAAATTTCTGGATGGGATTACCTTATAACAAGAATTGACTGAGGTAAAGGCATAAAATGTGCTTCAGATTCTTATTCACATATTTCTAAGGCTTCCCGCCGAATCAAACATTCTTCTTCAATAATCTATCAGCCCAGTTCGAACCAAAGCAGACTTTTCTGAATAGGTCTGACACCTGAAATCCTTGGTACAAAGTTAGAAAAAGGCATATGTTTAAAATTCGGTAACAAACAAGGGTTTCAACATATAAAGTCGAATGTCTTTCAATACCCATCAACGTTGTTTTAGAAAAAATACATAAATATTAAATATGAAATCAGGTTAATTGCCGTTGTTTGCAAAAAAACTATTAAAAGCTTTAAAACATATCAGTCGGTAAGCACGAGTTTGGGAAAAGTTTGAACCATCTTTTAAAGCAATGAAAAATATTTGAACAACGTTTTTATGCTGTACTATTTTTAAAGCTATACCATTAAATCCATATAGCCTATTCTTCAGTATATATCCATATATCCATATTCTTTAGTTTTACAAAAGAAAAAGAAAAATGTTAAAAAGAGGAATATAATATAGATAGAATAGATAATAATATAATAAATTATAGCAACAACAAAAACATTTATAAAACAAGTAAAAATGAATTTAGTGGGGATAATGCTTTTGAAAAAATACTGTAGATCTAACGGCTAAGTTGAGTCCAATCTGAGAGGTTTTTGCTTAAGACGTTGAAGCTTAGAAATGGGTATTTATAGAATAGACTTATAACCAGGGTTTGGATATTGTGCTCTTAAAGACAAATAAAAATGGCTTAAAACCTATTGTTAGCAAATAAAGACATGAATGCAATTTTTCGAGTTTGTTGTAAATCGAGGCGAGCTGGTGGAGAGGAAAGGGTAATATTTATCTATAATTTCAAAAATTGCTTTCAACATTTGATCAATGTAAAAGGCGTTCAGTTAATTAGTAATTGTGTTGGCAAATGAATAATGAACAATGAATATTGTGTTGTCAGTTGTTTACTATTAAAAAGAAACAAAATGTACTGACAACCATTCTATAGACAAAATGATTCCGTTTTCCAATACTTAGTTAAAATGATTTATTAAATGACAAACAATTATAAAAGACTAAAAATTACGAACCACAATCCCTAAAAATGTTAAGATTTAGAACCTGGTGATGATGTACGGTGCTTTTACATCTTCAGAAATGTCTATGTAAGAGCAAAAAAAGAAGACAAAATCGAATCCCTGGTTATAATTTTTATAGTTATTGTGCAAAATTTCCTCTAATCGAGTTCATAAACACATTTCTTCAAAAGAACAATCCATCCGTAGATAGCGTTACATTGAGTTGAGCTGGGAGTATTACCCATGGGAGTATTTACATTGCGAATATCAGGTAAACAAACTAAGAAAGAAATATGATCTTATATTTTAGCTTAGTTCTTTCTATCGAGAAAGAATCGCTTCTTAGTTCGAGAGCTAGTTTTGATAACTGCATCGGCAACTGGAGGGATTTTAAAGTTTTGGTTGTCATTTCTGTGGAGGTTTGGCCTAAATGAGCCGAAAGCATACAACCACTACTTGAAGAATATTTGGGGCATTTTCACTATTCTCTTTAGTACTTAGTATTAGTATGTACTTCCATTTCTGGACCGAATAAACGAGTATGCCTCTTATAGTTTGTTAATTAATGAACTTCTTGGGGAGTTCTTATCAAAGCTGAACTATTTCGTGAACCCAGCTCTAAATGATGTCTCCTGAGAAGAGGTTGGCTAAGCGTTAATTCTTTTCTTATACTTCTGTGGTTGTAATTTAAAAATGCGTGCCAATATTTTTTTTTGTGTTTACATGAGTAGAGCAAAATCACCCCTTAGAATTATTGCAAGGTCACTATAGCTATTTTCCCTGCATAGTCTTTTAGAGTAAATCATTTAAAATTTTCGAAATGAAGCAGAATTTATTTTCCAAAATCCTTTCGGTTAGAGGGTCTAAAGACATTTTCAATATGAAAGTCCTGCATTTCCATACCATGATTTCTTACGTTAGAAGATTGGTTGTTAGATCATGTCCGTAAGATGAATACAATATTTCATAAATAAAATACTTACCCAGTAGGAAAAGCGATCATCCCAAGATAGATCATACCCCTTCACTATCAAAGTCCATATGTTTTTTTGTATGGAGCTGCTTCGTAAGAGGTTTGATCCCTTCGCCACATCTTTAAGCACGTAAGAAGTGATTAGTCAAGAATCCGAGTACCTTCTTTTCGCAATGAAGGAACGATATGGATGTCGATTTGTTTTGTTTTTTACTTTTGCATTTTCCTTCCATTTTCTTTCCAACACATCGCTTTGCAACTGCCGTGTTCATCTCCTAAGGTATTAGTGCCTTCTTCTAATGCTTGAAGCAAAAAGAAAAGATGATTCGCTTTAGAGAGGTGTTCGCCTACCTTCCAACTGGGTAACCAACTTTGTCTGAGAGATGGGAATAAATTCTTGTTTTTTTGTATCTTCTCTTTATAATCAAAAGTTTAACCGATTCAGTACGATCTGGATTTATTATTTTAAATAGAGCAGCATTTTTTAAAACTTTCGAGTAAGGTTATTACTAAGTACTCGCAAGTATATAACCTAAGTTTAGGACCGATACTTTAACGTCATTGCAATATGTTCATCTATTAAAGTGAAAACACAGGTCATACATTGATTTTCTTGATAAATTTTCAGTGGCTTCAAGTGATTTGGAGCAGCATATTAAGAAAGGAGATTGCGTCATCTCGATGCGGCATATACGGTAAGTGTGTATTGCGAACTTTCTATTGCGTATAGTAGTAAAAAATCCTTAACCGTATGCATTTAGACCTCGTCGGAAATTACACATTTCGATTGAAGCACTATTTATGATAGATTTTCCCACACTGAAGCACAAAATGTCATTTTTCCTTGATCGTAAGCAACAACGGGTTACTCTGGATATCAGTGCCAATGGTGAGCTGACTTCCAAACACTTCGAGATACCCAACATTAACGAGACAAGTACTATACGTTCATTGGCGTTACATTTCCATAAGAGTCGCATTGCGCTGTTGGTGGATTGCAAGGAAAGCTCGGTTCAAGAGATCGATATGAATCTGTCGAAGCTCTACACGCAAATGGATGATCCTGTAATAAAGTTGGTAAGTTGACTCAAGGAATCCCGAAAATTCTTTTAAAATGTTACGCTCTCTTAGTTCCGAGAACGGAAGTATCCGCTGCATTTTGATGGAAACGTCGAAAGCGCTTTGCAGCGCGCAAATTGTCAGAAGGGCTTTCAAAGGCGTGGCAATCGACGCATGTTAAAGAATAAAATATCAGAAAAAGGTTTGTTGTTCATCTAGGATTTGAGATATCTTCATGGTGCTCACTTCCTTTTGCTTTTGTAGAGAAGAACAAAAAGCGCGATGTACGGAACTGGTTCAACCATGAGCCCGGTGTAGGCAGCAATGACTATCGTCAACAGGAAATACCTTTAGACAACTTTGACATTCAAAGACGAGGCGATATTCCCGTAATGCATGGTGACTGCGAAGGTAAAAACACACACACACTAGCCTTCATTAGTCGCCTCTGTATGGGTACACCAGACGAGTATAAGCGGCTATTGTGGCATGTAGCACTTTGGGCGTCGCATCGTAGATGACTTGATTTTGATGTTGTTGTAACAAGATTGTCACATTGCATCGTTTCACTTTGGAACACAAATCAGAGTAATATTAGCCATAAACGAACGCAATCTGTAACGGTGAGGCATGCTGCTGCGCTGTTTGCTGGATTATGAACGGTCGGCTTGATTTGCAATCAGAGTCGCGCAGTTTTAATCTTGTCAAACAACCAGCGCGAGCACTTCCCACGCGGTAAAAAACTTGGCTTGAATGCACGATCATTTTGAGCTGAGGCGGGCGCGTGTGCAGCTAACAGCATGTCGATTTTGCTTACCTACACAGCGCCATCTACGATGCTGCGTCATGCTACATGATATGCTGCTCTCTGACTGGATCTGTGTGCTCCAAGCTTATGTTTCTTTTTAATATTTTAAGCATATTTTGTTTATTTTCTTTTATTATTTCTGTTGTTCTTGTTGTATTTGTACTTAAGACGCCCTCGCGAAGTCTTTGAGCGATTTAATGGCTTTGGTGAAACTGCTACGTGAAGATATCGCCCACCAGCGCCAAGAGATCGCCTACTTGCGTACGCTGCTCGAAAATTGTGCCGGCTGCAAAGAGCCAAGCAATAATATTCGCATCGAACCAACATGTCGCACATCGAATCCTTGTTATCCTGGTAAGCATAACATCTATACTTTCTTGTGAGTGTGGGTATGAGAGTAAATTTGTATCTGTGTTTGGAAATATTCGATTGCAAACGCCATGTTTAGGTGCGAACTATTGCGTTGCATTTGTTTTTATCAATAGCTCATACCAATGACCTACTAGGGATACTAGGAAAAATATTTATTATAGAAAATTAGCTGTTCTCTTTAGAGAAATTTTTGTTCTGAGCAATTTTTATAAGTGATAATACAAGGGTGTTCACTAGAGTATTGAATTGTATAGTCTAATTTATAGACAGACAATATCGTCGTCAAAAACCATCACAAAAAAAAGGATATATTTTCCTCATTCACATTAGACATAAACTCATTCATCCATTAGAAAAAAGTTGACTTTTCCAAAATCGAATACAAATAGACAATAACAACAGTTTTGTATTTTAAGAAGTCGACTTTATTTGAGCCCCAAATTTATCCAATTTTTTGCATACATTGTTAGATCTTGCCAAGCCTTAAAGATTTCTGTTGGCAGGAGTAAAAGTATCAGGCTATTTATATGACGTTATGGCAATTGCTAAACTTTTTAAGGTTAAGTCGTCCCTTTACTTTTCATAATAATCCCTGTACTCATTCAATTTAACATTTTCTTCATGAAATGCATTCTTTTAAATCCATATAAATAAGAACATAGAATCGACTTGAAAGAAAGTTTAAACTTTAATAGGTATGAATTTCTGTTTAAATTTTTAAAAAAGTTAAGTTATGTGAAAATACTGATGATTTTCTTTTATAAATATCAAAGTCGTAAGCAAGTCAGCCCTTTCGGAAAAAGTTAACTCTCTTTCAGAATTTTTTTTTTAATAGTTATGGTAGTTGACATTAACGAACGTCATTTCGATTACATTACCGTTACTATTACGAAATGTAAAAATTATCCTTTTCTCTTATTAAATAAAGTCAATAAGCATTCCGAACTACTTCAAACGTTACCCGAAGGTTGGATAATTCTTTTCAAGTCTCTTTTGGAGAAAAATGCGCTAGATGTCAAAGCTGTACGAACTTGAAAACCCAGTTTTCTATCTCAGCTCAAATTCAAAATTCAAATTCAAGCTGCGATTTTTAAACGAACCGATAGTCTTTAATTATTTTACTATTTATGAACTATTTATCTCCTCTTTCGATGTTGTTCCGAATTGGCTATTGGAAATTAACCCTATTGTGCAATAACAACCTAGGCTAATTTTAAAATGGCTGCTGAAATCTGCAATTTTACTAAAATACTGTAAGTGCTACAATGTCAAAAACAACAACTAGCAAAATGTCAAAATCAACAGATAACTTTGACATCTAGCTTTCTTCATCTCCAACATAAGGCTACCTTGTCACTATACCACGATTATCCTAAGTCTTAAATGTTCGGCTGAAAGAATATTTGAGCGACATTATCTGATCTTCGTTAGACTTTTTTTAATATCAATCAGTATGTTTTCAAACTCTTTAAATATATTCTTCGAATGGAAGACAGAAGTGCCGAAGAGCAACAGATGTATCTGTTTTTATATTTCTCCGTCGAACTACTTAAAAAAATATTTAATTTCATGATTTTTTTAAAGCACAATTAAAAAAATAGTTCAGCAATTTCGATTTCATGAATTTCATGAATTTTAAATGAGTCACTAGCCAACCTTTCTTAGGAGAATATAGTTTTGCATTTGGGAATCCCTGAAGTATCGAATGTATATCATGTGAATTAACATAAATCTACGTTTTTCACGTACTTGCGTGAGAAGTTTTGCGCAACAAATTCTTACAAAAAACCTTACCTTACCGTCCATCAAATAAACAAATAATTGCAAACAATGAAGTTTTATTGACTGGGAATCTTTAAGATTTTGAAAGTGAGTGGTCGGTGTTTGCCTTACATTGAACGGCATCATGGTGGGAGCTTCACAGCGTCAGCAGCAGCTCCTCTTACCTCAAGTGTTTGCAAGTTGTTAGTGCTTTTATTTTAATTCTTGCTTTTTTCTTTTCTTTTTAATTTCTTCACATTCATATCGCGACCATAGGTGTTGACTGTCATGAGACATCTTCTGGCCTAAGGTGTGGCCGCTGTCCTAGCGGTATGGTTGGCGATGGCAAAATCTGCAAACCTGGCGTCACTTGCTTGGATAGACCTTGCTTTGTGTAAGTATCACATACATAACTTTACAATTTATCGCTAATTTAAGGTTTACTTTTAATTTAAAAAACGCGTCAATGTGCTCCTTTATGCGTTGAGTTTCCAGGTATCAACTAACATTAGGGCGTGTCACTACACAAAGTCTACTAACAAAGGTTCAGCTCATTGAGCTGCATTAACAAAGGTTCCGCAAAATCTTATAGATAAGATCAACTGAGATAAGCGGCAGGATATTTATTTATTTATTGTTATCGGTTAGCTAGTCCCAGTTGCTTAACATAAGTTAAAAGGGTAATAAATTTTGTTAACCTTGCACGAGTTCCAAACATTATTGTATAACATCTAAGGTTATGATCTACACAACGCCGCACTTAGGATCGACAGGTGCTTAGCCGGATTTTTTATGGCATTTTAATTGAAAAGATTTCTATACCCCAACCGTAAAACTAAATTGAAAGCATTTCAAAGGAAATCCCGTTCATATAGCCCACGGCGAAATTTTGTGATTCCAGCGCACACATTTAATCGAATGGTAGAACATTTTTGTATTGTTAATGCTGTGTTCTTCTTCTTTAATGGACCTTCGTGGGTTCTAAATTAAACTTATGGTCAAATCAATAATTTATCTACATGTTGAATTTATTAACAACGCAGAACAGGTCTCCATTCTTCCAATTCTTCCAAAGGCCAAAAAGTGAAGCAAGCCACACGCGATCCTCCGTTTGTCATATCGCCGATAATAAAAGACGACATCCACAGTAATGTTGGTACAACATATCAACAACATATCGCTGACAGTGCACAATGTTAATCGGGTGTCTTCGTTGGGGAACGCATGAATTGGGCGCACCTTGTTGCTCGATATGTCGTTGGTTGTGGCAGTAACACCTACAATCAGTTGGATATTCAGTTTCATTATTATGCGTATCTTTCCACCCTTTGATATGCTGTAATTTGAATTAATTTATGTTTTTTGATTCCGGCTATGGCTTTGTTCGCCTGGTTCTAGCTGAGGTAGTTCTGACAGCCTAGTGCCTCTCGAGATGATGGCCCTTAAGTAGACATCTCAACAATGGTTTCACATTTCACTCATTTTGTTTTCTCTTAAATGTGACACAATAGGTGACATTAAGCGATGAGAGTCGTATTTGTGTACCACTCGCAGCCGTCACTGCTGCATTATTTATTGCAATGAGCTGCATGTTTATTTGGGTTTTTGTTCGCTATTTGTTCTACAACCTCTCTCTACTCGTGGTTATAATCAATAAAAGTTTACAAAAACAAAATGGGTTCTATAGGTTCTATATGGATATGAGTATGGGCAGAATGGTAGATATGGCAAGATGCAATAAACATTATGACTCAATTATCATAATATAAGATGATTCGGTCAAGGTCCAGCCAGGTTTTCCAATAAGCTTTAAACAAACACTTTGATGGGTTTGTTTCGATCAATTAAGAATTTTCAGTATATTCTCAGAACAGAACGGAATCGTTATAAAACTTATAACCTTAGTTAAAGAAAAATAGGGGGTGACGGTGATATGAACAGATCGAAAAGTTATAGTTTTGGAACTCACTCATTTATTGGAATTTCAATTAAAATTGAAAAGTTGTGGAATGCGGCTCTAATAAGGCATTTGTTTTTAAGAGGGATTAATTCTTAAAATATAACTTTGATTGAGGGATTCTATGCAATTAAATGATATGAATATACATTCAAGGTACAATTTGAGCCATGGCAGCGCCTTTCTATGGCTGATGTTAATTTAATGTTGTCCACTCAAGACTTAAGAATACTATTTTTAGCACACAAAGCGTTAAGCTGTCAGCAGGGTTTTTTCAACATAGCAGTTGAAATAGTAGTTCTCAACAAAGTATTTCGGTGGGCGGTTATAAGCCGAACTTTATTTAGAATAACAAAGTCAAGTGTGCTAATAGCTATTGACGTTATTGCCACTTCATATAACATCACTTACTTGGAGTTGAAACTCCTACTGCTACGTTTATTTGTAAGTACCAAACACTTACCAATGTTCTGATCATCTCGTTTAAAGCAACTCAAATGCACACACACACACACGTACACACTATGCACTCTAATAATTTCAACAATTAGCAAAAGTGTGAACACTCAAGCACGCAGTCGGGGAGATAACAGATCAGAGGAAACGAACTAACCGGCCCGCCACCGTTCGCGCAAGCCAACTTAGCAATTTGTTTGCTTTCGTTGGTGTAACGCTGAATGTGCTGCTGATGCGTAGGGGTTTCGCCATTATTTAGAGTGCCGTGCCGGTCAGCATAAAGATAGTGTTGTTGCTTTGTGGTTGTGGCTGTTGCTGTTGCTGTTATTGTTACCAATTGGCAATCGTTCAAACGGCGATCTACTAGCTTAAAGTGCGCATGTGCAAGCGCAGCAGCCCGTTAGTTAAGAGCGCCTGATGTGGCTTTTCAATCATCTCCAAGAATTGGATTTGCTTTTGAGAGCTGCCTTCGCGATTTCATTGCCGGAAGGCTCCATTTAATATCCCTGCATTCATATTTCATTATATTGAACGCAGTGTTCCGGAGTTCGCCTAGATTTACTAAAATTCTGTGCGTGAGTAAGCTGCAAGAGCTTACTACGACTCACCGATCACAGCCGAGACCTTTGTTTTGGCTCTTGTTTTATATTTATTGATGCTGTGGTATCACAAGCACGAGACAACAAATGTACAAACGCACAGTGTGGCGTTCCCATACAAATGAGAGGCAAAAATATAACGTGTAGTCGAGAGTCGAGTATTTTCCCTATATAACGAATATGGCGAGATCGCTGAGTTCAAAACTTTAAACAATTCAAACGACTTTTCTTTGAAATTGTACTTCAAATAATATTTTTCAACGTTTTCGAGATATTATTGTTAAAAACTGAACAGACAGATATTAATCGTTTTAACATATGATATTATGGGTTGACCAAAGTTTTATGATTTCAGTTGAAAAAAAAAACAATAGTATCTACTATTCAATTGGATTTAGCGAGATTGGTCGAAAACAGTGTAGATGTGTTTATGTATGTAGATGTAGTTTATGTTTTATATTTTTTAAAAAATTTTTTGTTTCTTTTTTTTTTCTTGAAATAATAAAGTTCGAAGAAAGAAAATTGAAAATAAAAAAAAAACTTATTTCAGCAACTTCTTTGACGGAATTTAATGGAAAAAACGAGGAAAGATTTAACATGCAACTTCCAAAATACTTAAAATAAATTTTTGGCAGAAATTTACCTTTTTACACATCAAGAACTACTGTGTAAGGGTCACATTAACCTTGTCACTCCACCTGTGATGCCCATAATGAGGTGTAACAGACATATACAGGCATATATTCCTTATATTGAATCATTATTTCGGAGCTATCGTAATAGATTTTAAAACATAAGTTCTTTCTGAAAGATTAAGATCGGCTGAGAACCAAGCATATCTCCTATACAAGTGACTTTAAGAGTTAAAAAAGTTGTATTTTATTTTTAGAAATTTTAAACCATTGGATGATGCCATACAATCCACCATTCAATGAGATCTTACGGGCTCAGGCTTTCAGACCTTTTTTAACAGCTAAGTCAATTAATAACAAACAAGCTGTTGAAAGCTTAAATGAGTTCCTTAGAAAATATGGAGGAGCTGATGGTAATTTTCAAACAACCGCTACATTAGAGCACCAAAGCCATGTTTCAAATTTTTTTAACGCAAGTTGAAGAAATCATTTGGCTATTGGGTGAGCCCACGTCCTCCTGTGCCAAGAACGCTTGATAATCTTTTCGGATTTGTTTTTGAAAGAAGAGCAAATCTTTCTAGATTTCTGATGCTAGGTATGAGATAGTGAGATTGAAGAGCCCTCTTTTCCCTTATATTTTGTTTTTGTTTATGAGGACTTTGTTTTTGTTTATGAGGACTAAAATTGCATCTCGATGGCTTATTATAGAAAAGGATTTTTTGTTACTTTACAGGCGAAGAAAAGAACTGAATAAAATCTGGAAAACTTTGGATATAAAAACATTTTTAATGCAGTTTTTAATTAAAATAGGTGTATTTTATATATAATATATAAAAACATAAAATAAATTGAGGTGCATTTGAGAGTGGCCTACCAGAATATATTAAAAACGCGATTTCGAAAAAAAAAACGAGTGAATCATTTCCTATATTAAGTCATCGGTCTAGTTTTCTATAAAATTTTTTTGGTTCCGTTCTGTAATTTTCTTTATAAATTTTTATTTTTACATTTTTGCATTTTTATTCCTAATCGATGCACAGTGGCTCGGTTCGTCGCTCGCATAAGTAAGCTTACGCCTGTTCGTTGTTGGGATTTGCGTAGGCGAACTCGCTTTGAGATATGTTGCCACTCCGGTTATGTTTGCGCCAAGTTGCTTATTTTTTGCGCTTGTATTTAATGTTGGTGTATTCCAGGCCTTACTCATCCTAGTTATCAAGACTATCTGCAACACAATCAAACCGTGTATCTATGGGAAAAATCAACTGAACAGTACTCCAGCTGTGGCTGAGGATAGCATCGCGATAGAGTTGATGAAAGTGATGATTATTCATATAAGCGCCAAAACAAAAGCTGCCAACCATCTGAACCATCTGTCTATGTAAAACATAGTGAGGATATTTTGCAACATTAAAAATTTAATGGAATGGTATCAAAGTGGTTCAATAAAATTTAGAAAAATTAGTTATAAGAAGGGATCGCTAGCAACTATGACGTATTCTTCATGTGTTGAATTGTTTTTCTTCAATATTCTGAAACGTAGCCGCACTTCCACTCTATTTTACCCAAAGGCATTGCAGCATCCCACTAAAATTTTAATCACATATTCTTGTAATTGTGTTGTTGCCATTGCTGTGGTTCATCCACGCAGCAATAACACTACTTGCCTTATTTCTATGGGAGTCCAACTGTTTACCTACGTAGATGTTTGTTTCAAAATCGCCTTGTTTACCTGCGAACCTCATGTGAGCACAAGCGGTCATTTCTTTTGAAAAGTCCATTCAAATAACTAGAATCTTTTAACGCTCGAGCTACGTTTATTAATTTGTGGCTGTCAGTTAATCTTATTGTGAGTGTTTTTTAGTTGTTGTTGTTGTTGTTGTTAATTTGTTTTTTCTGTGGTTTGTTTTGTTTTATTTGCAGAGGCGTTCAATGTCACGACACTATAAGCGGTGCTCAGTGTGATCCCTGTCCCTTGGGCTATGAAGGTGATGGCAGAACGTGTACCATACGGAACCCTTGCTTAGACGGTCCATGTCCATCAGGTGAGCAAACATTTAGGGGCTTTTAATAATTTATGTGTTGTTGTTTGAATGTTGCTACTTTTGCATGAGAAATTAAGAAGAAAAATACATATTTAACCGCAGTTAAATTTTTGGGTCGTGTTTTCGTCCGAAGTTGATTCAACATTAACACTTAAAAAAAAAATTATAAGAGTCACAATGAATTTTTTGGCAGTATAATGCGGAAAAAGCATAATATAATAAATAATAATAAAACAAAAGGATCTTAATTTCGATCTTGAATGTTCTTTGGAAAGGTATAGGATAAGAAATTTGACATCAAAGCATTAACGAAATTCGCATCAGTCGCCGAGCTAGAACTTTTTTTCGGTGTAGTGAAATGAGTTTGAACAGATAGAATACAAAATATGTTATTTCCAAATGGGCGGGTATAAAAATTCCTGCTATAAATCAGACTGACTGATAAATCATTAATTTCTCAAACTAATACAAAATTCTTTTCGCACATTTAGGAAATATCATAGTTCCAACTCATAATGTTCAGCATTATCAGAGGCAGTATTCCGCCCGAAAATACTCTGTTATAACATCATAAGTTCTTAAGTAAAATTTTCTAAACATCATTCAACAGAACCAACTAAATAACAATAGTCATAAGATAAGAAAAATAAAATATTTTAATTCAACTTAAGAAGCTCACTTATTAAAGGAAAAATTAAAAAAAATTTCAAGTATTACATTGCCCAAAAGCTTACTTTTAACAGAATAAATTATTGGTTACTTTTAATATAAACGTTTCTTTCATTAATTTAATACATAATTGTACTTTATTTTATTTCATAAGTGTATTTTTTGTATTATTATTGGATGCCAGAAAGTGGAGATTATATTCGTTAAGATCTTATTGTTGTTATATGATATCAAAATGCGAACATAATTGATCTAAATAAAATTTATTTTCAAAGAACCCAAAAAATGTGTTTTATTTTGGTCAAAATTAAGAGAACAATTTCGAAAAGTTAGACCTGGCAGTGAATTTCGGGTGAATTCTTAACTATTATAACTCATACATACAATATTTTCTTAAACGCCATGGTTTTGATATGCACCATGTATATTTTCCATTTTCTGGTTTCTAACATATTTCGAAGATATGTCACACACCAATTCTTACATAGATGCGTAGTATTTTGTATTGCATTTCATCTTACAAGCATGAATATTTTAACAGGCTTCCTTAGTATCTTTAACTTAACATAAGAATAATCTGAGTTTTGGTTTTTGGCAAAATAAACTATTTTTCGAAAATTAACTTTTTAATGGTAAGCCATTGTGCATGTCTTTAACCTTTAACACCATACTTTTAACGTTCAAAATAATTACATCTCTAACATGAACTGTTGCAAAGGTAGATACATTACAAAAAATCAAGTAAAGGTCGCTTCATTGACTTCTCATTCCGCAATCGTAGCCGCCTTATTCATGTGGAGTTTGAACTATACATAGTCCAAAAGTGTGATATCACATGATCTTGGCAGTTTATTCGGCAATCCGAAGTGTGATAAGAACTATTCACTGATTTGTTCTCGCAATGAAATCATGGTTTCTCGGGCTGCTGTGTGGCAAGTAGTGCCTTTATTTTGAAACCAATTGTCGTCAAGAAACTTCTTCCCAAGATGAAATGTCAAACAACACTTAATTAAAACATTCATGATACCACTCATGCGTGATTTGCTATAAAATCCATACTAAACTAAGAATCTCTATAAGAATCACCCTAATACTCGTAGTAAAATTTTGTATAATTGTATAAATTGTGCTTAGGGGCCGATATGATTTGACCAACTCTTGTTTTGATACAGTTGCTAGCAGTTGATTAACCCATTTTTCTACTAACCTGCAAATTCCACATTTTTGGGTGCACCATTGTATCTATTATGGAATAAAGTAATAAATAAAAGACAAAAAAAAAAATCAATGAGTTCGTTATCCCCTTCTTTAATTCGTTTAATCAATTTTCATCATGAGTTCAATTACACACATCACACTAAATGGCACTTCTGTTTATACGAGGGTAGACCCAAAATACAAAAAAAAAAAAAAACACAAAAAATTTGGGACAAAATTACCTTAATTCCGTTATTCCTTTTAGCTCGATACACTTTTCCCAGCGATGTTTAAAAGCCTCAATACCCTGTTTATAGTGAAAACCATCTAGCTCTTCAAAATAGCCACCAACCGCAGATTCCACCTCTTCATTGTTGGCAAATCTTCTACCACAGTGCTCCTTTTTGAAGTTTTGAAACAGAAAATAAACCAAGGGGGCTAAATCTGGCGAATAGGAAGCTATTCGAACTTTAGCCGATTGATTTTGGCCATTGCGAAAACAGATGTATGAAGTGGGGCATTGTCTTGACGAAACAAAAGTTTCTTTTTCTCCAAATGCTGTCGTTTTTTCTTGATTTCATCACTAAAACGCTGCAATAAGTTCGCATACTATTCGCCGTTGATTTTTTTTCCTTTCTGATAGATAATTATCTATCGACGCCTTCTTTGGAGTCGATTCTCCTATTTCAATCTATTGTTTTTACTGTTCCTTCGCCTCAGGTTTGAAGAGATGGACCAATGTATCATTCATGGTTATGAATCGATGTAAAAACTTTGCTTTATTGCTGTGAAACTTCGCCAAACACTCGACTGAAACATACTCTGGACGCTGTTTTTATTCCATTGTGAGTAATAGCGGCACCGATCTAGCGGACAGCTTTCGCATGTCCAAATTTTCAGTCAATATGCGATGTACAGCACTTTATGAAATGCTTATCATGTCTGCTATCTCGCGCACTTTCATAAAATATCATTTTGTGGATTTTCTCCACCATTTCTGGCGTGGTATTCTTATTTGATCGACTATTGCGATGCTTGTCATGGCTACCCGAACGGCTTTGTTTGAACTCTGCCGCCCAATATTTTACGGTTGTAAATGAAGCAGCAGACTTTCCCGGACTACTACTGAGACTACCCTGGTATAATAATTAAAGTTTTGATAGATATGCTTGGGGCGAGCTAATTCAGCTCTGGCACTGCGGTATCTTGTGATGCCTATTGTGCCATTAAAGTTTTGATGATCAGCAAAGTAACTAAACACTCCTTTAATGATCATAATATAACTTTCGGTTGAAATAGACAAAATGGCGAATTATATGGGTTTTATTCCGAAATAACTCGTTTTATTTTAAACATTTTAACATTTAGAGCGATGCGTAATCGAGATACAATTTTTCAGTTTCCTTTAACATTTAAGTTCGCATTTCATTTCTATTTAGGCGTGGAGTGTGTTAAGCTTAATTTTCCGCCTTATTTTCAATGTGTATCCTGTCCACGTGGTTCCTTTGGAAAGGGCAGTAACTGCACCGATGTGGACGAGTGCGACCTGTTTAAGCCATGTGATCCAAAGTCTACATGTATTAATACAAGTCCTGGATTCAAGTGCGAACCTTGTCCATTGGGTTTTGACGGTCTACATGCAAACGGTATGTTCTGGAAAAAGTAATGCAATAACTTTGTATCTATACAACTTTCCGTATGTTTACTTTTAGGCTATTCGGCCATTTATTTGACACCAGAGTATCAAAAGCAAACCTGTCACGATATTGACGAGTGTTCCACGGGTCTCTCTTACTGCCAGTCTAATTCTGTATGTGTCAATACAATTGTAAGTGAGGATTGAGCCATGACAAAATAAAATATTGTTTAAATTTAAACATCTCTATTTTTAGGGCTCATATCAGTGCAAGTGCCGTGAAGGTTTTGTCGCGAATGGAACCTATGGCTGCTTTCCCATTTCAGATATGTGCTCTGATGGCACAATTTGTGATCGCAATGCAGATTGTCATCTTATTGATTACAACAAATACACTTGCCGTTGTAGTGTTGGTTGGGCAGGCAATGGATTTGTTTGCGGTCGTGACCGTGATTTGGACAATTGGCCCGATGAAAGTTTACTCTGTTCAGAGCCCAAATGCCGTCGCGATAATTGCCCTGACTTGCCGAACTCTGGTCAAGAAGATGCTGACAACGATGGCATAGGAGATGGGTGTGACGACGATGCTGATGGTGACTTGGAGAAGAATGACAAGGACAACTGCCCGTTTGTCTATAATGCAAATCAAATGGACTCTGATCATGATGGTGTTGGTGATGCTTGTGATAACTGCCCATTTGTGCCAAATAGAAAGCAGCTGGATACAGACAACGACGGTGCTGGCGATGATTGTGATGACGACATCGACGATGATACTATTTCCAATATGTATGACAATTGTGTGACGGTGGCAAATCCCAACCAGTCAGATGTAGACAACGATGGCATTGGTGATTACTGTGATAATTGTCCGACTATACCCAATCCTTCACAAGAGGACCGCGATAATGATTTGGTTGGTGATGCTTGTGATAGTGATATCGATGGCGATGATGATGGTATACAAGATAGTGAGGATAACTGTCCGATGGTCAGTAATTCCGACCAGCTCGACACTGATGGCGATGGAAAGTAAGAACAAAATTTCATAATTAAATTGTACTCTTTTTAAATGTCAATCCTCAAATAGAGGTGATTCCTGTGATGATGACATCGATGGTGATGGTATTCCAAATTATAGAGACAACTGCCCACTGGCGAGAAACTCCGACCAAAGGGATACAAACTGTAGGTAGCCAATGTGAAATAGAAATTTTTTATCTATGCAACGTTTCTGTTTTAGACAATGGAAAAGGTGATGCATGCGAGTTTGATGAAGACGAAGATGGAGTATTAAACATCAATGATAATTGCCCCAACAACTCCATGATATATTCTACCGATTTTCGTACAATACGTACTGTCATATTAGATCCTGAAGGTGATTCTCAGCAGGATCCCAATTGGGAGGTTCACGCTAATGGCTCAGAAATCGTGCAAACACTAAACAGTGATCCTGGACTCGCTGTTGGTCATGATGCCTTCGGTGGTGTTGACTTTGAGGGCACGTTCTACATTAATGACGACACCGACGACGACTACGTTGGCTTTATATTCAGCTATCAGAGTAATCGCAAGTTTTATGCGGTCATGTGGAAGAAGGGCACTCAAACCTATTGGCATTCAACGCCATTCCGTGCCTCCGCTGAGCCTGGTGTGCAAATTAAACTGATCGACAGTGTAACAGGACCTGGTTCAATGCTGCGCAATAGCTTGTGGCACTCTGGCGATACGCCGGATCAAGTGAAATTGCTGTGGAAGGATCCATTGAATGTAGGTTGGAAAGAAAAAACATCTTATCGTTGGTCTTTGGTGCATCGACCTGCTATCGGTTTGATACGCTTGAGGTAAAGCGGATTTGCTGGAAAAAATAATAATGTTTTATTAATTAATTAAACTTTGCAGACTTTTCGAAGGTGAAAATCTTGTTCTGGATTCAAGTAACATATACGATTCCACTCTGAAAGGTGGACGTCTCGGAGTGTTTTGTTTCTCACAGGAGATGATTATCTGGTCGGACTTGGTCTACAAGTGTAACAGTAAGTTTATTCAAATGCTCAACAATGAGTTAAACTCAATAAATTTTCTCAATAGCACGTGTTCCACCGTTGATATACAATGAGCTGCCATCAAATTTAAGACAAAAAGTGGAAATCGATAGATAAATCTACAATTGATTGAATCGCCACTCCTTGTAACGCTTTCGACTGTCATAAGCAGTTATTACATGAATGAATTTGAATGAAGTATATTTCCGCAAAGTATTCAAATGAATTTCTGCTACTTATTTATTGTATTTATGAAATGCCATATTATTACTTAAAGAAATAACTACAAATATCAAAAAGTGAAATATAAATAGTAATTTAAAATATTTATCGAAGTTTTCCTCTGATCTTAATTGTATTAATTTAAACGTTATGGAATCGACTTTCAAATCCCTCAAGAGCAAAAGATAAATAATGCTTTATAAATATGTCGATGGGTAAGCCCACTAGTTGGTGTTATGAAATTTTAAATTTGTCTTGTTCATTTTCATCATCAAAAGTGCGATTTAAAAATCGATAACTCGATAAAATTCTTGTGTGACTTATAGTTGATTCTTTTAGACGCGCAGTCTTTCCTCTAAAATGGAGGCTTATATCCATGTAGGCGAAATATAAAACAATTGAAAGGAAGATTATGCATGCGTTTTACAATATTTTTGAAAAAAATGGATGAAAAGAATTAGAGGAGGAAAGAACTTGGATTGATGAAAAGAACTGTTAAAAACATTAGTTTTGAGTTTTTATTAATAATTTCTCTTTTAGAAACAAATGGTATAATACATTTAATAATTGTTTTCTAATAATTTTGTTTCAAATAATGGCTCTCCAGAACGATAAAAAAACTGTTAAGCTGGTAATAAAAATATTTAGTGGTAATATTGTATATTTCTTAAAAAGAATTAATAAATTAATGAATAAATAATAAATGAATTTGTTAAGTTTTAGTGAATACAGAGGCGAATTTCATCAAAGCAGATAAAAAGCTGGCTGAAAGTTGTCTAAAAGTTGGGTCAACTACATGGTACGTCTGCCTGGTACGATAGGAAACGTATCACTTAAATTACTTCAGAGGCCTTTATAGTTCGAATTGAGTTTTTAAAATTGAGGGGTATTAATGAGAGCAATTAATAAACTAATTTTAATTGGTTCAGTACCATTTATTTTTCATCTTAAGGTATTGGGTGATATTAATAAAGTGGAGGAGTGAATTGATTACACTCTTCTGCCCTTTACTTCACTCAGTTTGTTATGATAAAGCATATAAATAAAAATACATTTAACTCCACTTCACTCATGTTTTCTCTCATTCCGAGTGCATACTTAAGTTTTCTCAGTTTCATATGAATAAAAATAGAGTGTTTCTAGTAAAATGTGAGAGTTATTTTACCTGCCTCAAAGCACTTACTCAATACATTTAATTTGTTTATGTGGGTATAATTATTCATGAAATCTAAATTTTGGAAAGAAATAGAAAATAAATTTAAAGGTGTAAACTAAATAAATGGCATATGTAAGCAATGTTCTTCTTGATTTATTTTATGATGATAATCTGAATAATAAAATTCTGTCAAAGATATTGTAAAAGTTAATTACACATATTTTTGGTTTGTTACCCAAGCGGTCTATTATGATTTAATATAATCTCAGTAGCATTATGAATTTTTTTTTTATATTTTGCAGTATTCTTTATAATTTTATAGAAACAAAATTTCAAAAATTTTGTAATTGTTTTTACACTTGTTTTATTGAGGTTGAGGTTTTGAAACACCTCAAAATCCAAGTGTTTAAAATGTGTCTAAAAAACCTCAAAAAATTTTTGCATTTTGATCTCAAAGCTGCACTTTTACTTAATACTTTTAATTTTCTGAAATAAAAGCTTTCTGACAACTGAGTGTTCCATCAATTTGTTCAATTATTACACTTAGATGGGGGGAATTCATTTATTTTATACGAATTTTTGAATTATTAGGTCCATTCATTAAAGTGTTCTCAACGGAGTCTCACTCACTTCACTCAATTTTATTAATACAACCCATTATTGCCAAGAAGTAAGTTCATTCTGAATTCTTTAAGTGAGTTTCCGAAGAAATATAAAAATTTGTTGTTGCTTTCTTCAAATAAATAGTTTTATTTCTTTATACACGCTGTTATATATACAAGCTGTTATATTTTATGAAAAAATTTTAAAGCAAATAAAAATTTCTTTATTATATATGAAAGATCTTTCGATCATTAAGGATCTCAGAAATATTTAACAAAAAAACGCAGGGATGAAAATATTTTGCAATAATGGGGTGTAAAAAAATATATCATTTTTTTTTTTTTTTTTTAATTTTTAGTCATAGGGGGCTCCCCATTCCATTACTTGTCGTAGTACATTTCAAGACCCTTCCCCCTAAATTAGTAACGTAGTTTATGGACGAACCCTTAGCAAAAGTCGAATGATTATATTTTCTTGGTAAATTCACAATATATATTCCTCTAGAACTTCTATGCGAACTCTATCGAATCTATCTTTGACTAATTTTTCTTATTAAAGATTGATTTAAGACCACGACAGCAATTTGTATGCTAATGTTTCTGAATCACATTTATTAATACATCTTTGTTGTGGTTTTATTGAATGTTTTTGTATACAATAAAGAAATTTGAACTAAATTTATTTCTAAAATGTCTATATTTGTAAATATATTTATGTTTGTAGGTCTGTTGTATGCATGCTGGAATTTATAATAATGTTCTAATAGAGATTATTTGTTAATAATTATTGTCATAAATCAAGCTTATACTATTAAGTATACATATATGTATTTACAAGTTCCATCGTAAGAACTCTTGTTAAACCATATTCGTTAGAATAATTGTAACATCTTTGTTTACATTTTTTTTTTTCAACATTTTTTGGTTGTTGCATAAAAATGTTTGGCTTTTAAAATAATTTTTTTAACATTATATTGTTTTAAACTATTGGCAGAAATGTATTTTTTGTTTTTAAAAATTTGGGTTTTCAAAATTTTTACTAAACATTAACAAAACCTTGGCCAAATCTGCACCATGGCCCAACAATAACACTAGCATTTAGATTTTTTTTACGAATTGTCTTTTTATAAATAATATATTTTGTGTACTTTGTAATTGAAAATATTTACATTGTAAATATTCAAAATTGAATATCTCATTTGGAAAAGTAGCTACTTAACATTTTGAAAATGAAATAAATTCTGTAAACTTGTAATTTTGAGCTTTACAAGCACTTCGACTCCATCCTTTAAATTAATGCATCGCTTTGCGATGCATCAACTATTCACTTAGCGATAAGAACTTCGAGCTTTTGACCGCAATTTTGCTCATTCTTTTGTATCATGTCCATTTGTCCCGAGTTCTAAGAGTTCATGTGGTTCTGCATTTAGCTAAAATTGAAATTGTGAATAATTTCTGGTCGTAACTAACTCTATATGGATGGCTGACTTACTCGGTCGACATTTTCCAAATCTTTTTTCGACAGATGGTTCACCAGAATTGTGCCCAGAGCATCACACATCACATTAATTGTGGTTCGGAATCGATCACTGAAAATAAATAAAAATAAATCGATATACATAAGTATCATTAGATGGAGAGTATTTCATTAAGTATCCTACAGCAGCCAGTCAACAGCAATGATCAGTGAAACATCCTTTGGTTCTAAGCCAACGGTATCGAGGACCATTACCATGGTGACAAGACCAGCTTGTGGAATGCCAGCAGCACCGATTGAGGCCGCTGTGGCCGTTATGCTAACTGCAACAATTGTTCCAAAAGAGTAGGGCATCTCTCGGTATTGGGCAATGAATAGTGCTGCAACAGCTTCGTACAAAGCCGTACCGTCCATATTAATCGTGGCACCAACCGGAATGACGAAACGTGTAACTCGTGGATCTATGCCCATGCCATCAAGACATTTAATTGTGAGCGGCATCGTAGCTGAACTCGAGCCTGTACCAAAGGCCGTTGCCAGCACCTGACTGAGTTTGACAATGTAACGATAGGGTAATGTTCGTGTTCCCAAGAAGAAAATAACAGCAATGGTGCCTAAAGGGAATGAAGAATAGTTTAATGAAAGCGTGAAAAGTAATAAAATGCTGAGTAACACTTACCGAACCCATGAAGAAACAGACCGAGCATCACTGTGATAAAGTACCAACCCAACGATTGTATCGTCGCCGCTATGGAGTCCATTTCAATGATTTTGGCTGCAATCAAGAACCCTACACCAAGTGGAGAAATCCTTTAAGATAAAAAACAACAAAGTTGTTATTTTAATTTAAATAATGTTAGAACGCCCTCCACTCCACTCACCAAATAACCCATGATGTAATCGTCATCATGGCTTCACTCAAAGTTGTGAAAAAGTCCTGCAACAACTGTCCTTTCTCGCGCATTCTGCCGATAGTTGTGCCAAGAATAACACTAAACATTACTAGGCCCAGGACATTGGAACCTTCTCTTTGCGCAGACTTAAATTCCCACATTTCCATAGGTTCTTAAAAAAGTGTAATAATTAAAAGATAGTTAACGATATTATGATTATATATTATATAACATATGTATATATATCATATTATATACCATATATATGTAAATATATATATATTAGTAAAACTTACGTGGTGGTGAAATGGTAAGGTTTTCAAATATTTCAGTGCGGTACTAAAATTAGAAAAAAAAAAATTAATTGTTAATTTTAGAAAAAAATAAATTTGCTAAAAATGTACGCGTGTAAATGTTTTATGTTAGAGAAAGAAAAGCTTAGATTATGGTGGCGGCCGTTGCCGAGTGCGTTAACGAATGCGTGGACCCCTCGAGACCAGGTTCGAACCAGATCTGACACAGAAAATTTTTTCAATTGAAATTATTTTTTCTGATTGGGCGTCAACTCTTTGCAGACAGTGGCAAACCTACTTTACATGGTGTAAATACTGCTATGTAAAGCTTCTTAAGAACATGCACATTAGGTGTTCTGGTAGGTGTTTTAAATTCTAGATTACTTATAGATTCAAAGTTCATTCTTTCGGTTCCTTATAAGTAAAATGTATGTGTAATAGTTTAATGCTTGTTACATCATTATCTCGACGTTTTGTTTCCATACACAATACACTTTTACCCATAAAGAAATCTTTTATATGTTGCTAATTCTCTTTTTTTTTCTGTCCTTAATGTTTCAGTCAGTATGGTTTCTCTATGTCAGGTGATTCAACGGTTCAGTGAAATAACGCAAAAAAATATTCCATTAAAATTGTAGGTGCTTTTACATTATGCACAAAAGAAACGATTTCCATTTATTTGGGGCTTTATTTTATTTTGTATTTTAGGCGTTATTTTATCGGAAATTTTTTCGCTGAACCGATTTACTCAGCTCAGACAATGAAAAAAATGTGTCTGATATGTGTTAGTCTTACTGCCAATTTTAAATCTGCGGTCTAGTAGGTTGTTAAAACCCTTAAAAGTTTTGAACGAGAACTGAATTACGGCACAGATCAGTATAAGGAATAAACTAATAAACGGAATATGAGGTATACAGTTATTAGATTAATTTGTTCGTAAGTACATCAATATCACTACTTCGAGCCGTAATACGGAAAATATATTTTATAATTCAAGACTAATTCCATGTTTGTTGAAAGCCTAAACTTCTTCAAGAATGAAATATGAAAAAAATTAATTTTTCTGAAACCTCGTTTGCCAATGGATTTTAGTTAGGGATATCGATTTCAGTATTAGGCTGCTGAGTCGCAACCAAAAATACTGGGATTCAGCTTTTTAAATTATTCCCCATATCCTAAGATCAACACCTTATTTTAATCCCCTTTTCGTTTACGTGGTGCAAGTTGTCGCACAAAAGATTGTCAAAATTCTGTCAAAATTTATTTTAAGCTTCGGCTTATAATGCAACTTTTAAGCTGCGTCAATTTCAGCGAAGTTTAAACAGAGAAAAACTGAAGAACCTCTGAGCTTTCCCCACAGCCCAACTCTTGGAATGATATTAAATAGAATGTAATTTGTAAAAGAACCTAAATTGTAAGATTTTCTCAACTATTATTTAAAATATTCATGTTTTCACTGACCCTGGCCTCATTTCTTCACCAAATTCATACGAATGTAGGTTAATTTAGCCATTGTATTAACGAGTACATTGTCATAATATCTTCAATTTTGAGTGTGAACAACTCTCAAACTGTTTTTATTCAATCGGTTTAACATATGCACTTACGCATAAATACACAAACAAACTAACATATTCTTCAATAAAAATTCAAATTATTCTCACTTAAATCGTTAAATGAAATAAATGCCCATAATTGGATTGGTGGATTGGGAATGGGGATCGGTGTAACAATTCCAGTTTATAAATACGAGTGATGAGCTCTTATTGTTGTGATATGATGTGATCTGATGTGCTGCGGTGCAGTTTGGCTATTGAAGCAAAAGCCTACAATAACAATCATGTCACTGGACAGACTTACGCACAAACGCAGTGCTGATTTCGCAACAAGGTCTGATTTCAGTGACAGTCGAGTACGAATTAAATTACTCTCGATTGTTTCAATGGAGGAGGATGGCCTCTGCACAAGAATCAAGTAACTAACTCGCTTTAAGTATGACACCAAAAATTAGGGGTTTAAATTAAATAATTTCCTAAATGCACGTTCAACAATGAAAGCTGAATGAAAATCGTACCGACGACACATGGGTTACAATTTCAAACAGTTGCCAAACGACGATTACACGTTTGAGTACAAAAATCCATAACAAAATAGAATGAGAAATAAACAAAACGTTTCATAACTCAAGAAATTATATTAATTTGTATGCTTAAATATATGAATATGACGATTCAACTTACTTGAAACATTGTGGACTGAATGATGTTGTCTGTAAACATGTTTCTGTAGGCGGAAATATAGATATATTACCATGAAATTTCAGAAAAAATCTCAGTTTAAGCTACCTCACTAAATCCATCAAAGTATCTGGCGTTAGCACTTTCGACGCCTTATCCAACGACTCAGTATGTTTCTCCACAATTGTAGCACCCTCGCCAGGCCTTATAGTTGTTACCAGCGAAATACCTAATACGACAGCGGATATGGTGGTAATGAAGTAATAAGAAATGGCTCTGAAAATGTTTTTGTTTATTTAGGAGTCGATATTACATTCCGATGCGGCATAGTAAATACCTGAAAGCAATTTTGCCAGACATACTGAGGTCCAGACCACCAATAGCACTTGTAATAGACGATACCAACAGCGGCACGATCAAACATTTAAGCATTCTACAAACATTTTGAAACGATAAAATCAATGCTGAACAGGTGCACCATTACATGCCATATCATACCTTAAAAAAATTTCACCAGGAAAGGATATGTACATAATCTCGCGCTGCGTCCATTCTCCTGTCGCGTTCTTGATTATAAAACCAATCAGACCGCCGAGAAAAACACCCGTCACTGTCAGGAGAGTCAGCGAGTTCTCCTGCATAAATAATTTAAACTTGGAATCACTTTTTGGCCGTGTCATAATGATGCTTTTCACGTGTCTTATGGTTCACGACTCCGTGTTGATGGTAGAAATATCACAGATCACAGTTATTTTGTCTGCTTCTGAAAATAAAAGTATATGGAAAAATTATTTTAAATTATTGCCCAGTAATCTATATAAAACATCGTACACTGTATCGTATTTTGTTTTTATAAACTTCTTAACGACTATTAATGCCGTTCAGACTAATGACATTTCTTGAAGACTCTATTTAGATTCACTTTCTTATGTACGCTTCCAATTGATTTCGTCGAATATTAAACCGTCCAGTATGACGAACTACATGCGACTATGCTTGCGCAAACAAGTCTTACTTGCACGACATTCCACGTCCATCTGGCAATCAACAGCGCCTATGCTAATTTGAAACCCCAATGGGGAAATCATTTGGGGTGCCAGCAGAAATCCACCCAAAACCAGACGCAATCGGTTTCAGTGGCTTTGTAGCATTCTTCGTACAGTTCGCTATCTCATAACAGTTCGTATACGTATAGCGCTGAATCAATTAAACCGGATGATGTCAATGGAAGTCAGTGTTACCGGATTCCAAAACTGCATTGGCTTAGTTTGCCCCCAATTTGAACATAGAAATAGATACACCACCGTCATTCACACCTCGCACTGTAACGGAAACCCTTGAGATTTCCGATGTTTTTCTGTCCACGGGCTAATCATCATTCAGCATATATGTATGTACATATGTGCGAATACCGAACCAATTTACGGACTACGGGGTGGATCAAGTGGCTCAGCATGAATGAGGCTGAAACTGATTCTATTGTTGAGAGCGTTCGTGGGATGAATTTCAATGTTTGAATATGCATCGAACTCGTTTATTAAACTATGAATGGATGGACACAAAAGCACCGCATGTATTAATTTGATATTATTTGCAATTTTTGTTAGCTAGAGTAAATTTTGCCCGCCAAACAATAAAGAGAGGTACAAGCAGCAAAAAACTTCTATAATGAACACACGAGCCAATAACCAAATATTCTATAAAATTAACAACTAGTCAGTGTTTGACAACCCGAATGTTTAGACAATGCTTTTATTAACACTTTTTTATATTTACATATAAATATACCGTATCGAATACACTATATCGATGTCATCTCAATACTGCGTTTACTTGCATTGAGGGTCAAATTGTTCCAATTCAATTTCTAAGTTTCATATTTCAAACATCTTATGTATTTGGAATGTTACAAGCAACAACTAAAACAACAACAACGTGATATTAATGTGGGTCATTTTAATAAGCTTTGGAGAAACCAATTAATTACGAACACTTGGCACCAAAGTCATCCGTGTAGATTTGTATATTCAAAACGAACGGATTCAAACCAAACTACTGCATCAGATCGAGATAAATTCCAAACAATACAGCCTCTATCGAATACGATTTATTAAAGTGTTGACGACGCCACATCACTATAGTTCCAAGCTCATTCTAGGCTTAAACATTTCAATTAAAAATGTTGATATTTATGTTTCAATGGTTTTCATTAGCACTTAACCCGCTAAGAGTTAAAAGCCTTAATTGAGTAACGACGTGCGATATGTAGGTAGGTGCGTTCTCGGCAAAATGTGTTGGTGGTCATTAACAAATCATTGTATTTATTACTCATTTCGCACCGTTATTTAAAGGTACTTGATTCGCCTAAAGCTATTGATCACCAATAAATAAATGTGCTAATTTTAGCATTTTACCTCCCGGAAGTGCGACGTTTGAAAATACATGTTAATATCCAGTGAATAGACTGTACATGCGAAGGTAGATTGTTTTTTTATTATTTCTTTACTACACTCATTGATTGTAAATCTGAATCTAGAAACTGCTTTAGCTTTGAATTCTGCGCAGATTTCCAAAAAATTGCTATGAATGTTCAATGACACAATCACCCTAAATCTTTAATATTTAAACCAACCATTTTCCAGTACCTTAATTCAAGGTCAACTCACAATTATATACGTATCAAACACACAAAAGAATTCGGCTATTGTTTTGGTAGGTACAAAAAAGGGCTGAATAACATTTTTATTTTATATACCTACATTCATTTATACAACAAACACAAAATGAAAAAAATAAAACAAAGTTGTTCACTCAAGCGACGTACAGAGTAGTAGCAGACTTTCAGAAACTGCGACGAATTAAATATGCAATATTCCCAGCGAAAATAAAACAAGTAGTCACTTCAGTGCTCTCGAAAAAAAAAAAAACTATCTTGATTGATTGCATTTGGGGATATAGGATCCCAAAAACAAAAAATCACATAGAAATGATTTTATTTTGATTGAAATGTTCATTAAGGGGGGGGGGGGGGAGAATCAATCTCAATTTTTTCATTAAGAATTAGTTAATTACTTGGAGAATAAGTTTCGAAATTTGCAAAGTTCGATTCGGAGTTTAAATACGTGAGAACAGTTTGTAGGTCAATCACTTCCAATGGTTCCGAGAACATGGCACAGTTTTCAAACGTATTATTCAAGTATAAATTTGATTTTTCGACAATGACGCTTAGCAAAATTTTCATAGCTTGACAAGAATTTCTTCATTCAATCGCCCATTTCTTTCAAACAAGCCTAAGATATAAATATACATGAGGCCTATTCCGGTGCAAATGAAATGGAATATTATGCGGATATGTCAAACTATTACATTTATTTGCAGATTGTAAACATAATTACTCAGGTGAACTTTGCAATACTTAAAAAAAAAGAGAATCGGCATTAAGCGCTCATATTAAGTGCACCCACCAGTAATGTAGCAGCGATCTAAATTACCTGTAATATTTCTTTTAAATCATCTGTACCTATATATTTTAATATTTTTAAATGTTTGATTATTTTTTTATTCTATTGTCAAAATTTTACTAGCCTTATTTGCAGCTGTCAAATAATTTTTATTCAATAATTACACAATCTTGGGCAAATGATCTTGCATCGTAGCATATGCAAAATGGTAGATCATATTTTTACTCTAAACTAACAAAATATACCGAGATACACTTACTAGGCTTTTGCAAATATGCAACACTTAAAACCCATAGTTTTTATTTACTATACGAATGCAATACTGAATCGCAAACTCTCAGCTGATTTTGGAAAAAAAACAATAAAGGCAAAAAGAAGTGCCTTTATTCTTGCAAAGAAATGAGGGACCAACTGTAAAGTCATGTTATATCTATAATCATCTTCAATTTCTTTATTTAAAAAAACAAATCTTTCCCTTGAACTATTAATAGTACATTACTTTAAAAAAGTCTTGATTATTTGTACAAATAGGATATATTTTGGCGACGTTATGATGTTATCAGTAGGCGTCATGGTTTTCATTAGTAGTCGATTTATATATGTAAAAAATAACGTTAATATAAAAAACGGTATCTTGTCTTATAATTGAAAAGTAGATGAGGAATCAATAATTTAATTTTTTTTTCACCTTTATAATTTTTCAAATTTACAAGGTTGTCTGCGGGCAGGGGTATGTGAGGCCTTATCTGATATGAGCAAATTTTTAGATATTAAATTTGTTGCATTTGGTGATAAATTTTCAAGTTCATCCATTAATCATCCATTAAAGAACTTACTAAATTTATTATTCAAAGAATCTTGCTCTTATCATTTAGTACCTACTGATTTGAGAAAATAATTTAAGAAAAAAGTCATACCATCTTTAATATAAAAAAATAATTTCCATTTAAATTTGTCGGCAATTTAAGTGCGGCAAAGTGTTATCTCTTTGCTTTATTTAAATAAAAATTTCATCAAGTTAATATATTTTAATTTATGTCGGATATGAAAACGAATCAACACGTGATGAACACGTTTTTATATCTGATAAAAACAACTTTTAAATATATTTATTTATATCTATATAAATGCTCACGCTGTCGTTTACTCAGCTACAAAAATTGTAATAAACTTGTTACTGCTACATTGTATCATCAACATGCCAGGTAGGGCATGAAACAATTAATTAATTTTTTGGGAATAACTTTTTTCTGTTTGCACAGGATCAACTTTATGGTAGTAGTAAGCAATACCAATACTTATATTATATTAAAACAATAATGTTAAATTACAATAATTATTTTGAGGTAAAATAAAACAAAAACAATGCTGTTTTTTTCGATGTGATCAGAATTCTTAGCTCTCACATGTGGGCGCAATAAGCAAACTGTCTCTGTTGGCTGTTGATAGAATCAGCCAGTTGATAGAATATGTATGTATATAGTAAGCAAATGACTTCTAATTACAACAAAGCTGCCTACTCAGATTCTTATTTAACATGTTGATCAGTATGTGATTCGAATCGTTAGCTTGTCGATCGACAATCGTTATTTGCTTCAATAATTCAATTCGTCAAAAAAATGACGACCGGGCTTTTTATAAAATATGAAAAAAAAAATAAATTGATTAACAATTTTTTAATGCTGATCGAGCGAATATTTAATAACGATTATCTACAATAATCTAGCAATAAGTTGTTTGTAATGGACATTGGAAAGTTGTCACTGAATAACTTGCTCCATTTATGCAAAGTTCCATAATTTGAATTTTGACGCACCCAGCTTAATTATATTTTGAAAATATGTGAATAAATGAAATTATCGCAACTAATTTATTTCTCTACGAGGGCAATTTTATAAAGCAGTGAAATTTTGAATGAAAAGGTTTTTTTTTCCGGCAAAAAAGCGTTTTATTTTTCAACATGTACCCTTTTAGATAGATAAATTCGATACAGTGCAGCGTTTTTCCAATTTTATTATTACTTTCAGATAATAGGTTTTATCAAAGTCCTCCAAATGAGAGTTTGTTTCAGTGATTACCTCTTTATTCGACCCAAATCTCTTACTGTCTAGCTATTTTTTTAAGGTTTGAAAATAGGAAATAGTCGCAGGGAGCTTATTTTGGAGAATATGGTGGATGGGGTAGCCCAATTTATGGGTTTTTGCCATTATGACCTTAACCATTAAAATTAATGGTGCAGAGTCCCTGTAGTATTAATCAAGCCTTTCCTTGGTTTCGGGATGTTTTTTTCTTCTCATGAAGTGTTCTTGGTTGTTAAAAATAAACTACATAAATGACGCAACTTGCTCAAAATGACAGGACCAGAGTTGCATTTAAGTTTACTTTGCGGGAAATTCAAAAAGTTACCGACTTCTCAAATTACCCTCGTATAATTTTAGATGTATGTTAATGTGAATTGCATCATTCTATTGCTTGAAGGTGAGATACTTGAAACACAGTTCGATCAAAGCTTAAAAGTATTCCATTGATGAACGATTTAAATTGTAAGATAACTTGATAGTTACTAAGAGCAGTCATTAAAACTGAAGAAGAAAAGATTATTTAGGTGAAAGGCATTCATTCTTCAAGTATTATTTAAAAAAGATATCTAACCATATCTTATGAAATTTTGATGGCAACTTGATCTTTTTCTAACTTGCCGCTGTCCTTCTAGCTGGGGTTTTTTGAAGGGCTATAGCATGCTTGTGGGCTGGTCAACTTTTATGTGTGTCTGAAACTCTGTTATTCGACAGCAATGTCTTCATAGCCGGTTTTGTTTTGAAATAGTTTTTTTTTAAATATTTTATTAAGTTATATAACACAATTTTCCAAGAAACCAATAATAATTCTAAGAACATTTTTACCAGAAAATAAAAAAACAACAAATGCAGACATAAGTTTATTATAGTCAAGACCTTAAGACATAAGGCTATAAAAACGCACTTTTTATTGCTTTATAGACGTTAAGAATATGTCATTTCGGAATAAAGTTGGGCATGACAGTTACGAAACTTTTAGTTCTGTTACCGTAGAAATATCAAGTAAAGTTCGAATAAAGTTAAAAGTCCAAATTATATATCAAGTTCAACAAAGTTACTTTTTTTTACCCGAAAAACTGATCCTTAAAGTTGTTTGATCATCTGTTAATAAAAAATATAGAATTTATTAAAAAGTACAGAAACGACTTGAAGCAAAATTAATGCACAACAGCTGTTTACACAATTTTGCAATTAAAAAAGTTGATTATTTATCTGAAATTTCTTATTTATTCTTACACATTTTTTTATCTGTCAATTTGATGAAGCTGTTCGATTCATACACATTTTTTTTTTATATGTCAATTTGATGAAGCTGTTCGATTTGTGCTCGAGGCAATTTTTCAAATGAGAGAGTCTTCTTTCTTAAGCTATGTTATGAAATGTTATTAAACAACGTTAAGTAACTTGAAGTGCGTACAGAAGCAGACCTACATACTATAAGAAACTTCAATATTTGAGAAAAAATTCTATCTGAACCTCATGATTTGAACCCATGAACCACCGGACTTCAGTTATAATCTATGCTTTCGGCTAATCTTTATTTGTAAGAATGTATGTACGAATTGAACTAGAATCTAGCTTATGCTAATAAAATTTTATATAATTTTTTATATAATTTATATAATTTTTTATATAATTATATAATTTGCTCTTAAGGGCGTATTATAAATGAATTTTATCTTCGCAAGTTCATTCTTAACTCTCCAAAAATTATTGTTAAAACTCAAAAATTTTAAATTTTTCTAGATAATTTGTTTAAATATCTATAAAAATTATATTTTGGGATAAATGTCAAAATTAGTTTTCAAAAAATATACTATTTCGATTGATATTTTTCATAAACCATCAAGAATTACTTATTTTGAAGATTTTTTGACTAAGATCTACATATATTATTATTACGCAAGCGCTTTTTTTGTGATGACCATCAAATCTATACCGTAAATGCGATTTTCATAAATGAGGTATCAATAGAAAGGCCTTGGTCTGCAGATGTGCAATAGGGTCTTACTTTTTCTAAAGTATTGTGTGTTTAAACAAAAAAAGAAAAAACAATATTCTGCAAAGAAAGTAAGTTTTCTATGGGATGCCTATTATGCCTATATTTTTTTTCTGAAATTTTCCAAAATCATTCTTTTGTATAATTAAAGCAGTTGAACAAAGCGAAAAACATTCAAATACATGTTATATTTATGTACCAGCCACAAAAGAGCAAGTTCATGCAAAATCGCTATTCCAGTAGCCTTTACTGGCGTCGCCGCTAGCTTGGTTGGAAGTACCTGGCACAGACAATTCAAACTTCCTAGACCTCTTCTTGAGATACATCTGTATCGGCTTAACGCCTGAAGCCAAATTTTGAGCACGGAATCTACTTTGATTATGCCCATCATATCATTATTGATGAATCAAGTATGATTCCTGCAGTAGCACGGACAGTAATTGATCGTATGTTTCGCGATTTTACCAGACATTCGTAAACTGTTTTTTGAAAAGTTGTTGTATTTTCTGGTGATTTTAAGGAAACAGTTTCAGAAATCTCTTATTTTGGATACGTTGTAACAATGGGAAATTGTGATCTTGCGTAAAAACAATGAAGCTTGAAAAAACATGCGATTAGACATATCTTATCTAGAAGTTTTGTATAAAAGCATTTGCACAACCGTTTTTGATGAGGTGCCGCACAAATAAACTTCCCAACGGAGTTCCTTAATAGCACTAAAGTAGGTAAGTGGTCTTTCGTCACACCACTTAACGCTCAAAGCAGATGCAATTTTTTTTGCAATTAAAATGCAAGGTTTTCAAGTTCCGGTCCCTGTTATTTTTTATGACTATTAATAAGAGCCTAAGACAATCGTTGAGAAAAGTTGCAAAGTTGCAAGCCCCAGAATTCGCACACGGCAAATAATATTTGACATTAAGTCGAAACCGCTCTTTTGATGTCGTGAAAATTTTTAGTAAAGAAAATAGTATACAGCTCATCCTAACTAACAGTGAAAGTTTCGCAACATCAAATGGTAGTTTACACAGAAATATGTTAAAAAATAATAACAGTTCTAATAATAAAAACAAAACAATCTTAAACTAGATTTTTTTTCTCATTTTATCTTCGCAATACGGGTTTACTAGTTATAGTTATTATTATGGGACAAAATCAAAATCCTCAGTCATTTTATTAAAAGTTTTTCAAAGATCATTATGTTTGAATTAAATGTTTGAATTTATTTATCGAATTTTGGAAAATTATTGCTGCGAGTGAATTTATCGGTTTGTAGCCCAATGGGGGGCTTAAACGGCTTTTAGGGGGGGGGGCCTGAAATGGCTTTTAGGGCTTATTTTCATTATTTACTCATACAAAAAATTCTCCAAGGTGGGTGGGGGGGGGGAAGCCCTTTCAGCCCGTATGTAGATCCGCCATTGCCTTAGGTTAAAAAACCAAACTAAAGTTTGGAATGTGACCTCAAAAGTTCTTCAAACCAGTTTTTGGGTTTTATAAAAAATCAATGAGTTTTCATAACCAACACTGGTTACAGGAATTAACCCAACAGTTTTAAGGTTTTTTAAGATGTTCACACACAATTTTCTTTTATAATTATTTTAAATTGTAGGGTTTTAATTCTTTTTACAAAATAGTTTGCATAAATGTGGAAGATGAGGCTTATAATTTTAAATTTAAATTTCCGACCGTCTGAAAAGTACCACCTATGTTTTAGTGAAAGAAATAATGTGCAACCTTCGATATGTATGAATATCTACCATAATCTATTTAGATACATTTTATACGTCATTCCAATGTACCATATCGTCACCTTTAGTGAATGTGCGAGAAATATGTGCGCTTATTATTTGCGCATTTCTTTCTTGTGATCCATAGATTTAAAGTTGTGCTTATTTCATCGTTTCTTCTCGACAGGAAATTATTAAAAAAACTATCCACTGCATCATTATCCTTTGTGCTAAAGAGTGTGTTTTAAACCATTCTCGCCCCTGCATTCATTCTCGTCCTTTTAGATACTCGAACAATAAATAACGCGAATTAAAGAATACTAAAGAGAGAATTTGTGATTCTATTTTCCTTTCACTTTAGAGAAAATCATCATCTTAAGTAGTTGATTCCGCACTGATTGCGCAGTATTACAAAGCAAATGAAACCTCGTTAGACGCCATTGAGTTTTTTAAGGTTAAGATATGTATTTCCACAACAGTGTGATTCCGAGTAGTTGTATTTAGTATCTCTTGTTCGTAGCTTTAGAAATAGTTACTGTTAGTTTTGCTTTAAGTGTTACTGTTGCTACTGTAAGTTGATGTTTCTTTATCATATCGACCCATTTAAAGTTCTTATACACCGTTGGTTCGCTTTTCTTTAAAGACTATCTTGCTTTGAGAATATCTGTTTTTCGATAACTCAAAATTTATTATTTGCAGACTATAAAATCAGCTAGCTACAAGCAATTAAAAATAAAATAAAATATATGTATATCGCTCAACCTTCAATAAGAATTTTATATTTATTTTGCAAATGGGTATGAGCAAAAATTTTTATTAGGTAGGATTTTGATAGCGCTTAGATATACTTTTTAAATGTCAAAAAAAAATAGCACTTAAAAAATATTTGATAACACTACAGAATTGTCATTTAAATAATAACTAAATTCTTCACTCAATGACATACATATCTGAGTCCGTATGAGTCCGATACTCTGGACGTTATTGTTTTTTATTATTTAGACTGATAAGAAAAAAAAAAAACAATTGTTTGCAATATTTTTTGTCCACTTGACAAGATTGAAGTTTAAGGTACTTCAAATTGTTTTGAATGTGGTTGAAAATATATGGTTCTTGCTACAATTTGTTGATAAATAATGTAGATGAAAATAAGTTAAGCTGTTTCCAAGTATGAATATTTACGTACGAACACAGTCTGTTATAAATTTGGAACCTATGAAAAAAATTATTTTATTTTAACTATATAATATTGGAAGTTACCAAAAGATGTGTCCCTTAATGCCTGACCAACTCCGCCAATTGCATCAAAATATTTAAGAGTATTTTTTAAATTGCTTGAAATTTCGAAAAGACTGAATCTGGGCCATGTAATGCTTGAAAGAGCTTGTTGGGAGTTAAGTTACCAAAAGATGTGTCCCTAAATGCCTGACCAACTCCGCCAATTGCATCAAAATATTTAAGAGTATTTTTGAAATTGCTTGAAATTTCGAAAAGACTGAATCTGGGCCATGTAATGCTTGAAAGAGCTTGTTGGGAGTTTTTACATTTTAGAAACAGTAATTTAGCCAATTAGTAATAACAAAATCAATGTTATCGTCCAAACATTGGATTATTTCAACATTTTATTTTTAATTTATTAAACACTTATTTTTTTATTCGTAAATATTCAAAGTACTTGTATTACACATTGCGATTAATCGACGGTTTGGGGCGATATGGGTCAATACCGAGTATGTAGAGCGAATTCAACTATTTCAATACACATCGCCTCTGAGGCTACAACATGTTGTCAACAATAAAATCTTTCATCATTTCAATTCTTGTCAGATGGAGTTTTTTGACCTGTATGTTGATTTACAATTCTTTTAATGTATGCAAATTGATAATTTTATTTATGGAAATGTCGATTGACGTCAACATTTTCTAGACAACAGTTATTTTTTGTTCTTTTTTTATATATTTTTATATATTTATTTAATTTAATAGAATATATAAGTGTTTATTATTGCTCTGTTTTGAGCTTGAAGACCAAAATATAATATAAAAAACCATTTATAAATATTCTTAACCTCTTTGATGTTTATAATTGTTTCATTTTAAGTTTTGCGATAATTTTCACAGTTCTAAAAACACTGCATCTATGTATCAGCAACCGTAAAGCACACGTATTTTCGTAACCAAATAATTTTGAAGGAATATGGCTTAATAAGACGCATTGTTATCTGCTTTATTTTGCATTAACAGCAACATACATACATACATAAATCTAATCGTTAAAAAAATAAAATATTTCACCGATACCCTGCCACCCTAAGCTGAGATAAGTAGGCCAAGGGTAAACATCTTGAACACGGTCTCAATTTGTTGTGATTTAACTTAATTTAAATATAAACAGTGAGTTAAAATGTGAAGCTGCAAGAAGAAAAAAAAAATTATTTGTAAATGTTGCAAATGAATGGAATTAAACTTGTTTAATGTCTTGACAAAGTATCTTTTAATTTATTACAGAAGCATTATGGCACCCTTAAGATCAAAATGTAAACACCTACCGTATAATGTTTAAAGCTGTTGAGGTGACCAGGTGAAAGTGTATATTTTTCGAAAGTATTGCGGTGGTTTTGAAAATGAACTTGTTTTCGTATTCAAGAAAAGTTGTAAGCCAACTTTGGCGCCCTCTTTAACAATTAAGAGAAGATATACAATCTAGGGTAGTTTTTTTTATATGTTAAAATTTTATTTCATTATTTTGTTTAAAAAGAGATGTACAAATAAAACGAGAACAGCCTAATTTTAATTAAAAAATTTAATGGAAAAGCCCTTAACATGGATTTGAATAATTTCTCTTCTTTTTTTTTTTTTGTATGGACAACTTTTGACAAACTTCGGATGATTTCTTATCATTATTGAAGAAATAGGCTTGCATCTAATATTTTTTATATTTCCCATGCCTTCTACGTAGCTTTTCTCTTCGTTACTTTTTCACTCCGTTTGTTATACCCATTAGTAGACGTGGATTCTTGATCAACATCACCATTTGAGTGGGTCTTAGTTCGGTCTGTCGGTCTGTGTGATTATCTGTCTGTCATCAGATTGCGAAAGCGCTTATCGTTATGAAATCCAAAATATAAGCTTCTATCTAAAAAATAAGTATAAAAACTAAGCCTATCTTCCATACAAAGTAACTTTATGCAAACAGACCCAAATAAAAAAATTAACCTTATGGCTTGAAATTTTGCAATTAGTTTTGATTTTCCTAACTCCTATACAAATTGACGCCATCAAAATAGTAACTCTTCATAAATTCTACAAAAATTCATCTCTTGGCGTCATATTTTACTAGAGATAAGACCGAAGTATCTTGTTCAAGTCGAAGTTAAAATTCTTAACTATATTTTTTTGTTATTGATTATTGATTAATGGACTAGTTTTTCCATTAATTTTACGAATTTATTATTTTTTTTTTTTTTTTATTTAATGAATTTTCCAATCGAATGCGAATGTCTATATTCTAACACGTCATTTTAAAAAATTTTGAAAAAGGTACCTACATATTTGAAAATTTGCCTCAGCTTATCTTGAAAGGTTTTTGATTTCTAAAATAGACATTTTTATTATTCACTCTTTTAATAACTCTCTATACACGAGCATACAGATAATTATCTGTATTATCCAAAATTTCAATTCGCAAAAACGTAAAAAATTAAAAAAAAGTACGAACTTCATTTGCGTTTTCTTCTGATAAGGTTTTTAGAGTAAGTAGGTTTGAAATTTGTCTCATTTACGAGATATATGAGTAATATATTGATTTAGGAAAACAAAATTTGTTTGAAACTCACTACATTTTAGTTTCAACATCAAACTGTTCTTAGTTGCTTTCAGTTCATTGCCCATTCTGAATGAACTTTTTGTTGAACTTAATAATGGCATTTTTATTATTAATATCAGCTTTTGCGCCCTTTGCTGGCAATAAGATTCCAAATTCTGAATTCGGGAATTCTGAATTCGAAGGCGGCTTCGGTAGCTGAGTAGATAGTGTGCTCGACTGCCACCCCAGAGGTCTTTCCCGGGTTCGAATTCCGGTCAGGCCATGGTTCTACGCTATAACCTTTCGCATTGTAATTTTCTATTCCCATTTCTGCTCTACTGAAATTGATTGAAAACTCATCAATATTTACGACTTGAAAATGTAGTTGGTGGTAGAGAAGTTTGTGGATGAGATTGCCTTAAGACTTGAATTGACTGAGGTAAAGGCATAACACTTGCCTCAGATTCAAATTCACATGTTTCTACGACTTTCCACCACGCTTAAAACATCCTACACATGTTTCACTTGATTGCCCCTTCCCTCCCATTAATCCATCATCCCCCTTTTCGAACCAATGCAGACTTGACTGAACAGGTATTACACCTGGAATCCTTGGTTCAAAGCTAAAAAAAAACAAAAAAGATTCCAAACACTGAATTCGGTTATATGGTTTCTTATAAAATAGTATCTTATCAGATTATATGGTATCTATCAAATGTACATTTCGAAAACTAGATTTAAAAACTTAACTAATTTTGCTTCTCATTGTGTGGAAGAAGTATTGTTTTTATATCCAGAAAAGAATGGAGTTTAAATTTTTATAATTTTTCTGAGCTCTGCTCACAAATGTTTTTTTTTAAATTAATTGTTGAACTTCTTAGATTCTAAATTAACTCTGAAAGTTTGGCAACTCAAGACAAACTATGTAAAAAAAGGTGCAGGATTGTGATAATCCATACTAACTTCTTAATGGAACTATTTATGTTTGCTTTTGCACATCTGGTCACCTTATCACAAGCATTATTCGACATTGGAAGCCACAAGTTGATAAGAATAAACGACAGTATATAAAAAACTCAGGATAAGTTCAGCTCCCATTAAAAATTAAACAAAAAAATAAGCAAAAAAAAAAAAAAAATACGGGTTGTTTCCAAGCATACAAAAACAACAACAACCATGCACAATTTCAAGAATGATCTAAAACAATAAGACAAACAAAAGAAAAAAAGAATACTTAACGATTATAACACGATCGTTCGACGTAGTCGTTGTCGTGCGGGATTGACTGAGAGACAAACCAACAGATAGATCGACAGACGGGCTTATGAATGAGTTCCAACAATGCTTGGTTAAGTGGATGAATACCAACGCACACGACAGCCTTTTTTAAATGCAAAACAGCCACTAAAACAGCCACTAAAACAGCAAATACAATATCGGCTGCAAGAAAGCAAGAGCGGCAAAAAGCAAACTTCTAAATTCAAAGCACCAGACCAGCAAAGAAGCAACTAAAGCATTTGTACCATGCGGTGATGGTAAAATGCCGACTGGACACAATTTAAGTTTTATTTGCATAAAGTAAGTTTTATTCCAAATGGATCGATTGTGAGCATTCTGTTAGTCGACCGCAACAATCAATGACGTCACAACGAACATACGATGTGGCCTAAATCAATCTATATGGCTTTATTTAGACGGCAAAGTGTTGTACGTGGGTGTAGTAAGTAGCTTCTGCCCGTAATCCGTTTGGCATTTTGTCATCGAAAATATTTTGCAGTGCGATATTTTGTTATTATTTTCATATATTTCATTTTAAAAATACAGGCTTGGGGCAGACACAAGGTCCACTTTGATGCAATTTTGGCATAAATGTATGCGTATATATATTAGGGTGGACCACAAACTAATATATGTCAATATACTAATGAACTTGACCACAGTTTCCTTCTAAAATGCAGGGAAACAATACTTAGTACGTAAGTAATAATCAACTCGATTATGAAAGTAGTAATTTTATTGGCTCGGGGAAGATCGGGAAGAAAAAAGTTTTGATTTCTCATCAGATTGAAATAAAGAAAAATACAATTTTAAGCTAATTAACATCGCAGACAAAAGCCGGCGAAACAACGCTTTCGATTTTTCCGATCAACTTTAATTTTGAAATCAGTCTTTAACCGAATGGAATTTATACAAGAATCTGTACAAATAAATAAATAAAATTAATGGAGCTTTCAGGTTACAATTCAAATCTAAACGGAGATATTCAACTAACAGGGAGTGAGCTCCAATCCCGTATTCGCTAAAAAGTTGTTGTTATCTGTATGATCTGTGAATTTTTTGAAGTAACACCATAAATTTGAAGGATAAGGTTCTGATGATTTCTATTAAATATGCATAATTTTTATAGAGCTATTCAACAAACTGGTTGTTAGTAAGGCCAATTCTTAGAACCGAATCAAGCTCAATTTTGAAATATAAACTTGCTGAGAACACCGGTTATTTTACAAAATATGTACATACATACATACACACATATGCAAATATATCAGTGATCAAAGATCTGGTTAATATTTGTACAGCTGCTTTAGAAGGGACACCCTGAGATGTTGTTTGTTTCATTGATATTTTCTTGTTGTTGTTATGTTTCTGTTTTATTTTATTTTAATTTATTTTTACACCAAATGCTGTCTGTTCATGAATTACGGCGCGAAAATATTTTCTTTTGAGTGCGTTGTCGTTGTTGCCAGTTTTCTTTTATTAATTTTTATTAATTTAAATTTTGGAGCATTGCACAATTTTCGGCTTTGTAACTTTAATAAGTGTGTGCGTGTGTGTTTTGAATGCCGTGTAGAAATTCAACAAACAAAAATTATAAAAAAAAAAACTAAAATTACAACAAATACGCGATAGTAGAGTGTGGGGGCGCAGCACGTTTTTGTGTTTGTTAATTACTTGTTGTGATCGTCTATTTGTGAACAACATTTACAGCAAAAACAAGTTGATCAACATATCAAATCTTTGCGTATTCGATATTTTATCGATAATCGACACTTGTATGCAAATCAAACGATTATCACTTATCGGTCGCCACTCTCACTTAATCGATCAGAGGACAACAAATAAAGGTGAGGAATAGCGTGAAATAGTTGTTTGTCAAGACCTACCAAAATATATAAAATATCACTGAACTTCGCACACGGCACAAATTGCGGTGACAGCCAACTGGAGCGGAGTGTAGATTCAATGTAATTCCGCGTAGAATGTTTGAATATTCAAATTCGGGCACTGAGTGGAGTCGCGATAACTTTTGTACGACAAGAACTGTGTTCGTCTAGCTTTCAGAAGGTACTGAACTCATCGTTACTGATTTCTACTAAACTGAACGGCACGGAATAGCGCCGAGTGGCATTCATCGTTGGGCAAGTGGTTAAGTAGTAAATCGCACGGTCGTCAACGTGCTGCGACGTAATTCGGTGCGGTTCGGAGTGTTGTTTGCTCGCAATCGTCTCTTGCGCTGATCTGCTGCTGCTGTGGTCGACGTAAGCAGCACTTTGTTGGGTACCAAATCTTTGCAAATTGTTCTCACTAGGTTGGTAGAATGGTTATATTCCTGTAGTGGTTGCGCGCTGCCACGGTACTCATCATATTGTTGCATAGTGTTTTTCCGCTGTCGCCTCATCCATTCGTCCACATGGCTGTGTATCATCCATTCATTTTCACACAGTCGCGAGTGTTGATAGTCGAATCAATGAAGCAGCTTATCATTAGCTGCACATCTCACAGATACGACGAGCAGCATTGTGATAGTCTAATGGCAAATAGGAGGATGAGTAGGGTAGGCTCGAAAATCATGGCCTCTGCATTTTTTCAATTTGTCCGCCAATTTCTTTTCACTTTCTTTTGATTGCCAGGCAGACTTGAAAGGAATTTTATACACATGATGTAGGACAAATCGTGTATTCAAGAACTAAGCCGCAAAATTTTATGGAAAATTTTATCACAAACTAATCGTTTTTGCAACTATAATGAATTGGTTAAATCGGTAAACCAATGGTAAAAAAAAGGTGTATATGTATATATGAGAAAAGGTAAAAGTCCAACTATCGAAAATGCGTTTTTTTTGTTTTGATGCAGTATAATGTAGAATACTGGCAATACTAAGTATCTAATATTTCGACTAAGATTATCCCTTTGGTTCTTTTGAAGACCAAATTTAGGAAACCCAAGGACCTTCAAAGCAATAAAACTTGTTTTGCTTTTTCTCACGAACTAAACTATGTTTATCGTTATATAAAATCAAAAAAGGCGTAAGTTACCAAAAATTCAAAATTGATTTTTTGATTGATTATGAAGCAAAGTATCATTAGCTGCACATCTCACAGATACGACGAGCAGCATTGTGATAGTCTAATGGCAAATAGGAGGATGAGTAGGGTAGGCTCGAAAATCATGGCCTCTGCATTTTTTCAATTTGTCCGCCAATTTCTTTTCACTTTCTTTTGATTGCCAGGCAGACTTGAAAGGAATTTTATACACATGATGTAGGACAAATCGTGTATTCAAGAACTAAGCCGCAAAATTTTATGGAAAATTTTATCACAAACTAATCGTTTTTGCAACTATAATGAATTGGTTAAATCGGTAAACCAATGGTAAAAAAAAGGTGTATATATATGAGAAAAAGTAAAAGTCCAACTATCGAAAATGCGTTTTTTTTTGTTTTGATGCAGTATAATGTAGAATATTGGCAATACTAAGTATCTAATATTTCGGCTAAGATTATCCCTTTGGTTCTTTTGAAGACCAAATTTAGGAAACCCAAGGACCTTCAAAGCAATAAAACTTGTTTTGCTTTTTCTCACGAACTAAACTATGTTTATCGTTATATAAAATCAAAAAAGGCGTAAGTTACCAAAAATTCAAAATTGATTTTTTGATTGATTATGAAGCAAAGTATCAAAATACATGTTCATGCAAAATTTTACACTCCTACTACTAAAAACGATGTTTTTATTTACAAAATTCAATAAGCTTTTCAGTGCAAGCGCAAAGCAAAGCCCAAGCATTTTTTGATTCTCCTGCAAAATTTTTCAAATGTAACTAACGGCTTTTTTGATTTCATATGACGTCATACAGTTGGTCAGTTTTCCTTGTAAGCCGACGGTACTGTAATTATTTGTTGTTGATTTGACCGAAAATATGTGCAAGTGGTAGTACACTGATTTGCCAACCAGGGATTCCGGTCTGGCCATGGTATTAGGCTTTAACATATCTTTATTTCTCATCAACTCAAATAAAAATACATAAATTCATATGACTGAATCAATCACAGGATTGATGGCGATGGTTTTAAGAATGATAAAAGTATCGCTTGGAAACTTGAATCGGAAACAAATTGTCTCGAGATACTTGCCTTAAATTCAAATTCACACATGCTTAATATTGCCCCTATTCTCGTCTGGATAGGAAAAATTTCAGTTTGTCTGATTTCTTTAAACCTTTCGTCTTTCTTTTATTTTGATAGGAAATTTTTTCAAAAAATGGGTTCGATAGTAACACCAGGCTTTGAGTTAATTTAATCCCTTTGCAAAACAAAAATTTGCTACATCTTAAAAAAAAAAAATAGCTAAAAATGTCCGTTTAATAGTGGTTTTTTTAAGAGGGATATCTGACGTCTCTGTTGACAGATCGAAGCCATTTTTTTTTTTTATTTTATTCAGTAAACATAAAAATTTCATTATTCAAATATTAATATTAAAATAACTGCTCATATTTTCGGACAAGGCGCATTTTCTGGCTAAATGGGTATGTAAACAAAACGAATTTCCGCGTTTGGTGTGACTCAGAAGGTTTATTGGTGTTTATTTTTTCAAAAATGAGGCCGTAGCCAATCGCCTTGATCGAGCGATTTGACCCCTTGATTACGTAGGTTACTACATATAAAGTACAATCTCACAAATTAGAACTCTCACAAATTCTATAGGAATAGGAGAATAAAAATAGGAGAATAATATAAATAGGAGAATTACATATATGAGTTTAATATTAATAAATATAAATTATTTTGTGTTAACATAAATTGTTTTTAACCAGTTTCATTCTTTTCTTTTAAATTTCTGTGAAAAAAAAGTCCAGGAATAAGAACATTTCAGAAATTAGAACCACCTTTGGAACACCTTTGGAACAAAGTGGTTCTAATTTGTGAGAGTCTACTGTACATATTTTGGGAATAAATATAAAGACCGAAATTGTTCTGTATTGTTTTTCGAAATATTCTCCTTAAGTTTAATACATTTTTGCATGCGTTCGAACTAATTGTCATTACATTTATCCCATTCTGCTTGGGACACCTTCAAAACATTGTTTTTGAACGCATCAACAGCTTCGCTGACCATGCAGTTTGTTCCTGATGTGCGGGAACAAAAACAAGTCATCGGGTGCTAAATCAGGACTATACGTTGGATGATCCATTAATTCTATGTATTGAGTGCCCAAAAACTCCCTCTAGCTCACATTTTCTGATGAATAACAATTCTTCGACGCTTGTTAGTTTTCCTTATTTCACGGAATATTTCTTATTTTTCTACGAGTCTCAAGTGGTAAAAAAATTGAAAAATGTCTTTTTTTTTCAAAATGAAAAATTCGTTCTTCAAATTTCTGTGTACACAAGCAATAATCGCTTAAGTGGACTTTGGTCAGAACTGAGTTTTTTATGTAACTATATTCCTAGAGTGTATCTTAACATATACACAAAATCTGAAGCTACTAACATCAACCAAACTAAAGTTATGACACAAAAGTCAATGGAGTTTTCATTGAACGTGTACGGCGATTGAAAATTTTGAAGTAAGATATCTCAAAACATTGATATCAGACTTAAGCTGCTATTGTTTATGAACACAAATTTATTCCGAAGTATGTGTAGAAACCCTCGTATTTCTTGTGGGGTTACGTCAAGTCATTGGTCTATGAGAATAAGGTGGTAATTGAAGCGCTTGAGGCCAACATTACGTGAATTATCATCGAAATTCGACCAAAACTGCAGTAAAAGTGACGAAAAATTGAGTCGATTGAATATCCTACCTCAAGCGTAGCTGAGGTGGTCATCTAAAGTAAATAATTTTCAAATAAATTCATCTTGCTAATTTTAAAATAAATATTTAAAAATTTATTTTATTTCAAAAAGAAATCCCACAGCGAATTAAAAAGCATTCTTTATAATTTGTACAACTCCTCAAAGTAAAGTCTATTTAAAGAGAAGTGGTATATTAACTTTTTTACAACGTTTGTGACGTACATAAGAAGTCTATTTATGTTCGTCCGTCTGTATGTCTTCACGATTGTAGACGTAAATCTAAAGTTATCGTTATTAAATAAGCTTATTTTTGAAAAATCAATGAAAATGAGTAAATGAGTCTAATTGTACAAAAACTTCGCATACCATCCATACGAAGTGACTATGGTAAAATCTCTTAATATTCCAAAAAAAAATGTTAAGTTGAAAAAATAGTTGAAATTTTTTACATAAGATTTTACAGTAAAAAACACTTCTAGTTCAAAATTTTTCAAAATATAATGAAAGAAACAATTAATTCCAAAACCTTTACAAATTCCACAGAAACTAATGTACATATTAACTTGATATTTTGCACATAAGATTTGATATTTAAAGCGTACAATGAAGTGGAAATTTGGATAAATTTAATAAAAACCACATACTAACTGCCATACAAACTGACATCATAAAAATAATAAAAACCTTCATAACCTTGGATATTGAGTCTGTTTCCGCACTCACTTCAAGTAAAGCTAGAGTAATAAGTAGAGTAATTTACATAGAGTTATTATCTGTCAAAATGAGAAAAATTGTTAAAAAGTACGTTAACGACTTCAAGTAAGTTTCAAGTACAACAGCTGTTTATTAACAATTGAAATAAGTAAGTCCTCAAGTAAAAGACTGTAGTAGATGTTCGGAATTGCAAATTTTTGATTTTGTTTTTGTAAACTGCAATTCCGCATTTCTGCACAGCCAAGTGCACTCGATGCTGAATACCCCCAATAAAACAAAAACGTATGATTAAATTAAAAATAAGAAAAAAAAAATTAAATTAAAAATAAGAAAAAAAAAATTAAATTAAAAAACAGAAAAATAACAAAATAAATTATACTGAGCTTTTATTGCCTTAGGAATGGGGAGTTAAAATAACAATAGAACTTAGCAAATTAAGCTTGGAAAATTCTTTCTTTTTGCATTGTATATAAGCTGGGAACTCTCATTGTCTTTATTCCAGTGTTTGTTTCGTCTCCTTATACATTTTTTGATCTTTTTACCCCTTTAACTTAAAAAGTACATCCATGCATTGTTTTTGATAACTCACTTTTTACTTGCAGCTACATCATATGCTTAAATTCCTCTATTGATAGTTAATAAGGTACTTGAGCTCTCTTCTAGACATTCTTCCATGCTATTGTTTATTCTATATGTCAAATAAACAAATAAAAAAATATATATATATATTATTTTTTGCAACTACTTTTGTATATTAGTGATTAATTTGTTTATTTTCAATTTGATATATAACGGTTTTAGTTTTTCGCTGCTGCAATTTGATTTGATTCGTCGAGAATTTATCATGCTGTGATCTAAATAATTTTGTTCGCAGTTCCATTTGTGTGAATTTAAATGAAATCACATACATGAATTATTTTTATTTGGAACCCTTTTGTAACTGTTGTTGATGTGGCATCGCTATTAAATTAAGATCGACAGATCCGGTCTGATTTATTCATCATTAGTCAGTAACAAACATTCGCAGAAATCAAATTTTAACTTGTGATACTTGTTTTTTACGCATATTTGAAAGACTTTCATTTAGCCTATTAATTGTTAGGCTTAGTTGATGAATGCTGTGCTTTATTAAGGGATTTGTGCCCTGCACGTAAATAGAAGAAATTGCAACACTCGAATTTGATGTAACTTCAAGCAATCAACGCTGAATTTATTCACAATAACAAATATTCATAGCTACAATAAAATGTTTGCTTTTTTGTTCTTTTAAATAATTAAGTCTTATAACTAATGTACGAGCCAAGCGTTAAGGATGCTTTGAAATGTGTTAGGTTTAGATTTTATGCGCCTATTTTGTATAGTTAATTATAAAAAAAGAAGCTGTAAAGACATTTAGAAATCTAAACTTAATGTTATTTAAAAATAGATATATAATTTTAGATTCTAAGCTATGAAAATTGAAAATAAAAATATTGTAATATTGGATGAATAACTTCTTCCAATGAAAATAAAAAGAAAATATTAAATTAATTACAAAATCAGATCTAGTTGCATGGCATCTGCAGACAGACTTTAATGGCAACAGCAAGGCATTAAGAGTGGGCGAGTAGAACGTCACACACATCTATTTATGCTATTTACATAATGGCACGCACCATGGACCAGTTGAACCCGATGCTGTAGTTACGAGATAAATCATAATTACAACTTTTGCAGCTGGTTACCGGTAGCAGTAGCAACACTCTTAGAAGCAGTTGCACTTCGCTGGATATATAATTGTAGTAAGGTTGTGATACTGAGTAGCGATGGCGGGTGTAGTGGTTTGTGAGTCTTAGTGACGTTTCTAAGCAGCTACTGCTGAATTGGACGTCGGAATAGCAGGATGTGCGGTTCTGGTTTGTGAATCATGTAGTGGATCCAACCACGAGACTGCTGTACTCCAATTGACCGCCATTCTGTTTCTGACATCAGGTGAGTCTTTGGCACGAGTTTCACGAGCTCTTTGGGTAAAACAACGTGTCTGTAATAAGGATATGTGTGTGAACAAACAGAGTTACACAAAATAACGGCCTCATCACTTACCTGTACTCGTATTTCTCGTCGTAGTACTTATCGGAATAGTAGATGTCCTTGCTCATTGTTCAACTTTGCTTAAATTTGTCCTTGAGGTATACTGAAAGTCGTAACACCTAGCTTGGCAAGAAGTATATTGTATAATTTAGATTTTTTCAAAACTGACAAATAATTCAAGTACACGTTATAAGAATATTTTGTGTTTTAAAATAGTATTTAAGACACAAAGCTTGTTTAATTCAAATAATTTAATCCTCAAAGCACATACACTGATTAAATTCAAAACGAGCAAAAAAATTGAAAGGCAACAAAAACAAAGCTTCAACCGCCGCGCCGAAATTATTTAAATATTTTATCTCACTCACTCCGTCGTGAGACTACCAGTGCGAAAGAATCAAACATTGATCTGCCATGTGTGCGACACCTAGCGTAAAAATATGACAAATTTGAGAGTGTTCAGAAAGTGGATTGCTTGTTTTATGCGATGTTTTTTCACTTAATACCAAAGAAATAATTTCTTACTTCTTTGCTTAATACGCTTTTAAATGTGCTGACGTAAATAAAAAAATAAAAATTCGTAGTTTATAAAATTCAAGACTTGACGAACAAGTCTTATGATCTAATTAGCCAAACATAGTACGACGCAACACATTCGTTTCTTTTGTCACAAATAAATCTACCGAACGCGGTTTGTTTGTATCTAATTGGCCGAATCAGGACGTTGCCGTGGCGGGACGTAGAAGTCTTTTGAATTTTGATTTCTATGTTACGTCGACTGACAATTCAGCATACAAGGTGCTTTTTGTAAGGTTGCTAGCATCACGCTTTGATTTTTGAATTTGTTAAATTATTGAAGCGAAATGTAAGTATTTTATTTTCAACTGATTTTTTACTAATAATTATCTTTTATAATCTTTTATAATCTATATAATTCTTATTATAATAATTTATTGTAATAAATAATATCTTAACTAATAATTATAATAATCTTTTACAGACAAAGAACTTTTCTATTAATTGGACACTTGCTGTGGTTGCTATGTTGGTAGCAATTCCAAAAAAAGTCATGGTATGTTGAGTAATGTTAACCTATGTTACAACAAGTTTGCATAATCAGATCGTTATGATTGTTTATAAGAGACGCAGAAGGAAAAGGTATAGAACAGACTTGAATGTATCCATAATTCAATTATATAAGGTTATCCAGATAACCTTGCTTGATTGAAGCTTGCTCTCAAAAAGTAAAATCGGTACGCTTATTCATGGTGTAATAAGTAAGGTTAACAGTTTAACAGTTAACAACAATTGGCGACAGTTAAATTTTTGGCTAATTCTGTCAAACTTATTAATTAGTGAATAAAGCAGAAAATATATCGTATGCTTTGACAGCTCAAGAATTAAATTTTTTGAGAGAAGAATTCGCGACAACCTTGTTTATTACACCATACCCTTATTTTAAAATGAGAGTGAAACTGTCATTTCATATTGGAAGGATGTGAGCACAATTCCCCGAAAATCATATTTATTGGTAGTTAGTTCTTTGTGAAGATAGTTTTCTATTTTTATTAATACTTTCTTATGAAAATGAAATTGTGAGACAGCGTAGTGACAATACATTAAATTTCTTCATACAGATAATTGATTTGAAGACAAAATATTCCTCCTTAATCCTGGAAGGACATGCTTGTATGAATACATTTAACCCTTTTTATGAATACATTTAATTTGTTTTTTTTTCTCATTTTTCGTATAGTGTAAGTCTCGCTGTTGATATGCAGCTTTAAAACATGTTGTCGTTGATTCGACCTTTATGTATAAAAAATAAGCATGTCCTTCCAGGGTTAATAAAATTATAAAAAATATTTATATTATACATATATATAATTGTTTATATTTATAATTTTATTCTTTAATTAAAAGACTGAATCAAATAAAAGTATTATCGATAGTTAGCGATAAGTTGTGGTTTTTAAGATATCAAAGTTAGTTCAACCATTTACGTAATAGTCCATTCATATAATACAATAGTGTCCACAAATCAATACAAAATTTTAGAAATTTTCTAATTTTCTACAAATTAATATCATATCATGCAAATTAATAAAATATTGCAAAACTATTACATTAAAAAAAAACTACTCTACACCACACTACAACATTTGGACAATCTTATATATTAACTAGTAAGAAATTATTTTCGACTGGACTGAAGCTAAAATACCCCACGACCAAACCAAAGTATATTCAAAGACTTAAGCAGTCAATCAAAATGCTTATTTGTAAAAACATTTTCGTCATATTTTAACAGAAAATATTCCCTTTCGTTTTTTGATAAACTCGATTTTGTTGAATTAGTATGTATATAATAATATAGTATATATAATGTATATAGTATATATATTAAAGCTTATTTGCAAAATTTCAAGTCCATATATTAATTTTTGTGAAATCTCTTTTATCTTTTTGGTCACTTTGTATGCGAAGTAGGCGTGGTTTTTATTTGATTTGGTTGAATTTCATACACAGTTATGTTATATATCGAAGTTCATATGCAAAATTTCAAGTCCTTATATTAATTTTTTCGTCGTGAGACGTGACGAAAGATCTGACTGACAGCCAACTTTTTTTGCTGTGAAAATTTTCGGCATCGCTTGAGGTGAAATTCGGAAACGGAAAATATAGATTTAAAACGTTTTATTTTAGTGGATTATTCTTTCTTTAGGTGCAGTTTACATTTAAAATTTCATTATTTTCTATTTAAAATTAATAGATAAATTAGAAGCTGTATATGGCTTTTTAACTAGAATATGGTTAATGATTAACTCTGCTAAACATGTTTTGAAACTGTTAATCCGTCAAATTAAAACACATTTTAAAATTTTTAAATCTTCATCTCAAAATAAATCAAGTGACCGTATGATTCCATTATTTTACCATCAATTTGTACAGAAATGTGATCCTTTCCAAAAACTACATTTTCGGAATTTTCCGCCGATTAAAGAAAATCTAGGGTACATGTAAAGTAAATAAAATTCGTGTAAATAAAATTGATTTTCAGAAGATCTTTCCAAAACGCCTAAAACAATCTGCTCAATTGTATCAATTGAAATGATTGATTATATTTGGGTGCAGATTGTGTTTTCGTGACACTCTCTTAAAGAATGTTAAGAATAATTTTTTTTTTATATTTATTCTGTTAATAAATATTAGTTATATAGTTTCCACAATTGATTACATTAATGAATTTATTCGAAAACATGATTAAAAATTTTTACTTTTGTATTTCACATTTTTTTTTTATTTGAATTAACCCCTGGCCCAAGTTTAAGCTCGGCTTCATAAGTCATTGTCATCCTTTTAAGGTCAAAATGTCAAGATTTACATTTTGCGCACTTTTCTTAATTAAAATCGTTTTTCAACTCCAATATTTGTTTTAAATCCATAATAAAAATACATTATTTTCATATTTTTTACTCAAACTCAAAATATGATCAACTTTATTTTTTAAGCTGATTAAAAGATCCATACAATCTATACAATTTGTTTAAAAAATTATTTTAAGGTTATGTTAATGAATAATGTTTTTTGACTGAGTTGGGTTCAATTCAATAAAGGTCAAAATCATTTCAAGGCTGAAGTTCGGCTGAAACTTAATCAAATACCTTTTGGGGCTGAAATGGACAATTATCAATTAATCAAAAATTTGCAGTTATACTTGCTATATTTCAAACATTTTTTTCTCAGTCAGCAAATGTGAAAGATTACTCGATTTCTTGGGATTGCCTATCACATCATTGACTCAATCTTCCATTGGGTCCGTCAGACCCTATAGCTCCAAATTCAGACTTTGAATAAGGAATCATGAAGATTGTGAAAATATAAACAAAACTCCGTATTTAATAGAAGGCAGATTTCGAAAAATATTTTTCTTTCTTTGTTTCTTTGTTTCTTTGTTACACCCACTTGTAACTTTGAAAAATCGGATTTAATTTCAAAACAGAAAATTTTGGAATTGAAAAGACAAGCTCCATCAGTTTAATAAAATATTTTATTAATATATGATTATTACAAGTACATATTTTAAAAAAACTCTAAAATCTTCAAATACCTAAACCTAAAATCAACAATTTTCATCTCTCTTAATTTCAAATGTCCAACAACTATTTACCTAACTTCTTTTTGACTAAAATAAGCAATAATAAAATATGTATAACAATTTCCAAAATACCTAAAAACTTTAAAAAAGATTAAAAAAAAAAAATGAGAAAATTAAAAAGTTTAAGAAAAATCATTAATATATTGATAAACTGGTTTCCCTAGAAGTTTTTTTTTTTTGTCAGTACTCAACTATGCTATAAGGGAATCAATCGACAATATCAAAAACAAATTCATGTTCAACTGACTGACTTCTATGAAATATCTTCTTAGATTGGTTTAAGACAAAGGGCGTAGTTCTTGGCCTTTTACAAAGTGTTGATATAATCTTCATGTCTTTTTTATATTCGCGATCAGCAAAGATCGCTTGATGCTAGCAACTTTGTGTTGCACATAGATATTTACACATTTTTGTCCCGGTTCTCTTATTTTCCTACCAAAATCTTCTACTATTAGAATTATTAGTAGCCTGTTTCTGGCTCCTGCTTCAGTGTCATACGATATGCATCACTTTCATGCATACCACTGAGCATATAGCTTGAGTTTGGTGGACTTGAGAGCACCTCTGTAGAGCGTAACTTAAGAGGTACTCGACGAAGCATTTCGTCAGCACTGTTGTTCTCACTGCGGTTGTATTCGTTGAGCGTCATTTCAGCAGGATTCCGTAAAGGAGGACGATCAAGCGACTGCAGCACATTTTGATGATGGGGAAGAAGCTCGTGCCGTTGATAGGGATGGTTTCGATGTTGTGCTGGAGCTAGCTGCTGCATTGACGCGGCTTGTGAGGATTGGGATGAATGGTGCATACCAGATGGCTGTGAGTGTGTGTGGGGGTTGTTGTTTGCTGAGGGGGATATGCGTGCGTGATGATTGGGGCTATCGTACAAGCTGGAGGAATCAATATAGGCACCATTGCCGCTTTCTATAGCGTGTTCTACTTCTCGGAGCCTTTGTCGAGCATCTCCATTGCCGATGGGTGAATCTGTGTTGCGCATTTGGTTGTGTGTCTGCTGGTGTGGCAGCGGTGGAGTATGAGGTGTTGTTGTCGACTGAGGACGCGTTGTACTGCGTATATGAAAGCTACCGTCAGGTGCTATGCTATCCATTAGGGGCGACATCATGGGGACCTCCAAGCTGTTGTCCATACAGTTTGACATAGAGTCCTGGGACAAGTGATCGGATGGTGTAGGTGGCGACAGTACATCAAGCGAAGAGCTGACCTGCCCAGAGTCCAAAGCATGGGTAGGACTATAATTATTTAAATTCGGTGGCGAAAGTGGCGAAGAATTGTCGGCAAGTTCACCTTTAACAAAAGAAAGATTGAATTAAGTCTTTTATATATATTTGAATCTAAGGTATAAATATAAAAACACACCTCCAAGTAGCATTTCCTGCAGCAAAGAATCAATGTGCGCGACACCAAATATTTTTGCAAACTGAATTTGCTCAATCATCTGCCATGTAATCGACTGCAGGACAGGCAAAATAAGGAGTATTTCACCGAAGCGCCCACGTGACTCGTACTGACGATCTGAAACGTAGTCCTCCAAATTATTTAGAATTTGATGACGCAGAGTTTTAATGCGTTGCGGTTCATTCAGACCCTTGGCGTCTGTGAAGTTAATAGATTAAACAGTAAATAGTGGAATATGATAGAATATATCTTGGATAATAGAATATATCTTCTAGAATAATTCTTACTGGGATCAAAGAAGACCAGAGCTTTTATGCAGGCTAACTCTGTGTCGTCAATGTTAACATCTTTCAGAGCGAAGACCAGTTCATCAATGATCCTGGCACCGATGCGTGATATATCCAAGTTTGGGGACAATCTCGCATCTGTATTAAAAAAGCAAAGATTTTTTTATCAAAACAGCTTGGGCTTAAAGCTCAAGGTTTGCCTTACCTGGACAATGCTTTGTAATCACACAATTATTGCCCAACAACAGAACATCCTTAAGATGCATGGATCTGCGCGACAGTCCCAGTAGTAGATGTTCTCCAGCGTGCGCTCTCAGCAGGGCCACCTGATCATCCAGTTGCAGTTCATTGAATGCTGGGATATGCTTTGCCCATTCGACCAGCGTGAGCAGTTGTTGTTTCATCGATTCGCACACATCGTTGATACTTGCAAACTGCTTTGTGGAGAGATCCTCATTCGGATTAGTTTCCATGGCAGCGCCAGCTTTGGACTGTCTACTCTCTATCTCTGCCTTGACAAGCGATATGACAGAAAGTCCATTACCAGGATCCGGGTCGTCGTTGGAGGTGCGACGGCAACTTATCCGATCTCGTTCGTTTTGCACTGCTTCCTTCTTCATGCCGGCTTTAAAGCATTTTCGTAGTCGGCAATAGCGGCATTGATTGCGTTTGTCCTTGTCAACCACGCAATTGCGTGAAAACCTTAAATGAAGAAGAACAAAATGGATGAAAGTTAATATTTTCGTTTATAGAAAGCGAAGAAGTTTCAAATACCTGCATGTATACAAATGATTCTTTCGCACACTTCGGCGAAAGAAACCTTTGCAACCGTCACAACTGGAGGCACCATAATGTTTCCCAGTGGCACGATCACCGCAGATGGCACAAACCGTTGAGGACTGAACATTACTAGTGTTGTTATGATTCTGTAAAAATGTGACATTGTTGTTGCCGCTGTTGCTTGAGTTTCCGCTATTCGGAGCACCGTTACTGTTACCGCCTAAACTCAGAACCGGACTAAGAGCCTGGCTAATCGGGCTGTGCACAGATTGATTGCCACTTATGGCATCGCTATGCATTATATGACTTTCGGATTCTGCAAAATACAAAAAGCAAATATGAAATAAAATTTATATATTTATTCATTTATAAAATTTTGTTTTTTTCCGCAATTTTTTCTTTATATTGGATAGCGATATTAATATATAATAATAATAATAATAAACTGGCCATTTCAGCCCTTGAAAGTACTTTGACCAAACTTCTTATGATCAAATTGAAGATCAAATATATGTATGTATAAAAAAAAAATAAAAAACCTCTTAGTTTTAAAGTCGAAGTAGTCGTAAAGAATTTACACTTAACTAAAAACATACAATAAAAAAATTAAGTCCAACTTAATATCATTAAAACACTTCTATCGCCTGCATGAGCACATTATACAAATATCATATCTCATCATGTTTTCGATTTGCATAAAACTATCATCGTCAGAGGCACATCGTCGTTGATGATACTTTCGCGTGGAGCTCGTCTAAGCTTAGGCTGAAAAGTCAAAACAACAAATTAAAAAAAAATATCACAAAATATTTGTGAAAAACCGATGGCATCGTTAAGTCGGCACTAGACGTCGACTATTTGTCTGTATGTATTTATTTAAGAAGATAAGACGGAGATCGACGGATTTTTCGAGAGATCTCTTGCGATACCGACGCGATCGCTCACTCAGTATTCTTGTAAATTGAGTGATTAAACGTGTCGCTCTAAACTAGTCCATTTACCATGTAAAAGATCTCTTCAAAGCCGCTGAAAAAGTATTAAGTAATAACTTATTCTCAGTTTCGCGTTTTTATTATTGGTTAATCTTGGTATTTAGCAACCATACTCATTTGTTTTGATTTTTCGCTTTCGAAAATATGTCGCTTATGAGATATTGAGAAAATAAAAAAAAAATTATCTAACTAATGTAAATAGAAAAAGTTGCTTTATCATCATTAGAACCCAAATTCAAAACTCAAAAAGCAGGGCCGTACTGAGATTATATGACTTATCAGGCCAAAAGAAGTAGATTGGTTAAACAATTTATTAATAAATAAAAAGCAATTTATTAATAAAAGCTAATTGGGCATATCAGCAGTAGGAAGGACTGTGAAGGACGGTTTCACATTGAAAGCAACAACAAAACGATTAGATTGCTAGATTGGCAATCACTGGATCCACGGAAAAACCCCCAAATGAAAAAACTCCAATGAAATAACATTCAATAAAAAAAATAAGACCCAACGAAAATGAAATAAACCCCAAATTAATGAAATGAAATAATGCCCAAATGCAATGCAATAAAAGCCAAATAGAAAATTTGAAAAAGCCCCAAAATTTGGGTTGGATTTCATTATGAAATAACACCCAACGAAAAAATGAAATTAGCCCCAATGAAATATTTCCCAAAAAAATGAAATAAGTCCCAAAAAAAGAAAGATCCCTTAAATGCACAAGTCCCCCGATTTTTACCGAAAAAATATATTTTATGTAAAATTGAGTAAAAATAAGAACAGCGTTTTTAGTTTTGAAATTTTTTTAAAAAGTGGATCTATAAAGATACAATGTGAATTTACCCAGATCTAAAAACCCTTTTAAAATATATCAAAATAAAAGAAATGTGTTATGAAATTTTTATTAATTAATTTATTTTAAAAAAATTAAAATTATCAAAAGCGGCAGGGAGTGCACACTGTATCTTTAAAAATACAACCAACTAAAGTGACCCAGTGAGGTGGCAAATAATCGAAATTTTTTCGAACCACTTAAAATCACTAAAGGACATGTTTTGAAGAAGTTAAACTGTTAAAAATAGTGTTTATTTAATAAAAAAACAATATTTTTTTTACTTTGTACATAATTTTTTTAAAAAGTATGACAAATAGAAGTAAAAACTATTTTTTTAATTAAGACTTATAATATTCTAAATAATATAGAACCGATTTGAAAAAAATCAAACCAAAAATATAGCCGTAGGAATTTTTGAATGGTTGTATCTTTAAAGATACACGGTGCATTTAAGGGTTAAGCTTAAAATATGCGCCTTTTACGGAATGAATAATTTATAAAAAGTGCATTTACCAAAATGCAATAATCCCCAAATAAAATTTGATTGGGGCTTATTTCATTATATTAAACATCAAAACCCAAGAACAAAATTTAATATCACCCAAAATTTCTGAAATAGTCCCCAAAAATTGGGTGTTATTTCATATGAAATAATACCTAAAAATGTATGGGGCTTCTGTTTTGGGGCTTGTTAAATTTTTTGTTGTGGTTTATTTAATTTGGGGGTTATTAAGTGGAGCCGCAATCACCGTGTGAGTTGGTGATAAGAAAAAAGCCAGTTGTCAAGGCTACCTTGTAATTATTGTATCATGATTTAAGATTGAGCGAACACCTTTTCGAAGTTCAGTATGCAAGCAGAGCTAGGTTGAAAGTAAAAATTAATGAGGCTTCCCGTAAATATTGACAAGATAGGGGAGATGTTCCTCGCTAAAGCCTCTTGGAAGTTCAAATATAGAAGTCGCGATCTCCTAAGTATTTTTGTAAATAAACTTGTTGGTAGATTTGTATTAAGAAATTCAATGGATATTTTTATTTTTGTATCACCGCGAACCATCCCTGTAAAGAGCGTGGCATAGAAAGTGAATTTGTAGAATTGTTAGATAATAAAAGAATCTTATCTCCTTTACACACAAACAGAAACAAGTTGTTGTTTTATCATTTAAGCATTTCATATCATTACTTGAAACGTTCATAATTCCGATTTTATATTTTTGATTAATAATATTCAAATAAAATAAGGTTGTTGTTTCCTCCATTTAGTCATATTTATAATTTAAAATTTTGAAAACATGATTAGACAACAAGTCCCAACAGATGCTGTTGGAATTTGTTGTACATCCTCCACACCGGTTTGTCAAATTTCAAATTATGGACTAAAGAAACATAAATATCTACCTACTAAAGCTAAATATTCAGTAAATACAATACACTGAAATACTCTGCACCCAGATACTGAACCCTAGTCAAGTTCTGTGAATAAAAGATTTTGTGCAGTTCTTTAATAAATACAAAAACCTTGTTGTAACATAGAACATATATTATTGAAAAATATATGCTCTTAGCGAGTCATCGAATTAGATGCACAAACATATGTATTATCGTCAGAAAAAGGCCATTTTAAATCAGGCAGACATAAATCGCCCAACAATAAATACCGATTCCATATAGCCAGCTATGGGCAGAGAGCGCTCTGGGAGCGTTGAGAGCAAGAAATGAGAGCAAAGATTTATGTGGCAACACAAAACACAACAAATCAAATACAAAAGCCAAACACAGAAACAACATATTAGCTTTAAATGTAGTGGTGACCATACCCTCTTATAGCTAATAGGACTCCATAGCTCACAGCAGTAATATTGACAGCGTGTCTGTCCTTTAAAAGTCAGTAATGGTTACGTTAATGTTTCAGTTAAAGGTAATATACATGATTTTATGTATATACCTTCTATTAAAAATTGAGTGGTACAAATTGTTTAAAAAGAGGGTCGCTCATGAGTTGCCTCACCGTCTAGGTGACGTCGTCTAGAAACATCAATAAACGATGAAAATGTAAGAAAATGTAAAGAAACTTAAAATAAGCAAAATTAACGGAGAAATCAATTGGAGAACAATTCACTTGCAACTTCTTTGAATTTTCCATTTTTGAAGCGAAGCTTTTTACGCCTCGTTCTGCGATTTGCTAGAGTGAAATCAGAAAAAACGACACTTTTTTCCGACACCTTTTTTCTTAGAATTGATATTGTTTTTTGCTTGCATTAATTGAACCAGAAAATGTTAAATTAAAAATAATTTCTTGCCCTCTGCAGGAATTGAACTCATGCCCGTTGGCTGATAGTTTTAAGCTTAAGCCATCGAACCAAAACCCTTGGATGGTAAATATTGCTGATTCAATATCAAGAATTAACTAAAGCTATGTTGCAGTAGATCAAAATAATCTATTTATAGGAATTGTATTGGCTACAAGCCTTCATCTCCTACAATAACCATTAGCCAATACACAATAACCACTATAGATTGTGTATTGGCTATACAAACAAGAGTACTAAAAAACACAAATGTTGCTTCTACTTACTACTAGATGTCGTTACGCTACAAACAAATTTAATGATTTTTGTATATTTATTCCCTACAACTGAACAGGAGGGCCGGAGAGGGTTAATATGTATTATCAACCCCCATTATTTTTGCAAAGGGAACATTTTTCCCTTGAGGACCTATCCCCTCCGACCTCTCCTTACGGGTGCTCCCATACAAAAACGAAAAACTTTGTTATTTTAAAGTTTTAAATTCAAAAATTATTTTAATCGAAAAAAGGCATTAAATTCTTAAATCTTTGAAATTGCCAAAATGCTTCGCTTCTCTCGTGTGTCCAGTGACGCACCTGTGTTTTTTTTTAAATAAACCAACCAGCGAATTAAATTTTTATTTAATTTCAACTGTCATAAACCAGCTTACCAAAATTACTTGGCAAATTTTCTCATTTTGACAGATAATCAAATTACTCTCTATTGCTCGAACTCTTCTTGAAGTGCGTACGGAAACAGATATATGTTAATATGAAGATATTACTGGCAAAAGAGCTGCTTGCTCTACATATGTAAAATTTTGAATATTTTTTTATGATAGGAAAATTATAGGAAATATCTGTGTCGTGCTGCTCATCCGCCTCTGTTCAGCTGTAAGAAACTCAGTATGTTTTATAGTGTAACAGTTTTAAGATATTTTGTCAAAAATTTGATGTTTTGATTTGTCGAAAAAAAACAAGATAATTTTAGACTCTTGAGAAATATTAAAGAACTGCGTTTTCGCTTATCTTGTTTCCATTTATAAATTGTTTTACATATCTCAATCAATATATGTGCGTATGTATACGAATTTATAAATATTATTCGCTTTCTCTAATTATAAAAAAGAGAATTATTGGTCTACGAATGTATAGATTACATACAGACATGTATTGAGTGAAAAAGAAGAAAACAAAAAACAAAAATTTCGTTTGGCTGAAATATTCAGAACGATGAAAATCTTATCAGTAACGGCCATTTCAATATCGCGGTTTGTTCCTTGTATGTATTCCAACTTTTCCGTTGATTAGAAAATAAATTCAAAATGACTCAACTGCTTAAGCAGAGCTAAGTCTAGAATAGCTAAGTCTAGATTGCTTTAAAGCTGGAAAGACGTGTAGGTACTTTTAAGAATAATAACACAAAATCGTAATAAAACTTCATGGATGTCAAAGATCAAATGTATTAAGTAAAAACAAAAAAAAAATATCGGCATTAACAGCAACAACAACTATGCGGCGAAAATAAAATTAAGCCAAATTGCTTTGCAAGGTAGCCAGGTTAACTCTGTTGGTTGATATTTAAATATTATATACTTGGCCATAGAATCATGCAAACAAACATTTCGCATAACTATGTACATGTGCATGTTTGAAGTCACATTTATGTGTATAAATATTGGTTTGTTTGTGTGATTGTTGACATGTTGTTTGTTGTTTATATGTACGCATCAATATAATATTTTGTTGTTCTCTGTGAATAAATATGACTTTTTAATTATAGTTTTCTAACTTTAATTGCATCAATAAAATAAATATATATAATTGTATTTCTATAATTTTTGCATGTGTTTTTTTGTTTGTATGCTTGTGTTTTTTAAATACGTTATTAGGGGTTAGTTGCATCACATGACACTGACTGGCAAATAATAATTTGAAGATAGTCTCACAAAAATAAACAAGCATTAATAAGGAAATAAACAGAAAGCAAATCCCAATAGTACTAGTAAAAGTAACAACATGAACCACGTCGACTACACACCACACATACATATTCATATGTATGAACCTCAATAGTAAACCCTGAAGTATTTGGCACTAATGCTAAACTAGCGATTTTACTAGCCCTAGATGTACAGTTCTAGTTTTACTGAGAACTGCCATGTTTTCATTCAACTGGCGGACTTTACGTGAATATGTCACAAGCCGGGTCAATTGTTACCTTTAAGATAACAACTAAATTCACTTATACACTTCACCATTCTATACGACCAGCTAGTCTGCAACTCAGAAAATTAAAAAAATACGTAGTTCATATGTATATATTTTTTTTTCATCACAATTTGTTGTTTATGTTGATCGAAGTAATTGGAAAGCATTATATACACTACCTTAGGTTAGAAAAGTAGCTAGTGCTTAAAAAACTAGTGAAGTGAACTGGTGAAGTAGCTATGGTGATAATGCCTTTTAGTTGACTCGATGCTGACGGGTACAACCCATGTTAATGCTTTTAAATTATTAAAAAATTATAATGGGAACAGATCAGCAAAAAACATCTTAAAGATTTTTTCCATACCGATTTTACGATTGATGAAATTATTACAAAAATGTAACTGATACAAAACAAAAAAACCAATTCACATATATTTATGTATATATGTATGTATAAAGGTATAAAATTTTTTACGTACATGTATTTTTTCATACTTCTTTCCCAAAATCTTTTAACTTAGTAACACATGGTCCAATAAGTCCCGAGACTAACTACTAGGTGGCACCTCTAACGAAATATCGATATAATATTTCGATTGTTCCAACCTTCAAACAATACGTGTAAAAATTTCATGACAATCTAACGTTTAGTACAGAAGTTGCAGTGATTTAAGTGACGCTACTGTTGATATTTTCAAAATAATGGATTCAAAGTAATTCCGTGTATTAATTTATCAATGTTTTTTGATGTGAAAAAATACCGTCCAAGCTCAGCAATGGTTTCGAAAATGTTATTCGAACTCTGCTCCATCAAAAGCAACCATTTGCCGATGGTATGCTGAGTTTAAACTTGGTCCTACAGAAACAAATGGTGCTGAATGTTAAGGACGCCCAAATGAGTCAGTTGTTCCAAAAAACATAAAAAAAGTACACAAAATGGTATTGGCCGACCGTAAAGTGAAGGTGCGCGAGCTAGCTGAGGCTCTGAAGATATTGAAAGGCAGTGTGGGAACAATATTACAGGAATACTTGTCAAAGCTCCTTTCCAAATGGGTGCTGTACCGCGTTTTCTCACACCGGACCAAAAACAATAACGTGTCGATGATTCGGGGAGCTGTTTGGCACTGTTTACAAAGAATAAACATGCATTTTTGCATCGGTATGTGACAATGGATGAAACATGGACCCACCATTACACACCGGAATCAAAACGGTCGTCAGCTGAGTGGAGACTAACCGATGAAAGCAGTTCAAAGCGACCAAAAACACAACAGTCGGCTGGAATGGCATCTCTATTTTGGGATGCGCATGGAATTTTGTTTTGACTTGACTTGACTATTTTGCATTGACTATCTCGAAAAGGGAAAAACAGTCAACAGCGATGATTATATAGCGTTGTTGGAGCGTTTGAAGGATGAAATCGCGAAAAATCGGGCCCATTTGAAGAAGAAAAAAATGATTTTTCACCAAGACAATGCACCGTGTCACAAATCGATGAAAACGATGGCGAAAATCCAGAAAGAAGAATATTTGCAAAAAAAGTTTTTTATTACTTAGTCTCGGGACTTATTGGACCATGTCTTACATTGTACTCTCATATGTTTCGGTGCACGGTTTTTTGCTTATAAAAAGAAAACAACAAAAGATTTTTTTAAAGTTATTTTTGTTATTTATTGAGTTATTCAATAGCTACAAATTGTAGAACAACTCATTCGAAATGGCTACACCATTTCCTTTCCAGCACGAGTGAAGTCGATCCGGCCAGTCATCGATCGCAGCACGTACGACATGCATAGGAAATTTCTCCACTGCTCAGTCAAGAGCACTCTTTAGAGACTCGATATTTGTGTTGAGTAGATCAAGCCGCCATATCCTCTAACACGGACCACTATTTATAATCCAATGAGTTCAGGTTTGGGTTATCTGCTGGCCACTGATCCGTGGAAATTAAGTCATATTTTATAATGTAATATGACTATGTAATATAATAAGTCATATATTATAAATGTTACATTGTTTTTTTAATCAACCCTTGAGTCAATTTAGCCTTATGGGATGGAGTCGAAACTTGTTGAAAGGCCTACGGCTAGTTTTGGAATAATATCGTGTTAAGAGGCTTCACAGCCAATTCCAAAACATCGGATTCATACACTTTCGTCAAAGTTTTGACTCCTATTTCACAAAAATGGAGCTTGGTGACCCTATCATAGGCGACTCCCTACTTAACCATCACAGAAGCTGGGTGGTGACCTCTCTGAACTTTCGGAATGAGTTCTGCTGCATGTCGTGATGACATCACATACACGCTATCATTCTGTTTATTGAACGATTCTTCTATGGTGAAAATTTTTTTGTCTGTATGCTCTGATCCCAAAATCATATTTAAGAATGCGAGAGATCGATTCGAGACTTCATCGCGTTGATGGCTCGTGGTGTTCTTACAACACGTTCACGGCCGGATTCTAGACGGTCAAATATTCCATCAGTATCCTCAAACAATTTCACAATGCACAAAATTACGAGTGACTCCAAGTGGTCGCAAGGTCCAAAAAATATCGCCTCTTTCCATGTCACATTTTTTTAGACCAACTATAACAACACGAACCCCATTCTATGATTATAAACAACTGCCACCGAAAATTTTGTTCGCAAAAAAAGCAGCATAAATTCTAAATTTCAAAACGAAGCGAGTGCGTTCAATAGTGCACTCACAGTGAGCACGTTCAGTCGTGTACCAAAACATATGAGAGTTTGAGATTTTGGTATAAACGTGTTAATAACTCAGGATACATGGAACAAAATCTCTCCCTTCATTTCAGTTTCGAAAGCTGCTACCTAAAGAAGTTACTGGGATCGAAAGTAAAAAAAAAAAACATTAAAAACTGAGTTGATTAACACACAGATTTTTCTCTTCTAAACTGTATAAAAATCGCGACCCGCGAAATCTCACTAAAACTTGAATGGTGTTTTTACGAAAATACGTGAATACAAAACATGTATGTATTTTTCTCTGTCACATCGAAGATCCTGAAAGCATTCAAATGCATGCTTTGGCATTTAGGAATGTTTGCTAAAAGCGCCGCTTAAAAATTTGCAATAATTTGGATGTGTCAAGCTGAACAAAATCCCTTACTTTGATACGGCAATAAGCTCAGTATAAAAAAATTTTAATTAGTTGAGTAAGAACCATGAAATTAGGTAAAGAACGTAATAACAAGACGTGATTATTAAATGAAAATGGTATAAATTGGTTCACTATTTCGTGTACCTCTTGTATATTGTAAATTGTAAACTAAACTAATTTCGCCTTTTTTATGTTAACGTTATAAAAATTGGCATGTGAACATTGTCATTCTGTTGTGTTTACCAACAATCTTGGCAAAAATTAGTTTGATTTTAAGCCTACTTTTCATATTCACAATTGTGCAAAGTTCTTTTTACAAAATTCTCTTTACAAATTTGAACTTTAAAAAACTTGTCAAAATATAATGAAATTCTTTTTCTTGGAATCCATACGAACCATTTGATACACATAACTCATGCTATAGGGTAAGAACTACAAAAAAATAATAAAACGCCCACTCATCATCGCGGTTCACGGTAAAAGTTGTGTTCGCTTTCAAATTTATTATTTTGATGGTCTGCTTGTTGAGTATGCAAGAGCCCATTAATGTGCTGTCAAATTTTTTTCCCCATTTTTCTTTACATCCAAATGTTAACAGATTTTGGGAATTTCCCATATTCACAAATAATGTATATACAGGGTGTGCTATATTTTATTTCGGTATATAAATACTGTAGATAGCTGTACCGTCCGAGATGCTTGAAAAAGTGATGGAAAATGACAACAAAAACGGCACATTTTGCTTTGGCCAATAGAGGCGGCCACTTGATTGATGTTGTATTAAATTAATAGTCCAAATAAATTGTAAGGACCAATAAAATAAAAACACGGTATTTATTATTTTATTATTTCCAGAAAAGCCGATCTACAATGGCTGCGAAGATCGTGCGATTTTATCTGGGGCTACGTGTTTCTATTGGCGTATGTCAATAAATCAAAAACACTCAGTCAAATCATTGATTTACAGCCCGACTTATGCAAATTTAACTTCTTCGGGCAAGTCGAAGTTAACAATCGTAAACTTCTGCTGTTATCTCAGCATTTTCGGTTCGAACATTGTTCTAAAGCGTAAGGATCGCAACAGGTATCTAATCTCGATGGCGAGTAACATCACATAATTTTTGACATTAATCGGCGGGGAAAAATGTACTCCTGAAATTTGCATCGTAGTACGAGCTTTGTTTTAAGTGATACCTTCTTGTTGGAAGTACATGTTCTTTAGAGTTATTTCCAATTCGGTCACAATCAAGTTTCCCAACAAGCCCTTACAGCGTTCATTAGTAACTGTTACCGTATTGGTTCTATTATCCATTAAGAAATATGGTCCAATGCCACTTATCCAAATGGCACACTAAATATTTACTCTACGAGGGTGCAGTGGTTTTGGTGTATCAATTGAGGGTTTCCACTGCGATTTCCCTGTTTTTAATAAAAGTAACCAATTTAAAATGTGCTTTGTAATAAAAACAAAAATTTGCATTTATAATGATTTTGTGAAAAATGGTACTCGTCTTAAACCAGTTGTAAAATTTCAGTTTTTGTATCATAATAAAATGTTTTCCCATGGACTAGCATATGTCATCCAAAACAAAATGTCAACCAAAACAAACAAAATCGACCTGGAGCAAGGAACACAACCTGTATTACCGCGTGTGGTGGAGAATTGTTTTTTTAGCTGTGTATCAAGGATTCTGAAATCCTTAATATTAATGTTAAATATATTCTGTCAAATCTGCCTTGGTTCGAAATGGGGTGATAGATTAGTACAACATTTCAGTTGTAAGTATTATTGAATTTTTAATTTTAGTTGATTAGAAATGAAAAAAAAATGAAGAAAGGTTAAAGCGTAGGTCCATGACATGGGCGGGATTCGATTGATCTGTCCATTGACACTAAGAGAAGTCACTCAGTATCGAATCTCTACGTTAAGGTGAATTTGAATTAAAAAAATCAAAATATATGAGAAAGGACCACTAGGATAATTATAAGTTAAGTCCAATTAGTCATAATTGAGCATTTAATTCATTGAAAAAATTCAAAAGTTAATTTTAAGGGCTTCATCGTAGTTCAGATTATAAAAGACCCTTTTACAATCTATTGAAAACACTTCGAATCTAAAAACTTGACAAACGTCAGAGAAAAAGATATAATTATTAAATTTTATTACTTGTTTTTATTTTATTTCTTCTAAGCACACACGAGTTATTTTAATGTTCCATTGCAACAGGTAAAAGCAAGTTAATTATTTAATTTTAAGACGTTCATGCTAGGCTAGCGCCAAGTGTGGTTCAAGGAAAAATTCTAATCACCCCCCAACAAGGCACCGTGTGCCAACATGTCATACAATCATCTGAAACAAAGACAACGATAGCGATGCACACTCTTATAAACGTACATGTCGGCAAATAGTCACTCAACTATACAACTACAATGACATTATAAAAAAAAAAATATAATGCTTGCTAAAACTAAACCACATATTAGCCAAAGTATATTAAGTCTTAACTTTATTTTCAGCAACAAAAACAAAAGCAGCATTATTAAAATTATTGTCCATTCTGATTGTAAATTAAAATGACTTGATCTAAGGTGGCAACTGGGTTCAAATGTAATTGCTACTTTTTTTGTTGTTTATATAAAACATCAGCAGAGTCGTATTAACCCATGAGCTGTTCATGCTTTGAATTTGATGTGAGTTATAAGGAGTCTGAGATGCAGATAAAATCTAAGTATGGCATTTTAATTTCATTTACTTTTGTCTTTCAGATGACTTATTTATCATTGAGGTATTAACAAATTTTTGAAATGGGCGAACTTCAACACATTCCGTAAAGATTTTGTTTATAAAATGGGCCACATAGATACACGGTAAGTGTAGAATTTTTGTCAAGTGAATGATAAGCCAACATAAATAATGAGCCGATAGATCGAATATGACTCCTGAAAAGTCAAATACTAAAGAGCTGCACAAAACCTTGTATTCATAAGACTTCACTATCGTACAATATCTCGGTGCTGGGTACTTCAGTGTAGTCTGGATATCGAAAAAAAACTAAAATGTATTGTATGAAGCAAAGCCAACAAAGCAAGCATATTGGAAGCGTTTCGTTACTGTCGAAGCATGCTTGAGTTTTTTTATAAAGTAAAACAGTGTCGGCCGACGCCTATGCACGCGTGCTTCGTGAAACTTCGTATTTTTACACCGACTTAAAACTGGCTGTCGTGCTTTTACACCGACGCTGCCGATTATTCGTGGCAAGAGCGCTCAGTCGATGTTTCGCTTTTGGCTAGTTAACACCATGCTTCCATGCAACGCATGCGCGCAATTTATTACGTAATTTTAAATGCTTACACGTAAAAAAAATGTCCAACCAAATGTAGGAATTAGAATATTTTTTCTTTAAAACTTGTTTTGGGGAAGCGAAAACTTAATTTGTCAGAAGAAAGTAGGATACGCTGCCAGTGATTTATTTTTATTTTGAAGTAATATGCAATATAAATAATATTAGTACTATAAGGAGTCGGTAAAATCTTATTAGTAATAGATTACTTTCAAATAAATATGTTATATTGATATTACATTATTTACCTAGTAAGAAATTTAATTAATTTCAATTCACTCTCATATACCTGCATTCATTTAGAATGCCGCTTAATGTTAATAATAAAAAATTTCTTTAAGCATCCTGCGAAGTAAAATTTTCACAGTGTAAGCCAAAGAGAGAATCTTTGCTCTCACTCTGGCGCACACTACTAAAAAACTGAAAGAACTGTGTATGTATTTTTTTGGCCGACACTGAAGTAAAATATCAAAACATAGACTAACAATGAAGTAAAAGCAACGGGGAATCATACCGAGCACACCGAGTGCCCTTGCATCAGCATCGATAAACTTTTCAGCGACCGTTCACAGTTTTCGAAAGGGAAACCCAAATTGTACCCTCAATTTTGGTTTGGGGGCAAAATCTAAAGAAATTAGAAATAATGAATATCTCGAAATCGATGGATTAGCCAAAAATTAATATATTTACGGTTTTCTAAGGGGGAACCCAAGACGTTCATAGAATTAGAGGGGTCGGTTAATATGACCATATAAACTCATAAAATTAGAAAAAGATTCTTTAAAACGAAAACAGGCCAAATATAATAATTTTTCGAAATTGCCGTGCTTAAAAAATTGAAAAAAAATTAAAACATTTTCAAAAATTTTTCTATATTCTAATTTAGATGGGATTTACTCGTTTTCTTAAATATGTAGTTCTGTGCTTGGATGTTATTTTGTTTATTTGAGTAGTACTTGAATGCATTACAAAACATCAACTTACTACACTGCTTCTTAGTAAGGACTACAAAAGAGACGAAGTACTTGAAACATGGCAGATGGCTTGAAAGTAATTGTTGTTATGCATGCGCAGCTCTTTGTCAAACAAGTACTCAATGAGCTACTTTTAATATTGCTCCGATTGTGTTCCGATTTCAGTCGAAATGCATTGAAAGGTTAAGAGAATACCTGCGGCCACAACGAATTTATTTTTCATTCATTTCATGTAAATTAATAAAGACGTTGTGTTTTTTTTTCTTAACACGAGTTTTTAACTAAACTTAATTATTCAATCGCAATTAGCTGATATGAAGTCAAATATTAAAAAAATATGATTAAATAAAAACTGGAAATGATTAAAATTATACTCGTACTATTAACAATTTAATTGGGTCGTATATTGCTTTAGCACAATAGTTCAATTATGATGTTTATAGATATATTGAGAAAAAAAAAACACAACTATCCTCTAGGTAAATTGACACACACACAAAAAGACATGCATGCACACACATCTCTCACACATGAACAAATACATAAAATAGGTTTATAAGAGGTATTTTAACCATAATACTGGCAGTTTATCTTATCACAGCAATTTTATTTTTAATTCTCAAAGAGAGCTAGCGAGTTCGTAGTTATAATGGTGCTGTTGTTCTAACAATAAGCAATTATTTAAAATTAAATTCAAATCATGAATAAAATTCAAAACCAATTCTTTACTGCCAAATAAATTAAGACGGAGAGAAAAATGGAACAAGAGTGTGAATTTTTGAAGAAGAAAACATTTGTGTTTCGATGCAATACCATTTCGGTTTCATTGAATACAATATAAATCCTAAGTCTAGATTAGATCTTATCTTTTATTGTGTTTAATCTTATTTTAACGAAAAACATAAATTAAAATCTTACACAAAATGTGTGTTAACACTGTCGAAAGATTGCTTTGGGCAAAACTTTAATCAACCCAGGCCAATCGTAAGTCAAACAAGCTGCACGCTTTTGTGATAATCGATAGAATTCGATATCTAGTTCCGATAAGAAAACTTATAAACCAACTAATCAGTACAGTAAGTTAAAGAAACCGACCAAAAAAGTCCAGGTATTAAAATACTTTTGTGGAGTTAAAGTCAGGTTTTTGTTGTTTTTACTTTCGTTATTTGGTTTGGTTTCTGCAGATGAATGTAACTGATTCCAGGTCCCCACCATGAATAGATAACAAACAAAAAAGTTTGAAATTTTATAATTTTTATTAAAAATCTTACTACTGGGATTTTTACAGAATTATATTTCTAATATATAATTCGAACTTAAAGCATTGAATGATTGAAGAAAATGGATACAAATACAAATTTTTGTCGGGTGGAACATCAAAAAAATATCTATTAAATGTTATAGTTGTATGTACGTTTAATTATAGATTGGTCACTCTTACAGAAATATCATTTTATACACGAATGATTGGCTTAATTATCGGTTTAAGTTAGATTAAAATGTGGCGAAAACAAAAACAAAGAATTGACTTGAAAGTGGATGCACGCATATGGGAAAAATATGTATGTTTGTATGTGACTTATGAAAGATGGAATAACATATGAAGATATTAATGTCAAGGTCATTTATTTTCAAAAACCTATGGAACAAGAGGAAGTCATATCACTTTCGATAAGAATTCACTAGCCAATCTTAGCAGTGCTGATCGTGTCAACAATATCGACCGTTGAATATATTCCGAAATATTTACGAATTCGTCAAGAAATTCTTCGAGTGAGAGCAAGTATCTACCTCTGGTAACCCTTGGTGCAATAAGAGCATGGATTTTCAAAAATGAACCAACAAAGAATTAATTTGCAAGGAATCGGAAAATATAATAAATCAATATTTACAAAAATAAAAACTTAATTTTAAAGAAAAATTCGGTCGAGACTTAATTATTCTCTCTTCAAACATACCAATCATGCTCAACAAATTATCTTCGAACATGTAGGAGTCATCAAATCCATTGGCTGCTAATATTTCCGTCTTCATCTTGAGCATATCTGCCAGGCTGATGGAGCACAGTTGAAGTTCTCCAAGAAACACTCTTTCCTCAAAATGTATAGCGTAAATTTAAAAAATCACCTCATCATCACACGTAAGAAATATTAAAAAAGTTTACGTATTTATCACCGCACTCAAATCTCAAATATTTGCTTTGAATTTCGCAGTAGAAGGTGTTTATTATTTGTACAGCGATGAACGATGAACAAAATTAGTCAGGTTTATGGAAAAAAAGTAAATAATACATATGTCAGCTTTAAGAGGCGATTGCGTTTTAGGTGGCAAGAATGCAAATAAATAATCGTCCAGCGGCTGAAGCCAATAACTCAGAACCTTACGAACCGTGCGACAAGTACTAAGAACGTTGACGAACTAATGGTGAGCGCGGATAACACTAACTAGAAACCGCTACTGGTAAGCACACGATCAGCTTTTTAACAATCTTGTTGGGCAGGTAGCAGCAGCGTTTGCTGATATCTACCAATAAATGATTGTCACAAAAATTATTTGATAAATCGGGGTGATTCGAGTTGTTGCGCCCTTTAATTTCGCTTTTTTTGTAGGCTTAATTTAGTAAGTGAGTGATTAGACGCTTCTAATGATTCAATTATTTTTCGAATAAGATAGAGTTTTCCTTCTTAGCACGATCCCGATTAACCGTGTTTGATGTTTCTTAAGATGCATTAACGTGTGTTGGCAAGGAGGCGTCGCGAATCGGCTGGCGCAAAACTAACTAAACCCGTAATGTTCTCAACGCAAACTAAACTGTCTTAATAACGCTGATAGCCGGCAGTTGTCTTGGCAAAATTGTTAACAAAACAGCGATTACGAGTGCGCAGTGATCCGCTGCCATGATCGGCTGCGATACGAAGACGACGACGACTACAAACACTCGACGTTGGAGTGAGTGCGGCAGCACGATCTAGCTTCTTTAGGAGAAAGGAATAGTGCTTAAAATAGCTTCTTTATCAGGTTCTAATCATCAAAGTTATAATTTGTATTTCTCAAAACTAAAAAGTACTAGAAAAGTAAGCAGTACCTATGAGCATGACTGTCGTTATGTTGGCTGCAAAGGCAATAAAAGTGTTGTTATCATTGTCAAAAAAAAAAAAAAAAAACGGTTTGGATAATCGTCACTGCAGTAATTCTTCAACAGAAAGAATACATCTATCTTGATCATCACTCCTCTGCGAATGCCAGTATTTTCAAAGCTTAAGACACTGATACAGTTCTAAATAATGGCTTCAGTTCTTCAAACTTTGTTATTGAGCTTATTAGTAGATGACGAAGTGTATTCATTAAAACAAAGGAAATACCACGGTCAGTACAGTAATAATAATCGTGGTGACACTCGATCGCGATGATTGTTTTCTTCGTTCTTTCTTCATAGCTTCCAATTTGAGCGTTTCTTACTTAGCTTTGTTGACTTGTTATCACGACAGCTTCGAAATCTTATCAGCGGTAGTCACAGAGTGAATGTGCTCAGTTTAGCGTACTTAGTACGGTTAGGGGGGTTGGGTTTGCATAGAGCTAGACGCTGCTATTACTGAGGTGGTGTCCAAACATTGGCTCGTAAGTAAGTTTGCACTGAACAGAATCCGGTGCACGTTGTCAAGTGGAAGTGCAGACAGCTGCTACTGCTTGATAAAGTTTGAGAAAATATCAAATAATTTTACAACAATTCGCGCTGTTTAATGCATTCCAATCAACATCAACAACATTTAATGCAAGAACTTATGTTTTAGAAATGCTATCGTGGCTTGTTTGTTCTTTCATCAATACGTTTGTCCACTTGTCCGTCTGGATGGTGCGTGCCTTGGATGCGATTATGTTTATTTATATTATTTTATTTATTTGTTTTTACTTGGTTTGTACTTTAAACACCAGTACGGCCGAGTGACTGGGTAGCGGGTTGACTGTTCTAAGGCAGCGTCACCACATTGCCTGTTGCTAGTGACGAAACAACCTGAACTTTGCTTTATTTTGATCGCTCCAACGTCTGTTGTTGGTGAATGGGGAAATGGTTTGCTAGTGAACGTTGTTGTAATTGTGATTGTTGGTTGTTTGCTTGTTGTTTGGTAATGCATGTAGCTTGTAGGCTGCCACTGTTTGGTGCTTCTTCTACTTCTTTTTCTTCTGTTTGTTGTTGAAGTTGATAGTTGGGGCGTTGGAAGCGGGTATTCAGCTATGTGGAACTTTAGCTCCATTTGTGACGCATATGAGCGTGCATGAGTACTTGATAGGAACGTGCAATTGTTGCCATCTTACTGTGTTTGTTGTCGCCAATTCTTGTTGTTGTTGTTTTTATTGCATTCTACGCGCATTTAGCTAGAGCAGCGCAGTTTCGAGTGCATAATGTGTGTTTTATTCCAGCAACAAGTATGAATCACTTAATCAGCTACATATTTAAATAATTATGATTCTGACGACAACAAAAACAACAACTGCCATTCATGCCATATTTCTACTCGCTATCATAATATGACTAAGTATAAGGGCCGAAAGAAAAAGAAAGCAAGGGAACGAAAAAAAGTTGCTCCCAGCTCAACAGTAGCTGGATGAAGCGATTTACGCTTTCGTACAATATTCTTAAAAGTGACTCTGTGGGAGTGCAAAAATGCAAAGTAAAGCAAATTAAGCATTTCAAAATTAAGCATTTTACGATTATAGAACTGCATCCTTTTTCAATGAAGACACGCAACTTTTAAAGAACTTGTCGGATTTTAATGAAATTTGGAACACTTGAAGTCCTTGCAAAAAGTGTTGTTCCTCTTATTTATAAGGCTTTATTTATATTTTTGTATACGGCCTCTAATTATTTATATTGAAAACAAGTTCTAGGCCAAGCATGTTGTCAACAAGACAACATGAAGAACAAAGAAGGCAACAACCAACAACAACAACAACGGCTCTGTATAGAGCAAATCACACAGCTTGACTATACAGACTGTTTCATTGGCCGCTACACCAACTCATCAGTAGCCTTTGTATGACTTTACACTGTGATCCACTCAAGCTACTTAGGTTCTACATATACTGCCAATATGCCGAGAAAGTTACCCGGAATTTGTTTTTGGCAGAGAACGCTGGAATTTTTGTAACTGAGTTCTTATCTACTTTTCAACAAATTCCGGGTAACTTTCTCGGCATATTGGCAGTATATGTAGAACCGAAGTAGCTTGAGTGGATCACAGTGTAAAGTCATACAAAGGCTACTGATGAGTGGGTGTAGCGGCCAATGAAACAGTCTGTATAGTCAAGCTGTGTGATTTGCTCTATACAGAGCCGTTGTTGTTGTTGTTGGTTGTTGCCTTCTTTGTTCTTCATGTTGTCTTGTTGACAACATGCTTGGCCTAGAGCTCGAAAAACTTGTTTTCAATATAAGGCTTCATCTGAATAGTTACTGGAGCTTGACATTGACTGTGCACTGAAATTTTGTCAATATTATTTTTAATTTCCGAGTTTGAATTTTGCGATAATATACATACCGTGATTTTCTGAAAAATGTTTACAACTCGCAATCTCATCAAGTTTTGACAGGTTGTTTTTGCTGAAATGAGTTTTTTGATGTCTCATAAATTGGACTCAACACCTTTTGGACCATAAATGTTGATGCCGTACATTTATGAAAATATTTTTCTCATTGTTCGGTGTTGTAAAGGTGCTTATATCCAACAACTAAAAGCATCAGAACGTGCATCAGTATCAAAATTAATTGGAACTCGGCTTTCGGTAATTGCTAGAAAGCAGGTATTTGATAGGCATTGTCTTCTATTTGAAACCTTTTCAGTTTTGCGTGGTTTTTTTTTTTGGTTTTGTTTACTTAGACTTTGAAAATTTGCCAAAGCAAAAACCACCAAATTACAATACCACTCATAATTATAAAGTAAAACAAGTATTTTTTGATTTCATGAAAACTATAAACCGATATTACTCTGTGGAACATCACTTATGTGGCACACTCACTATAAATCATCTTAAAATATTTTTATGTTATTGTTTGTGAAAAATACATTTTGGGCCAAATTGTTCAGCTCTGGATATCTTAAACTAGCGGATATTTCCAAGACTTCCAGTTGTTTCGGTTTGTTCACCTCTGGAAAGCTCATTTATCTCGAGTTTATGTCAAAATATAACCAGCTGATAAAGATATCCTGAGAAAAAGTTAACCAGTCGAATTCGGCTGGTATATAGCGAAGGCAAAACGCTTTAAACTTACAACGGCAGCAGTAAAGGTACCTCATAGGCACATGTCGTGAGTGAACATTTACGAATGGCACAGAGTCTAATTAAAAAGTATAGCAGACTGTCAAAACATCGGGATAACTTTGACTTTTGGCTGGAAAATATCTGGAAAAATTACTAACCAGCCGTTAAAATATCCAGACCTGTTAAGTTGCTATACAGAAATACACAATACCAATTTCTACCCTGAAATTTTACACTCTGATTAAATTTAAAACCCTGGATAAGTTATTGGCTGGATAGCGCTAAATATCTAGGGGTGAATAATTTGGCCCTTAATCTTATAAAGATGAGCCATCTGAATTCGGAATAAATATTAAAAATAAATTCTAAAATTCATGCACTGAAAAAAATCAGAAAATCGCATGGAAAGATGCTCGTAATAGATATCATATGAAAGAAAATGCAATTTAAATTTATTTTGTCAGACATTATTTTCGTAATGGATCAATTTTTTGGACTAAAAGGCTGACTAATACACGTTTACAATTGGAATATCGTGGAGAAAAAAAAATATTCGCTAGAATTTTTTGAAATATTGTTTACGTGAGGTCACTTACACAAAAGAAAACAAGAATTCATACATGATGAAAAACCATGATATAATTACAAGGTAGGCTCATATTGGAGAGCAGGGTGCGGATGTTGTCAAACTCAGCTGGTAGTTTTGAGTTTTTCTTATTGTTGTTGTCGCTTTTGTCGTTTGACGTTTGTAGCTCCTACAACTTTGTTGTTTCTAAATGTCTCATTTGAACAGCAATCTTAAAATTAGCGTACCTTGCAATTGTATCATGATAAAAAACCAATTCTAAAAGTTTGAACTGTCGCTTTTACCTAGAATTGCGCAGTGAGCAATAAAAATGTTCTCCCTTAATGTTGCCAATACTATTAATAAAAAACAAAAACCAAAAAAAAAAAGTAGTTTGCTTAAATTGACCGTGTATTGTCCAGATATATTTATATCTTCAAAACGATGTACACAGTATTTGCTAAAATTAATCAGATAAAATTTAATAGTTACAAAAACTTTGGCTCAATTACAGACCTTAACTAAAGTTCGTATTTATATTAGCCAGATTGGGATCATAAAAAGTTAATATTATTTAATTGCCTATTAAATGGTGTTCATTAAATGTCCAATGAAAACAAAAAGGTAAAAAACACTTGCTAAGTTTTCTAGTCCCTGGTTCGTTTATCATTTATACTATACATTAATATATACACACATATAAATATATACATATATTTAATAGCTCCCAATAAAACTGTTATCAGTTAACAAAGTGGAAAAATAACAATCATTGAAAACAAGTGCGAAGTAAAATTCCTTGGTAATGACAAGCTGACTAATATTTAAAATTAACGGTTACTACAACAATGTATTTTCAAATGTCTAAAAAAAAAAATTAACGTTTCCTAAATTCATTAACTTTGTGGCAATCCATTTCACAAGTTAAAAAACTCACATAATCTATGCATGATAAAATTGTAAAGGAAGAAAATGTCCGATTGACCTATTTTTTAAAAATTGTAAATATTTTCATTCCATAAAATCAGAATCTCCCGCATAGAAAAATTCTCATAACTGGTTTAAAAATAAGAGACATAAAAACGAATGCATTACACATTTAAATAAATCTTATATACTTATTAATAATCATTAAACGATATACGACGAACACCCTACAATATGCATTTTTCTATTCAGTATATTTTTACGCATGCTTAGTTTATAAAATTTCTTAAGGAAGAAGTTCGGTAGTACGTAGGTTACGACATATATTTCGAGAATAAATATAAAGATAGAATTGTTTTCTTTATTACTTTTGGAAGTATTATTCTTTTTAAAACTTTTTTGAATGCGTTCGAACCACTCGCTTGAGACACCTCCAAAACATTGTTTTTGAACGCATCAACGGTTTCTTCTGGTGTCGGAAATCGATGCCCGCGCAATTGTTCTTGTACGAAAAGAAGCCATTTGGTGCCAAATCAGGACTGTACGGCAGGACTGGCCCACTAATTCTATGTTTTGAGTGCTCAGTTTTGATGCTTCGGTGTTTCTTTGTTTTGTTATTTCACGGAATATTTCTTGTTTGTCTACGTTGTGGGGGATGACTTGTGTTGTGTAGTAGGAACACATCCCAACCAACTTGCCTACTCGGTGACAGCTTTATTTGTGAAAGATGACCTTTGTTGCGTCGTCTGAACACCTCCCGGGTAATTTTTCTGCCTTGTGAAGGCTCAAAGCAGTGATGACTGGTGGCCTCCGTACTCGACGGCGAATTTGAATTCAAATTGAATTTTGAGCATGGCGGAACAAATCGTCAAATTTTGAGGGAATGCTGGAAGCGACTGTTTGTTTCCGACCTTAATGATGGTTTGAATTCAAATTCATAAGTTGAAAATGACGGCCGACTTTTGTCACTTGCAAGACCGGGTGAGATTTCAATTCGAATCACCGAGACCAGTCCGCGCCATATAGCTATATTGACATATATTTTTCTTTTTTTTTTTCTTACTTATCTTTCATTTCGCTATTTTGTCCGTTTGGGTAATATAGACCCTTAATCCTCTGCACCAGATTTTTTTATTTCATGTAACCGCCAGACATCCCACTGTCCGACGCAACTCCACTCCCATTTTCCTGGGCTACGATCGAAGCATAGCTAGGCAGAAACCGCGTTGAGGCAATGAACTCGCCTCATTGGCATCGTAGCCAAGTACGTGGGAAGTTTTGTTTGTTACAACGTGTCTCAAGTGATCCCGTGGAAAAAATTTAAAATTTGTTTGTCTTTTTGCCACTTAAAACAGCTGTAAACGGGAATCAGTTCCAGTGTGTCATTTAGATGAAGTGAAATGAACAACCTTTTTTACTTTATTTATTTAGTGCTAAGTTACTTTGTATTTTGTGCCGGATAAATCGGGAAGTTATATGTCATTATTTTATGAAAGTGTTTGATGAAAGTGTTAATTTCTACTTTAAAGGCAAGGAACGACCTTAATAGCTGAATTACAATACTGCGTTAGGTCGGTCGGCCTTTGACCGTACTTTGGTCTCCGTTGTAAAAACTTTACGATATAAGCTGTCAAAACGGACGACCTCAAACTTTGCAAAACTAAATGTTGCGTTGACAGATCGTGCGTCTGTCATTTTGGTGATGCCAATAAAAGCAGCTATACTAAAAATCCCACAAAACGTCCCTTTTTCCGAAATCATGCAATTATAATTGTAATCAATGAAAAATTAAAAGATAGTGTCATAATAGCGTTCAATAGCGTTAACAATCTTTTTTAAATGCTTTATAAATGAGATAATTTTAAAAATTGAGGAAACCTTCAATAAACCCTCGATAAAGCATTTTTAAATTTTATTTTGTTTTCATCTGAGCACAAATTATGTCAAAAATACATCAAATTGTTTCATAATACATATATAAAAAAAAAACAGAAAATGTAAAAAAAAATTATTGAAAATGTTTGTTTATAAATGAGAGGATTTTTAAAAATGGCTGAACATTCAATAAATCCAATAAACCCCTCATAAAGCATTTTTAAAATTATTTGCATTCATTTGAGGACAAATATTGTGAAAAATAATTAAAAATACTTCAAAAATTTGGATAATATGTCAAAAAAATTCAAAATTATAAAAAAATTCAAAAGAAAAACAAAATAAAAACAAGAAAATTGGTCAAAACATTTTAAAATATTTACAAAACAAGATAATAAAATGACGATGTTTTCAGTGCAGAGAGTAGCTTCGAAAAAACAACGATGTTTAAACATCAAAATGTTGACGAAATTGTGACAAATAAATTAAAAGTCATTGAATTTATCAAATACACAAACCATTATTGACACTCTTCCCACTTCAAATCGAAAGTGTTCCTATTTTAACTACAAAGCAGCTACAACATCCGTTAAGTATTTCAGATTTAAAAGATATTTGCATGTAAAAGTAATTTTATTTTTTACATAAAACCATTTTTTTCTTCAAAATTAACCTTTATTACTATGGATTAAAGACAATATATTATTAAAGCTTGGAAATTAATCTTTCATTTGGTGTATAAAATTTAAGATTTACTTGAACTTTTATCGTGTTTTTCTATGATTTAATGATTTCCCTTGTACGAAATGCTCTAAAAAATAGGGTAGATAACGATTTCTGGAACGCCACGATTCGACAGTGCATTTCAGAAGTTCTCTTCATAAAAATAAGAATGGCTGAAGGTTTTCTAGTAGATGGACATTACCAAGGGGCAGCTCCATACCAAGTTTCATTATTATGTGGCATTTAACTCCAAAGCTATTTGATACCAAAAGTTTGACTTATATGGGCGGTGCCATGCCCCCTTGTCCAATGCTCACTCAATTTTTCCAGTGAAAGGACAAGACTAAATAGTACATTCTTACCGAGTTTCAGTGATGTGTGACTAATAGTTCGAAAATTATACCCACAATTTGGGAAGCCGAAAAAGTGACACACCCTTTTCCCAACGCACATAAAATTTTGCCAGTGGAACGGCACATGTAAATCGAGGCCGAACACCTAATTCCAATGTTGTGCGACCTATAATTCCAAAGTTATTCAATATTGCAGATTCGAGCTGCCACGCCCCCTTGTACAATGCTCGCTGAATCACTTGTAATTAGTGAGTACTTGGGTACAACTTTACAAAAACAAAGTGAACGGCATTTGCCAATCTACCTTACCACAACATTCCTTTGTGTGTTATATTATTCAAACAATGATAAATATTAAGGGTATTCGTCCTCAGTCAACCTCATTAAAATATCTAATTGACCAATATATAAGTTTGCCATTTAGCATGAATACCCTTATAATATTATTTATAATATACTAAAAAATGCATAAATTTTAATATGAAATACAATTGAATAATATTAATATCATGCTAAATTCATCAAAATCATTTTTATACTACTTAAGCAGCATGTTAATTTAAAAAATTTGATCAATTTAAAAAAAACGCGCATCAAAATATAAATTCCCACGATAATCCTATGAAAATCTGAGTTTTCCATCGGAATCCAAGAATACCCACATTTTAGCATTGCTCAACGAAAATGCAACCCAGCGTCAATATGGAATGTCAAAAGCACGACCTAGCTTGAGCATGTCGCTACTCATAGCGTTGATCGTACGTCACCCCCTCAAATTCATATTTACGGGATGAGGTCGACGCAATGCATGAGGTCATATTTTGTGTTGCTTCATAAGAACCCATTGTTTCTAGTCGAGCTGTCAAAGGCCGACCGACCTAACGCAGTATTGTAATTCAGCCATAACAGCCTTAAATTGGAGGCATTGTTCAATAATAACATATGTCAAACAATTAAAAAATTGTCCGAATCGTTTGGAATTGAGTTGTCAACGGTGGGGAAAACGCTTTTAAGTTATGAGAATGATCCAAATGAATTGAATAATCCATTTGAATTGAACCCAAATTGGGCGGTATTAGTAGTGGAGTGGTTTCGTTTGACTGTTTGAAAAAATTTTTACAATTGCATGAACCTTAAAAATTTGAGGAGTTTAATTTTGTTTCCAAACGTTAGATGTTTTCCGGTGATACTTGCATGACACAGAATAGCTTCGCCGAGGTGGTCAGCTGTATATGCAGAATGCGTTAACATCTAATTAATAATGATTTACACAAGGCGTAGCTACTTAGTTACATAAAATGTTGATGTTGAATTCACCGTATTTAAGTTGAACCCGAGGTTGAACGTATGCAAAAAGGCTAAAAATAACAAACACATTGGAAGAGACAGCGAATTATAGCGCATACAACGTAAAGAAAAGACCGGATAAGGTATTTTAGTTTTTTTTTTTTTTTAACAATTTGTGTAAATAGCAGCAAGTGACATTTGTTCGTCAGACGACGTTGTCAATCGTATTGATTTCAATGAATATTAATTTGTTTGTATTTAAAATAACAGCTAAAAAGGTTTTATTTAAATTAACTGATGTGTGAATGTTTGATAGTCTGTATCGACAACTCTCACACTAGACTGGAAGAGACTATTTTTCTTTAGCGAAAGTGTGAGGAATAAAAAATTCAAACAGAAAACTCAAAAAAAATTTTTGTTTTCTTTTTTTTTTGAGTGGGGATTCTGTGATTAAGGAGATCTTTAAATCAAAACCCTCGAGTGCTATTGCAGGCATAGATTTGAGGAGAATTTTGTGCTACTGCCAGACCATTGGCACTAATTCGAGGTTATCAGAACGAAGCGAACTTTGCTGATTGTTGAACTAATATGGCTAAAGACAATTACGGGCAATTAGGGAGGGTGCGATTCTACAGACAAAGTGTTTAAAAGTAGGGTAATCCCTCGTTTTAAATACCTTGTTCCTAATGGATAAGAGTCGGCGTCAAATTATATATGAGAGTTTGCTTAGAGAAAGAGAGAGAGAGAGAGAGAGAGACAGATTTAATTCAGATTGTTATTATTTTTGTACAAAAATTCTATTTTTGCATTGAACTTCTATAAATATTGAGTTGTTTTATACATTTACTAAGGGTTTTCTATCATATTTAATATGATTCTTTTACAATTTTTAGTAACTTATTTCACTTAAAAGAAATTTCTGTTTCTGCATTAAACTCTTATGAGAGTATTGAGCAGTGAATTGCAAAAATGTAAAAATTTATCCATAGCGGCTCCTTGATGATCAGGGCTATCAATTCGCTGAAGGCTTTATTCAATTTTCAATTTTTATTTCTATTTTTGAAAATAGGATTTTACTTCGTTACGAGCTAATGCCCTTAATTTGAAAACAAAATTTAAACCTATTTATATAATTTGGGGTTTTACTTTAGTGTATTTATATGAGTTTTAAATGATTTTTCACTTAATTTTGGAATGATATTAAATCGCATTGATGTTTCATTTCAAGGGAATTTATTTTACTGTGAAGCAAAGTCCTATTTTTGGAGACCTTTTATTTTATTTTAGGGTTTTTTCCTTAGCCCTTCATAACGCCTTTATTTAAGTCGAACAATTATTTTTTGCATTGAACGCCAATGAATATCGGCGTGAAAGAATGTATACATTCGTCTAAGTAAATATCAAGAAAATTCTTAAACTCTATTAATTATCCAGACTCACCATTATCATTCTGCTCTCTATCTATATCCTCCATCTTTTGCACACTGTCAACCTTGATTTCTTGAGATAGCTCTCGTGGATCCTTCATAACTTTTCATTTCACTCAAATTTTAATCCCTCGAGCTGTAATCAATTATTTTCAATTCTGCAATCAATAAAAAAAGAACGTTTAACAGGTATTTTAAAATAACAACTCATTTATGACTTTCTGATAACATGAAATGTGTCTCTAAGTTAGCCTAAATGGTCAATTCTATTTTCAGTTCCACGATAGTATTAAATCGCTTACCGACGATATTCATATCTTCTGAACACCGAATGCAGTTGCAATAAATGTGATCATCAAAGTACTTACAAATACTCTTAAGGTCATATTTCACCTTTTCTTATATCATAAAATAAACTTATTAACTTTTTTTCTTGTTTTAACCTTCAACGGTCCCTTATTTCGAGAAACGAATAAGTTCTTTGTGTGTAAATTTTACACACTTTTTCAAGAACCATATTTTCATCGATGAATGAAATGAATGCGATCTTGTCGTAAAAAAATATTTATTATTCCTTATTTTATCTATTTTTTAAGAAAAAAAGATTTTTTAAAATACCAATTAAATTTCTAGCTCAATTTGATGAACTTATATTAAAGAAATATCAGCTTGAAGTTGAAAAGTGTGTGTAAAATTTACACAAGGGACCGATTAAGGTTAAGATAGCATTTTTTTATTATTCCTTTATTGCACCTCAACACCAAGTTAATGATATGAAAAAGAGTGCTTCATGGCTTTACTTGCTCATACATATGTACGTTTCCAAAAGGTGTATACATAAGTTTAAGTACTGCTTGCATGATTTCTTAATCTTAATTCTTAGCTGATATCAAGTGTGATATTAGATTCTTATCGAAATGTTTATAAAAAAGATTATTTTCCAGTGCTCTAAAAAGTAAAAGTTGCAAGCGCAGTTGCCTTAATTATAGACATTTTATTAAGAATTATTATTGCTAGATGTGTCATTCATATTTATGTACATATATATTTCATGATGGTTTCATTCTTCTAATTGCAACATTTTATTTTGATAATTTTGTGAATTCTTACCCGCTTTTTTAATATTTCTATGAACAATGGAGTATATTGCAAAATAAAAATATTGGAAAAGTCCACCATCTATTTAAAAGTTTATATTCAGAGCTTTTAACCACCATTAAAATTGTACCCTTTAGACCAGTGGGGCCCAAGAAATTTTAAGCGAGGGTTAATGCTTAAAAAAACAAAAAAAAATAAAACACAAAATGTTGCTCATCGCTGCGTTTGGTAAAAAATAAATAAAAAAAACAATTACAATGCAATAAAATCACATGTCATGAAAAATTACTCGACACTCAAATAACGGGACAATTAGCTTCAGTATCGACATCATCGAGTATGCGTTTTTTTATTTTGACTTTGCATGCATTTGTTTTTGTAAAGTTCGCTGGAAAATGTGCTGAACACTAAACGAGTGCGGTTTGTGTTGTGGTTTTTTGCAGGTGTTCTTTGATTTTGGTCCGTCGCAAAGACAAAATTAAGATAGAAAAAATTTGTATGAAGGGCCACGCGGGCCAACGTAGGCACGTTTGATTTAGACCAAACATCCGTTATGGTCTTTTTATTATAATGTCCTAATATCGTCGGTTTAAAAGAACAATGACGTAAATGCAAATGCGGGCATGTACAATTTATAGGTTTATTGCATTAATTTAATTTTACTTGTAATAAATTTTAACATTTAAACAACCAAATCAAAAACACTGTTGGATCAAATTATAAAGTCATATTCAACTATAAAAAAATTAATTTGAAAAACATAATTTAAGATTTTTATATAATGCTCAAGTATGGCTTAGTTTATAAGATATAGGGTGGTTTTATTGAAGATATTTAGAACTTTGTATTGAAATAAAATACTGAGATTACATTATTTCAAACCGAAAAATGGCTTTATTAGAAAGATCATTGGCATTTGTTTTTAAATATGATTTGGGGCATTTGGCTGCCGTGGCTGGCTCGGATGTGGCGCATTCTGGAAGTCCAATTTTCGACGTCAAAATTTCAGCGAATCGACTTATTTGGATCCTCCTCAATACTCTGTTCTACAGCAGCAATTGTTTGTTCGGTATGGACTGTACCACGTCTTTGCGGACGCGTGCTATCATTTATGGGGCAAAAACGATGCATGATTAGTCCACTTAGTCACTCGAACTTAAAATGGACGTAGCGCACGCTTATATTAACGAATTGAACCAACCACGATTTTTGGAATAAATTTATACAATTTGCAAGCGTTCTTCTGCGATAAGTCTACTGATTATAAAATTAAAAAACCAAACCGAGCACAAATAATGATAGAGTTGCCAGATATAACCACTGTATAACAGTCGAATCCTTATCGAAAAATAGAACCTATAAAAAACTCCCCTTGGTCAAAAATAAATACCAAGAAAATAAAAAAAAACAATAACATACTTTGCGGCTTTGGTAGAAAATTAGACCGTGCGCCTGAAATCCATGGTTCAAAGCTAGAAATAAAAATAAAATAAAAAAAGTGGAGTCTATGTTGAAAATTATTAGCCGAAAGTACAAAGCAAAGGTTTTGAATAGGATTCAGGTCTGAAAAATTTGCTGGCCAATCGAGAACTGGGATGTTTTAAAACTCGAACATCCTTTGTTTCTAATGACGAATTGCCAAATTATCTTGTGTTCAGCCAGAAACATATTTTAACGCATAAAGCGTCTTCTTCAAAAGTTTTTTGAAGTTTAAGTAGCCTATGTTCTATTTCGGGTTCAAGGGAATATTCGGACAAAATTTCATCATTGTCGTTGTAGTCGTTTAGCCAAAAACGTATTATTGCCTAAAACTGGACAAAAGCGCCACCTATCGGGCCCAAAACTATCCTAAATTTTGAAGCTGGAACCGACCATACATATTCACAAATATCACTGAAATCGTTTGAGTGGTTTCGGAGATTAGCGAATACATATATAGTGACACGTGATTTATATATATTAAGATATTATATATCTCTAAAAATTTACCAATCACTCTAGTTTTAATGTTGTGTATTGTTGAAATTATGTTACATGCACCGTGAATATTTCTTATATAAAAATGAATAAGTATTTTTCATTCGGAATCTTAATATTAAATATGTATACATATATGAAAAACACAATCAAACTTTGAATTCCTGTAACTTAATCGTTCACGAACTTAATTAAACACTTGAACAAAAAGTTTAAGAATATGAACGATTTTACTTTTAAAACTAGTAAGAAATGATCTTTGAATGGGCCGAAGTGAAATATGACCTTTTGAATGAAATTTTTGTTTAGACTGGGACTAGTTCTGTTTTGTTAATATTAAATATTTAATTCTTAGCCGTTTTTACTTTTAAGTTAAAAGTTCCTAAACTTGTTGCTGAAGGACTTATTGCACTTATTGTACAAATATGTTATGCCAAAAAATCAATGACCATTAAAAATAAAATCAATGATAGTTTTGATATATGTATGTATGGAAATTAGCATTCCACTTGGAAACAATAACGGCTAGGTTCGCAATTTATTGGGCTATGGCTGCAACCCTTTCAGATATTGTTAGTATTGAAAAGTAATATCATAGAATGAAAAAAAATAGTTATTTTTTACACGAAAATTAATAGGTAATAGATCCGGAATCTGAGATAGTTCGTAACGCATTTAGTTAAAGTATGTTCAAATATCACGTTTTAATAAGCGAATTAGCCGTTCTGTAGTATTTTTTGATATGGCTTAATTGGAAATGGAAATGGATAAATTCATTCATACTTTCAATGTGTTAATTTCACATTAAATCGAATATTTAATTTTTATTTATAAAAGGTCTTGAAAAAACTAAAAAAAAAACAATTCATTATCTCTTTAGAATCAACATTGAAACAGACAAACCGGAAATGACGTTTTATCCGGCTAAAAATTGAAATTTCACGTGTAATATTTCTTTTTTACCGACGTAAATAGTTAATTGCATCTTGACAGGCAATCGTGAAACTAAAAAATGTTTTTATCAAACTGGTTGGTGTGTTCTTGACGTTTGAGCGGAGCACAGTGGGTTGAACGACAGCCAAAACACTGATTAATTCAAAGGAGCCTTAAATTTCAAATAATTTATGTTTTTATTGACGAATACTCATATGTGCACAAAAACCTACCATTTAGAAAAAAAAGAAGAAATATAAAAAACATTTTATACATTTGTTACGCTTACATTACAATTTTCATTGCAACTTTAAAACTAAGTCAAATCACAAATAAAATCATATTTCATGCGATTTTAACAAATTCAATATCAGGGGTGAAATTATTTTTTTTATCAGAAAACAAAACAAACTAAAGTTAAACAGAAATTAAAACAATTGCAGAAACGAAATAAAAAAAAGCATAATTTAAAATTATAGAATTAAAAGAAACTTAAATATTTCACTATTATGAAAATATCTGCAAAATTATTTTTACAATATTTATCTAAACAAAAATAGGTTAAGAAAAGTTAGGAAAACAAACACTTGTTTTATTGTTTTTTCACTTTTTGTCAATACGCGCTAAATTAATATCAAGTAAGAAATGATCTTCTACTGGGCCGAAGTTAAAAAATCCCCACGGCCGAACCAAAGTATATTCAAAGTCTTAAGGAGTCCATAAAATGTTTATCTGTAAAAAAATTATCGTCATAGTTTTAAAGGAAAATATTCGTGTGTTGTTTTATTTTTGATAAAGTCACTTTGTATCGGAGGTAGGCGTGGTTTTCATCCGATTTGGCTCAACTTCGAACTTGATCTTTATTTTTAAATAAAAGCTTTAATATCGAATTTCGTGATGATAACTTGAAAATTACGGCTGTATTCGTGATCGCAGACAAGACAGACACACAGACGGATATGGCTAAATCGACTCGGGTGGTGATGCTGATCAAGAACATATATACTTATCTATACCTACCACGCCTTCTTATGGGCGTTACAAGCGGAGTGACAAAATTAATAACCTCTTTTACGTTTTTCAAACGTGAGGGTATACAAATTATTGAACTTTAAGAGTGTGTAGCGAAAAAGGAAACAACATAGAACAATCAATTTGACTGATAGTGATGAAGAATTGTATTCTTTGTTACCCAGCATAAAAAATTTATTTCAATTTACCAACTTAAGTTTTTGAATTAATCCTCATTTTTGTTGCTGTTGAACCCATTGTGCGGCGTCGCATTTATTTGCGTTGTTTTTTCTTATTTTATCTAGTTGTCTAATAAAAGATGTTTTTGATTTCATATAAGCAGTAAAGTGCTCTGATTCTACGCCCATGAGCTTGACGAACATAATTATGAATCTCTTAATTTTCGAATGGACAAACGTCATCATATGAATAAAATAAAACGCACACATTTATTATGCTCACCCAAAATTATTCCCGTCTCTGGTCACTTCATATCTATTCCATTCGTCTTTAGGGGGTTGTGTTGCGTCGATTAAAGACGAGTTTGATTAACTCCAGTTCCTTTTATTTCGTCGAGAGGAGCAACTGAGTTTCACACTTTTAATTGTCAACGACCTGTTTAGGTAGGGGCCGGTCTGTGGAAATATTCGCCTAACGTTGTTTTTTTTGAAATGTTTTTGTTTTTTAGTAGTTTAATGAATTTGAAGCAGAACATTTAAATCGTTGTAATTGTTGTTGTTGTTTCACGCTGTATTAATTTATTTAGTTTTTACTGCGGCGACCAATTCAGCTCAGCTGAGTTGAATTGAGTAGAGCCGACCAACCACTCACTCACCAACTTGCTTATACAATGTGACGTATATGTATTTAATTATCGCAAGTGTGTTAGTTCTGTCAGGTGTTGTTTTTGTTGTTGTTGTGGATGTTTTGTTACGTCGCGATCAATCTTTGAGATTTATAAACTATTTACAATCTTAATATTTAAACAAATATCTTATGATCAGTCTTAATATCACAATTTTTCCATGTTGATAAATTCTACATGACTATTTCAAGGAAGACCCGCTCTTAAGACCGCACCTCGAATTTTCCGCACTGCGTACTCAAGCGATCTACGCTCACAAGTCTAACACCAGCGCAAGTTAAACGATTTGACTACATCGGCATACTTTAAACAAAAAAAAAAGAAATCAAAAATTCAATTTCTATTTAGCGAGTGCCACTTTGTTGAAAAACACACTGAAATGATGAAAGTAAAGGTGTTTATTGCAAATAAAATTATCTTTAGAACAAAAGAATTGCTTAAATTTTCATACTTTATAGTTGAAGTAAATAAATGTTTTCCGAATTAACTCCGCGGTCAGTTTTTTTTTTTCTGATAAGTGTTAGCATAAGATTGCGAAAAAAACAATATGACAATGACGACGACAACCGATCGCTTGCCACCGTGATTTAAACGATGAAGAAATTGTTATCATTTGAAAGTCATCAAAACACTCGTCACCGTACTTCCCGCACTCCCGTAGTCGTTTGCTGTTCACTCTCGTGGCTCCCCTTCAAAGAACTCCGGGAAATAAATGAAATCCAAGTGCCGAATGTGGTGCGGCAGGGTCGAATTTGTTTTGATTGAGTGAGTGAGCGAACCATGCCACACACTAGCGCGGAAAATTTAATTTTCTTTTGGGGGCCTAGAGTCTTTCTTTCTTACTCTTTAAAAACACGATTAACGGCTCCCTACTTCTCTCTCTCTATTTCATAGCTGGTTTATCATGGATGTGTATCGTTGTGTTTGTGCTTGGGGCTGCTTTATTCTGGTTCATAAAAAGTGCTGAAACGACCACAACAGCTTTTAAATTCTCCAACTTGGCTAGCAAATGAATTGAAGAGGGACCACGTCAAGTTTTGTTTTTATGTCGAAAAAAGCTAAATAAGCAGAGTTGTTATTTAAAAGAAAAAATGCAACCACTTGAAGCACGTTTAGAATTTGTGTGTGCCTTAGAATAAACATAAGTTATCTGTAATTAAGAGATTAAGCAGCGCATTTAAATGATTAGGATCACTTAACCCATTTCTGCCTAATGGGCTTTTAAATACCCAAAAAAGTGTTGACACGTAAAAAATATGAGCGTGTTTTAGATGAGAGCTTTTGCGGTAGTTTTATAGTAAAGAGAAAGGATAGTTGGTTTTAGTTCTTTATAGGTGAAAATCTAAATCTAACCTAATTACGAACTATGGTCAGCCTTTAATAGGTTAAAATAAAATATGAACATTTGAGCATCTTTTCTTAAAGCCAACGAAATAAAAAAAACAAATCAAAAAACGTTCTGCGAAAACTCCTTTTCTCTCCACATTGTTTAACTTTATCTTAAGTCAGCCTTTAAGCCTTAGTCAGAAGGCCAAACCTTGGAGCGTCTTTTTCAATAATACGGGAATTTAAATGGGATTTTTCCATACTTTATTTTTGAGCAAGGTTTCTCAGAAACAGCTTAACCGATCATTTTCAAACTATGAAATAAGTTTTCAAGTATATTGCTTATTAGTTGATTGAATATTTTTTCTCACTGATAAATATCTTCCATTACGACAAAAATTAATATTTTTCTTATTCCTTCGATTAAATACCAGCTGATATATCTTGTGTTAGCAAAATTTTTGGTCTTTTTCTTTTTTTGTTATTTCAGATGATCAAGTCCATAGATATGTACTATCATGGCGGGCTAGATCAGCTCTAAAAATTGTTATTTTCCAAATAAAAAATATGAAATCAAAGCTTAAATTTACAACCTACAAATGATATTGCAATATTCCTTCTAATGATATCCAGGTCTGTATCATTACTTTGAAATTTGTTATTTTCTTGATCATGATTAGACTGTCGTAAGGTAAGAATGGAGAACATCTTAATTGATTCCGTTTGCATGAAGCATCCGACAGAGATAGTGAATACAATTATATGTGAACACTGTGAATAAAGTACAATTATAATACGAAATTACTAACAATCCTTTTACACCTATTTTACTCAAATGCATCTGCATATTTTTCCAGTATATGCCTACAGTGATCATTTCAATGATTTGGTGCTCGGAGTTTCTGGAATCTTTTCATTCAGTTCCTTTTTCTTTAAAAATAATCATGCCAAGCCAATAGCTAAGCATAAAGCATTAAGGGCGTAGTGTAGAGTAGTTGCTTTTATGTTCTACTAACAATCTTAAAAACATCTTAAGTTTAAGATGGTAATTAAAATGTTTACACCGAACAAGCTTTAAGAGTAAAAAATCTGCGGTATTATTTTGTTTAATATCTTAATTTATTAGCATTTTCTTAAACTTAAATTAATAGCTATGCGTAGGCACGCCAACCGTGTTGTATACTTAGTCCGGACAATGCAGAAACGTTTGCTATTGTGCGATAAAAAATTATTATTGACATTCGTTTCTTAGTTCTTGCAACATATTTGATTACAAATAATATTGCAAACTATTTTTGTCTATATTAATTGCTTAATTTTAGCTATTCTCCTGCTTTTTGTTTCCATAAAAGCTTGAGTTTAAACCAAAAATTAATTTTTGTTTAAATTTTGAATTGAAATAACAAAAAATAACTACTCTGAAATGAATTATAGGCATAATTATTGTTAGGGAATATTTTTAGCTCTTTTCTAATTTTGTCCGGAATACTATCGATTACAAGGTTGGCAAGATTAGGTATGCGCATCCGTAATATAAACGAGCTTACATTTCTATAGAAGCTATAACAATTAAATAAATTTAGTTAAATAAAAAATTAAATTTATTTTAAAATTCTTTTAAGAATAAATATAAAATATATGTACGGATATTTATTGAACTATAGCGACAACATTTAAATAAATCTTTAAGTCTATTTTAATAAAAATTAATGTTAAGTCAAGAGAATTTTCCTAAAATTACCACGTTTTAAAATTAACAAATATTTAAGTTGGACACCGATTCATTTCAAACAAGGTAATTCTAAAAGCTAGTCCACTGGAGCAATATGATAATATGCAGCGTCAAGGTCAAGACTAAGGCTTGATTTTAATCGAATCTATTTCTGGAATTAAAGGCTTTTATTTTTTCGACGGTACACTCAAGTGCCGGCTTTAGCTCGCTAAAGACAGGGACGCCTTGTCGTTTGGCCAGATCAATTAAATATGCACGACCGCGATTGTAATCCTTGATAGCAATTGGAGTGAGCTGTTGGGGGAAAAAATGTCATAAACTTTTAGAGTCCCAAACTGATTTCAATTTTAAACTCACCTTTTCTTGGCTGATGATGCAATCATCTGGTAGCGTCTGCACGGTTAATACCACGTTGTACATGAGACCAATGCAATGGGCAGCTAATGTCATGGGCGCTAATGAACGGGTTTCATTAGTTATGACGAATAGGAGCACCCGACTCGAGTCAAGCAGAGAATGATTATAGAGATTCGGACGCATAGTTGGCAGTGACCAGCTGTTGAATGCTTCCTCGACACTCACTTCTTCCTCCTCGTCGACCTGAAGCAGGTTTTCACCATCATTATTTCTTGGTGATTTACTTGTGCCTCGATATTTGCGGCATTTTCTTACAAGTGTTCGCTCTTGTAAACCCACCGGTCTAGTTTCATCAAGTGCTTTATCAGGAAGATTCAGTTTAGATGGCTGAATGCTCTCATGCAGCGTGGGTAGATGAAATGTAACCCCTTTTGACTTTAAGTAGGGCATGGCTATTTCTTGTCTCCATGTTGTTCGCAAAAAACAACTGCCACCTAGATAAACATCGCGAAAATCCAGACTAGAGAAAGACGTTGGATCACTGCAGTAGTTGACGGAGTTAATAGAGCTACTGCTGGAGAAGACCGAATCATTGGAATCGCTTTCTTCTTCAGTCGTATTAGCGGAGCTTGTTGTATTGCGTTCAATGCTATTCGTGTTAACTGGTTCTGTGTTGATGGCAGGGTTATTCATTGAGCTGGTAACTACTTCGTTTCTTTGTATACCTTTCAGAATGCTTGCTTTAAATTTAACTGGCGCCTCAAGCGGCTGGGGTGAAGATGTGCCGCTGTCGCGACTGCGGCTGAGTAAATCGTTAAGGTTTTGACGTTCATCGCTACCAGGCACGCTGTTGCTACTTGAGGTTCGTGATATATTTTTATTTGTGAGGAAATTAATTGTGAAACCTTCGTCGCCTAGAAAAATAAAAGAAAACACAATAAATTTTTATCCAGCCAATAACTACTGTATACTTTTTACTTTGCATATTTGTCAGATATACCGGTGGCGGTGGAACATTGGTGCCTTTTATTGGCGAAATGCAGCCACTTTCGTGTATTTCTTGCTGCAACACCGACAAATAAGCCGATACCACACAAAATAGCTCGAAATCTATTGAGATACTTGGAGATTTTCTTGATGTGGATGCTGCTTCTGTTGTGGAACTGCGACCTTGATCAGAGCTTAAGTTGCTTTGGTCAGCATGAGCGCATTTTTTTGTACTTCGTTTTTGTAGTGCATTCAGAGATTCACTCTGAGATGTAATTATTTTACTTAAATTATCTAAAGTAAGCAAACTCTGAGCGTAGCCTAAATATGAGAGAGCACGTTGGCATTGTTCCACAGAAATTGTATCATTCACTGGGCTTACACGATCAAAAGCGCCGCGTATTACACTGAAAGGAAGAAAGAAATGTTAATTTTAGTTGTTGTTTTGCAAGTATTTGGGCTATTCTGTCGTCTTAAGAAAGTCACAAATGCCAAAATCGAGATAAGGGCAGATTCGGAACCGTGAATGAGTTTCTGATTTTTGTGTTAAGCTAAGTTTAGAAGAATGGTTACATCTACCACTTCTGGTGTAAAAAACGAAAGAAAAAAAAAAAAAAAACGTAAACGCTCAATATCTCAAAACTACTGAAATGGAGATGTGACTATTTTTCTTAAGACGGCAGTATAAGTAGTTTTGTTATTTGAAGCATAATCGCGAATAACGTTGTAAACGACATTTTTTTAAAAGTGTTTTTTTCGCGGTTCCAGTTAGAATTACTCTCTTATACTATATAAAAACAGAAGTGAGTAAAAAAATGCAGGTTGGGGCATTTTTAACGCCCCAAACCGAACCCCATTTTAAAAGCGAACAATCGAACTTGATGCGCAAGTGCTATTGATGCTCAAAACGTAAAATAAATTTCGAAAATTGGAAAAATTTTAACTATAAAAGACTAAGAGATAATGGTCACTCTCATATTTTGAGAAATGGAGAGAGAGGGAAAAAAGTTTTAAGCACCATAAGTCATATGTTATGTTCAGTGGAAAAACGTTTCATCATCCATTCAATTTTTGGATATAAAACGTTATTCCACTGTAAAAACTTTTAAACGGTAAATTTAGATGTAATTAAATCTTATTTAATTTTTTTTTATATTTTATGTATGGTAAAGTTTTATTAAATCAGAGTGTTTAACAAAAATACCAAAAATAAACGCCTACAATGTTTAAAACGTTTTTTATCTCTAGTCAAAAATTACAATTTTGTCATTTACAACGTTATTCGCGATTATGCTTCATTTGTTGACTATTGTATGCAAATGATTTCACCGTTTACAAATATAATTTGCATGCTTGATAACTTGCCATATTCTGCATAAGTTTTTCTATTCGGGCAATTTATAAACAAGAAATTTTAAATTCAAAAATATTTTTAAATTTTTAAAATTTGAAATTTTAATAATATATAATGTTTTATATATAATATAATGCTCCAAAAAACTCAATTTTTGAAAATGTTATAACTTCACACCATTTCGGATGCGACGTTTGGAAAAATATATTCTATAGCCATATTTAATTTTAATTGAAAAACTTTTAGAAAACCGACTCCAAATTCTTTATAAGAGTCTACAAAAGTACAAAATTGGTATTTAACATAAAACTGAACTGAGTAGAAACCAACCGGAAATTTTAAATTTAATCAGGCTATTTATAGGTTATTTCTGCCTGAAAGCACAGCTTTTAAAAAATGTGGAGTAGCCGCAGAATACATCAGGGACGTGATATGACTATATCACATTCACGTCGTACTCCAACACACGATCTTACTCCATATATTTATCGGAAAATAAATACAACTGTTTCAAAGGCAAAAATGTTAATTAAAAGGTAGAAAAACTTAATCAGAGATGGCGGTCAAATGTTATTTATGTTGGTATTTAAATTATGTTATTTATGTTGGTATTTAAATTATTTTTTTTTTTTTTTTTTTTTATTAATTACTGAGATTTTAATACGTGATTTTTTAACGATGAGTATTGTATTTTATGTTTGAATTTTTTTTTAACCTACATTAAAATTGAAGCTATATTCGATGGGGGATCTCTAATGCCGGCCAGGATTTCTTTTGTGCGCTGCAGTCCAGAAGGTATATTGTCTAAAACCGCCAAACCGCGACGACTGACAAGTTCCTTCAGAATTAACTGATTTCGAGTAAGATCGATGTATTCTCTGTTTTTATGAAAAACAAAAAGATTTTATGTTTGAACTTAGATACATTATTTGAATCTGTAAAACCTACTGTCGAGATATGTGCTCGTTTAGAATAGATTGATTTAGTTTGTACGGATGCAAAACTAGCACCAGCTGTTTGCAATTTTGACCCGCTATGTGTGCCGCCTCAATAGCACCAGCAGACGCACGAGTCTCAGAATCCATGACAAAAAATAAAACTCTTGCCTTTTCCTTAGCACGATGCTCGAGTTCAATGAGATCCGGGGTCCAATCGGAAACTTGCTAAATGATATCACACGCATATTATATAAAGTCACAATTACTGCAATAATGCAAAATACTAACGGGATTATAAAAAGAAATGCCTAATTCTTGCAATGCCGGAATTGCCACATCTGCTCGCCAAGTGGTTGGATTGCAAGAACCTCCAAGGAATACTTCCACAGGTGAAGATGCGTCTACGCTCTTAGATGATGACGATTTTGGCGTCTTTTTGTCGCAGTCTTCGACGTTACTCAGCGACTTGGAACCACGTAGCTCTGTATTTCCAGTGTTGCCAGGTGATAAGTTGCAATTCGTTGTTGTGTGTGTTTGATTGTTGCCTTTTGTTTCGGTTTTTAGAGAGCTTAAAAGGTTAACCTTGTCATTGATGGATGCCGATGAAAATGTCGAGGTCCTACAAAATAGTTTTAGTCCTTAGAATTATTATAAAAATAGTAAGGATTATATAGCTAGGAGATTTTTATTTTTTTTATCAGACATATGATCATCAAAATTAATTCTTAACTGGTGATGTGGGGTCTGTCAGATTTTTCGGAAATTTAAGTACACTTCTCTTAAAATTAAGAGATCCTTAAAATTCAGATAACTTACTTAACCCTTTGGTTAGTGATGTACACTATACTGTACATCGATTTGTAGTCAATTACTAACTCGCCTGTGCACAAAATCGTCTGATTTAAATTTCATCCCGGCCATTATTTCATGACCAACCAATTTATGCAGATTTTTTACTGTTTTGTTGTCAACAAGTGTACACTTTGGAGGTGCCAACGACGTGAACGCATTCATAGTAAACTACGGTTTTATAAAATTATTAAAGAATATTTTACATTTGGATTTATTTAAAAAAAAGTGAGTTTTTGTATTTATAGTTATTCATATTAATAAAATATTACAATAATTTCAAATTGTTTTTGGAAATTTGTATCAAAACATGTGTTTAAAAAAAGGATCATTATAATGTACATTAGGGCGTATCGAATTAAAATTTTTTTTTCGAATTTCACATTCTAAAAGGTCTCAAAAATTACACGGGGTTTTCAAGATCACCCAAATAATTTTTCGGAACGCCCTAATGTACATTTCGTTAAATCTCTAATGTACATTATGCATATCAGCCCAAAGAGAAAGTACTTTTTTTGATAAAGGAAAAGAACTATGCCAAAAATCACGGAAAAATAAATTTCCGACCTTTTAATCGATTTTGACATTGAAAAAGATCCAAATTTGGATTTCGGTTCAGATTGACAAATATTTTGGAAATACTTTATAAAAAAACATAAATTTGACAGGAACGGTTGGAATTAATCAATTTGCTATCCTCCTCTGATAAGTGACAAAAAATAAAAAAAGAAAGATCAAGATTCATCATATTGGGTAGTGAACCGAAAAGTGGATATACCACAGTTTTAGTCAAATGGCAAGAAAATAAACCAATTTACTTGGCTTCTGATTTCATTGAGACAAATGAGCCAGATGTTGTAAATTGTTTTCATAGAAAAATGTCATGCACTACATTAATGAATTTATATGTTTTGATTTTCTATCATAGGTTTCAGTTAAACTGGCTCTTCAACGTGTTCGACCCGATTTTTTTAGGCCGAAAATTGTTATGTTTGTATATATCCATTTTTTAAAATTTTATTTTATATCAAGACTACACTCAGGTACACTATACAATAGGGAAATTCCATGAACAGAATGGTTTTGCGCAGCTCTCTAGTGCGCATTTTTAACTTTCCGCCATTTTGCATGCTAAAATGGATGTGAATTTTTGAAAAATGTGTACCATACCCATATTTCCTTTCAGGTGAAAAGTTTTGAGAAACCGTCTTAATATTCTTTGAGACAGTGTACAAAAGTTCAAAATGTGGTATTTTACGTTTCACTGAACTAAGAGGACATAACGGAAAATTTAAAATGCAAAAAGTGGTCATGTTATATCTGGCTGAATGCTTTGTTGAAATGCTTATAAGTTCGTCTTTGGTGTCAATTATAGGGGGATAAGCTTGATTTTGTTTTCTAAATTTTTCTATAAATAATAATTTTTCTCATCGGCCGAGTTGACGGCCGATGCAGACAATGGCAAACCTCAGAGAATAAATATGTTACAACCATGTAAAGCTTCTTGAGAACATGTACATTAGCTGTTCGAAGTCGGCATAAAACTAGAAGGTCCAGCTCTAGAGCATTTGTGTACATAACATTTAATAACACGCACAACACTATTAAATCATAAGGTCGAAGCTAGGTCGAAGTCCTTTCCAATGCTGAAATTGCTAAATCGTTTTTGTTTTTATATTATATGCACATTACAGTTATTTTGTACGTCAGGAGATATCATAAGGTTGAACTTTTTAACTTTTTCCTTTTTAAATAATTTCATTTAACACACCTAAATCGTTTCAAGTCCGCCGCTAGTACACAAAATTCGCCGAATGTTAAACCGTTCGACTGACGACTGCCAGTTCGCGCCAGCATCTTAGCCGTTTGTAGCATTTCGCCGACTGAAACAAACAAATAGAGCAGGTTAATTTAAAACTTGTTAACAATTAAAGGATGGACTTACTTTGCTTGTCACTGGGATGAAAACTTAACTCGTGGAAGAGTTCTTGTGTGCGCTCTGCGGGCACCACATTGCATCTGGCTTTGGCACGCCAAGCGTTAAGAACTTCACTGTAAGAATAAAAATAAATTGTGGAACAATTAATATTGTAGGTAAATGTTGAAAAACAGTTTATGGACAACTTTAAAAATTTGACTCCTCTGTTGCTACATTCTGGTTTATTTAAACTACTCCAAGTGTCGGGGTTTTTTTCGCCGTTACCGAATGGAAAACTGACGCACTGAACAATAAAGAGAAAGCTTAGAAACAGCTGAAAAATCATTGCACAATACCAAATGGATCAAAGTAATGGAGATGATGTTCAAAATTTGTTTTTTTTTTAGTTTATTCGACTTTAAGTACTGCACTAAACAAACGCTCAAAATATACTGTTTATGACTGCTAGGTTTAAAATCATGAGCAAATGGGTGATTGAGAAAGATAAGAAAGTAGAGAGATTAAAATGATTTGTGTTAATAATCTGAAAATAATTCAGTTATACTGAAAAACAAGCTTGAAAGATGGGATTAGGTTAACTTTGAAATTAACCTTAATTACGAAATATATCGAGCTCTAACCACGAGATTAGCTTAAGTGACAAACTCAACATTAACTTTTTTTTTGTTGCCTTTGAAGACAAAACTAGAAAAATGCTCGAAATGAACCTAATATTGCACATCTTCATGGAACGTACGTTCGTTAAAAATGAAGATTATTCCATATGCTTTAAAAAAAAAACCTAAGTTTCTTTTTTCATCAACCTTTTTTCTTCCTGATTTAATAACTAAGCAACGCTTCCTTCCTTCCTTCTGTTACCAATGAATCTATTTAAATAGATGATGTAATAAACTGCTTCTGCTGCGCTTGTTGTGTCTTAAAGTTTAAAATATAAAATTCAAATTACATTAAATCAACTTTTCCTATATAACGATACCCACGAACTATACAGAGTCCACCACCTACACACAATGCTGAGAAAAGACCAGCTAAACAACCATATAAACAACTTAATATGTACTCATAGTTACCAAAATTTATCTTCTTATTTTGTCTGACAGTAAATACACTTTGATAGGACTAACAACAACAACATCACGGAGTGCGATTGCGAAGAGCGAGTTTCTTAATTTGGAATTGCTAGAGTGGGTGTTTGAGCCATATTTATTCATAAGGAATGTCGAGCCATCAGTATTTATAATAAACATATCTACAACTAAATACAGAGAAGTTGTTCCTAAGATATACAATACTTCCTGGATAAAAGAATATTCAGAAGGAAGATAATTAAAAGTTGCAACATGTATTGAATATGGTGAGTATGAAGCGCATGCGCTGCTTTCTTCGATGTTACTAAGTTGCTGCTGCTATAAACTCAATCGCAAATCGTAAACAACAGCAGCAAACAAACAAAACATAAAGGTAGCTAGCTAGAGTGCGTTCACGTTTCACGGTGTGAAACTGAAGTTGTTGGCTTTGGCTGGGCGAAGTAGGAGAGCGACTGATTCAATAAGAACCAACCACTATATAATCGATGATGAGGTCATAACTAATAATAAAAATGACTTTATACCAACAGCAATAACAACAACAAAAATGAAAAAAAAATAGAGATGAACTAAGGTGGAAAGATTAAGAGACAGAGAATATGGGAGCGTAAGAGGTGAAAATTGATCGAAAGAGAAAAACAGCTGTTGTTTTAATAATGCTGTTGTTGTGCTTGGTAAGTTGTTAAAAATGTTGCTGAGAATTTAATTTTTTTATTTTTCTTTTATCTTTTAATAGTACTTTTCAAAGAGATTAAAGTGATCGTATTCCCTCATGCCTCGCTTAACTCTCTGACGCATATCGTTGATGGGAACATTGAGCCCAAAAACTTTTAAGATACTCGCAACACTCACTCTCACTGAGAAGCAAACGTTATTGTTTTGAAGATTTTAGCGAGTCGGTTTAAGATGATAAGCTCACCAAAAACGGTTTCGATTGATGGTTCCGTAGCAAGTGATTGTATGGAAATGTCGATAGTAACGGAGGTTTTTATGTTTATTTCTAGTTTCACTCTGAAGCAGTCGTCGATGAACTTCGAATAAAAAAATTGTTGGACACTTTATAAAAATGGAATGTAATGCAAAAGAAAACAAATCAAACTGAGTATAGAAAATATAATTCTTAAACTTTAACGTGTCTCAAGCAACCTGGTAACGTTTGAGTAATTATGAAAGACGGACGAGACAAGGAGCCGAAGGCTACAAGAAGCATTTATTTAAAGCTTATTTATTTGTATGGCTGACCTTTGAACTCTGCACGTTGCTTCCTTCTTTGCGTGTTATTAACACATATATTCAAACGTTTTGTTGAAATGATCTCACAACTAAAAATAATCGCACAGCACGAACACCTGATGGCAAGAGAAAAAACCAATGAATGAAAAATATAAGAATCGTTGAGCTTATTGAAAGTTCGTTGTACATGAAATGGATACAACAGACACAAACAGCAGTAACAACAATAATTCTGAGTTGCGATAGTTTAATCTAATCTCTTGGAACGATATCGGTTTCTATTCTGCATACAAAGAAAGAAGCGGGATTCGCCCACACTACTGTGGCCACGCATTAAATCAGCTAGGCAACCCGAAAAAGAGTGCACTAGGAATATTAGTTACCACTGATATTTTGTGTATTATATTTCCATTAATGCAGTTTTGTTTAGAATTTTGGCAAAGTTTTAAAAAAGATGGAAATGTAATTAATAAACCCTTGAATTGACTGAAGTAAAGGCATAAATAGCACTTGCCACAGATTCAAATTAGCATGTTTAAAGGACTTTTCACCATGTTTAGAACATCCTAGACATGTTTCTTTTGATTGCATCTTCCTTTCCACTAATCTATCATCCTATTTCGAACCAAGGCAGACTTGACTGAAGAGGAATTACACCTGAAATACTTGGTTCAAAGCCAAAAAAGAATAAAACAACAATGAAACATTGACTGCATTGATTTAAAGGTTGAAATTTATAAAAAGTTATTTTTGAAAAGTTAGGTTTCAATTGACTTAAAACATTTACACGATTATATGAGATGAATGGTTAATCTAATGATATATGAGAATAAATATTTATATCTTTCTGATCAATCTGATTAAATCGCAATTCGTGGATGTGCATATCGCGTGGATTTGAGCCACACGCGATATGTTCGTTGGAGCAATCGATGTCATAACTAATAAAATATATTTTTAAACATTACAAAGAAAATAATTTGCTGATTTAATCAACAACTAAAAACGTTTACCTAAATATTAAATTAGAATTGAAGTATATATGATGTCATCAATTATCTGAGTAGTTTCCGATTGAAATTTTAGACAAGAGGGTAACGAGAGAAACAAATTGAGGAATCCTGCGTTTAACAACCGCCTGAGAAACAATAAACACAAAAATTACTGATAGTGATAAATTTCGAAATATTTCCGAAAAGATGACGAGTTTGTAATTATAACAATGATCTTATTAAAAAAAAAAAAACAGAAGAAAAGCTTTTGATAAGTTTTAAGAAGTTATTCGAAAAGTACACTTTTCGTTGTGATAACCATACATATTGAATAGTGCACTTTTAAGTGCTGTTCCTGATAGTTTACCCTAGTTCTAGGACAGAATGTCACTGACGATAATAATTACAGTAAATTAAGAATTCAAGAAAATGTCTACATATTTAAAAACATAATTTAAACAATGACAAATTTTGCTTTAGCAGTCATATCATAAAATTTTTCGGGAAGGTTTAAAAATAAACAGAGAGGAGCTCTTTTTCTTTTGCGATTTTATTGGAAAACATAATAAAAATTGTACGTTTAAGAGACACAATAAATAGATAATTTGCTTGCAACAACGAAATATTTTGAGTGACTCACATACTTGTATTCATAAAAATAGATTTACCGAATATAGCGATTTGAGCTTAAAGCTGTCGGTTTTTAAATTTTATTTTATTGTGGAGAACACGGCAAAATATCAAGATAGGCTCATTATCGTACTGGAGAAAAATGTGAGCTAGATGTCAAATTTTAAAATGAGCCTACCGGTTGCTCAATATTTTATATTGGTTTTTTAGAGAGCAAAATTATTTGGAATTTATCTTCCAATTCTCCTTCTCGACTCTGTTTTCTGGACAAAATTTACCTTCTAACCATCAACGTTGAACGAAGGGAAAAAAGGAACAAAAATATTTGTCCCTGGTAAATTTTGATATCTAGGACACAAATCTAAGGTCTGTTCGTCATTTGACAGTAATTTGATTTAATAAGTATTTGAAAATATTTATTTTTTATCATAAAAATTACATATAATAGAATAGATATGTATCTTTTTATCTAAAAAAAGAAGTCACGTTTATTGGACTTCAAAATAAATATTATTTTTCGATTTATTTATTTTGCGAAAACACAATAATTTTTTCACCAAAAACACTAAAAATCCACTTTCAATCGCTGAAAAAGGAAACTATAGTTATTTCAACTTTCGATTCCGCATTTTATTATAGGCTTGTCATTTTTGTTGAAATTTAAAAAAATTGGAAATTGATGAAATAAAAATGTCTAAATTACATTGAATAAACCGATGGCTACCTCAGGGTTGTCTAAGGGATAAGGGGCGACCTATTCTGTTCTTTAAAAATTATATATAATGATAAGGATGCATGCTTCTCTCATAAGATTTCTGGATTCTGTATAAATTTGCGGTTATAGCGTTAATTTTTTTTTACTCGATTTCGAATTCGAAAAAGAAATATTTTGTATACCATGTCAGTACAATACTTTGGACGAAAGGTTTTCATAATATTTATTTTTCATAAATGTTTCACATTTTATTAAGTTTGCCATATTTTAAAAGAAGGTAAAACTGCGATTAAAAATCTATTGGAAGGTGTCTAATAGGTAGTTTATAAGAATAATAAAAAAAGTTGACGTTATTGAACAATAGATAGGTGCACCTACCACACAACTAAAAACCACATTGGCCTATATACGTGTATAATAGTCAAATTTCTAGAAAAACTCTAATTTGAGATAACTTCAAAATTGTAAGCGTGATTGGATTTGTAACTGAAATACTTTTAGGGCAATCGTTGGATAGAGCAAATTTAGCCATGTTTCATGAAAAATAGCAAAGAAAAAAGTTCAAGTGAAAGAGTGTACATGTTAGCACTTCCATGTCAAGGTAAAAAATTCGACCTCGATACAATTTTACATATATTTAAGATTGTCCAAAACGTTTAACCATATTTTGTGTTTGGACGAATATTTGTCAATATATACAACTGTATAGCGGGAAGATTAGTACAGAGGCGATAAATTCAATTTATTAAAAAAAAAGAAAAAAATGTTTTTATATAAATATATGTTTCTTTTAAAATATGGTTATTGTCAACACCATTGAAAAGTAATGGGAACATTATAAAGAAATTCTTTAAAAACAAATTTTGAAAATATTAACTTTTTATTACTAATTTGTTTACAATTTAAAATATCAAGTTTTGTGGCATCTTTTATGTTAAAGGCATTTTCTTACAATGCTAAGTATTCAGAACTAAATGTTTCGATTTTGACTTTCTTTTTTTAAGAAATGCGTTAAAAAATTGACTTAACATTTCAATTTTTGAAAAAAATTCATCCAATTTTGGAAAAATTGGATGAATTGGCCCATCCCCCAAACAAAGTAACGTCATCAAACTAATAAAACCTTCATAAGTTCGAATTTACTTAAACACAGCTGTGGGGGTTATTGAGCCAAGCCGAGGATAATTCCTTACTATACTAGTTGAGGCAATATTCAATTATGTAAAGTATCTGGTTATGTATTTATATTTTTTATTTTTATATTGTGGCGTCCGTGGCGTAGTTGGTTAAAGTGCGTGGCCGCTATGTCAAAGAACCTGGAGACCCAGGTTCGAACCCCAGCAGCGACAGAAAATTATTTGAACTAAAATAATTTTTCTGTACGGACGCCACCTCTCTGCAGACAATGGCAAACCTCAGAGAGTAATCAAAATGCCATGTAAAGCTTCTTGAGAATAAGAACATTTCGTTCATCGCCGTTCGGAGTCGGCGTTAAGCCTGTAGATCCATTTCTCGGTCAATTGTGTACAAACTTAATAACACGCACAACACAATTGATCCTAAGAAGCTAGGTCAAAGTTCTTTCAAGGGCTGAAATGGCCAGTTATTTGTTTTTTTTTTTTTTTATTTTTATATTGTTTATGGTTTTTCGATGTCCTTAAATAATAAATTTTGTTCATATTTTAGGTTCATGTTTGAACAACCTTAAATAAACCTAAGCAAAGTTTTAGGAACTGTTCTGCACAAATGATCTTTTAATATGTTATTTTGGTAAGGATACTGATAGATAAAAAAAATACAAGTTTCCGACCTTTGGGTGCGCGCTTGATCGTTCATCTTGAATTAAAAACACAGAATACTTGTTTTAATACACGAACTTTGCAATGGTGCGAGATTTAAAAAAGTTAAAAGAAAAGTTATTAGGTATGAAATTTGTGTTTTTATCTGAAATCGAATAGGTGCTGAGATACAGACCGGGAAAGATGCAATTCAATACAATCTTTACTTATTTAAATTTTTTATTCATTCTCAAAACAGTTTAAAATCAATTTATAACAATCTGATGAAAATTTTTGTATTTTTCGTTTACTTTAAGCAATTTTATTTTTTCTATCTGCTCTAGTTTTTGAGATACAGGGTGTTGTGATTAACGTTACCACTTTTTATTTTCGCTGTTTTTTAACGTAACGGAATTATTTTAATTTTTTAAATTAATTCGCTATAAGTTTCGATGATATTCCAACTTGAAATTGATGTGATTTTCTCAAAACTTTTTCAATGCATGCACCCTATGAGAAAATGCACAAATAAAGGTTTTAGAGGAAGCAAAATCTCAATTTTCTTGATTTCGACAAAACAAATAGAGAGTTACATAGACTAAAAGAAAAATATAGCGTATTTCCAATTTATCTTTAAAATTACATTAAGTATTTATTTTGAAATATTTGTTCAAAAGAATGAGTTCGCATGAAGATCCCTTTGTTCGGACAGTGATAAAAGTTTGTTCCGAACCAATGTTCGGTGCATTGGTTCGCTATAAAACAAAGATTTCTTTATTCGTTCTGATCAGACAGTGTCGATGTTTTTGGTCAAATCCAGCGTTTGTTTGTGACTCGAAAAAGAAAAAGTACTGAGAAGGAGTAATTCAATAAAAATGTTTGGAAACAGAAAATAGATACTTAAAAAACTCCGATAATAATGCGATCTAAAAATTGTATGATTATGTAATTATGTTATGATTCCAAAAGAAAACAAGTAAATAGAAACATTGCGCTTTTTGAGTGTTTATAATGCCCGAACAAACAGAATGGCAGTTAACCAGTGTTCTCAAATGCAGTGCGGGCAGTGTGAACGCCCGGTTAGAACTGTTTGTATCATTTTTTTTTATATTCATCTCCATAAAAAAATTTTAAATGACTTAATCGAATGAATACTGCAAATACTTGAACACAAAAAGTAATAACTTTTTCAGTTTTAAAATAAGCGCTTTATCATATTTATGATTGTTACAAAAGAAAAACAATTTTTAAGTATCAAGACAAAACTGATGAATGCATCATGTTTATTTGAACTTTGAGACTAAAGAGATTTTTTGCATCCACACAAGGATTGCAGCCATTTGAGGTTTAGAAAAAAAAAAAAAACAAACAAGCAACGTTGTTAGCACATGATAATTAAGGTCATTTGTGTGATTTATGGCAATAGATCAAGGTGACCAATGCTCCAAAATGTAATGCTCAAAAATTTAATAACTTGGAGCGAAACCAAATTAAGTGCGCATTGGAAGTGATTGAGTGCACGATTTTGAGAGCGTTCAAGTTCAATGATCATCAGGGAAGAGTAGCAACGTCGTTTCATGGAGGTTACTGGTTGTTGACTCTGAGCACCATCACGAACGAATGCGATTGTCATGAAAATAACAAAAATAAACAACAAAAAAAAATTAAACTAAATGAATTTAAAATATCGATGACAAAATCATACGCAGCAGATGCACACAAAAGCGAAAACATCACATAAACAAATAAATTATAAAATGCAAAAATAAATAATCATCCAAAATAAAATATTAAAAATAAGTTTTACTTAAAGCATACAACCTACCCAAAATATAATTGCGTTTGATCCATTGGCGTCTCGCACGGGTTATTCACATTAAGTGTTTGTGGACGCACACAGGAAGCTGCCACAATGGCTGAGGTGGAGCTACTGCGGTATGTTGCAGTGATGCATGTTTTGGTTGTTGCTGCAACAGTCGAAGTTGATGACTTTGAAGCTTTCGATTGCTTCGGCTTGTTACAGCTGCTCATGATGTTTCCATTGCTGGTGTTTGTGGAGCTGGTGCTGCTGCTTCCGCTGCTCTTGGTTGGTTTTGCGCGTAATCCCATTTTATATTTTCGTTCCAATTTTTTTCAAACTGATTTTGCTGCCAACATTGTTATTGTTGCACTTCCCTTTTTACTGTTTGCGTCGATTTTTTGTATTTTTGTTTTTTTTTAAATGCAAATATAAACCGAAAATGAAAATAAGGCAAACCAAAAACAAATGTTAAAACACATTCCAAATAAAAAGTTATATTTAAATAAAAACATTTGTGTGCTTGTGCGTAGGCAGTCCAAAATAGATCGTTTGTGTAGGTTCGTAGGTAGCGAAAATTGTTTGATAATTGTTGTTATATTTTTTGCGCTCTTCTTATAGAAAAATTAAATTTTTATGCTGTACCTATTCCAATTTCTACTCCACGAGATGCGGGCGCGGAAGACAACATTCAAAAATTTTAAAATTAGAAATGATCCACCAGCGCTGGCGGAGCGTGCAAAGCCAACTGAACGACGAGACAAACACCGCGACACGATCGCGATCACACAGTGTTTGCGACTTAAAATCAAATTCAATCACGGAGGTTGACTCAGAGTTTGAGGTTTTATTTCGGGCTGAGAAACTTTGATCTTTAGAGCTTTGTTTTTGGTAGACGATCGATCTATCAATTGATCAATGGCTTGCCAAGCTGTAAATTCGGATACAGTGGAAGAGCGAGGAGTCACAAGCTTTCTCTTTTTTATTATGATTTCATAAATACATACTTTCAAATGTCAGCATAGCGTAGAAGATGAAAACAATATTTATTGTTTTTTATTTATGTCATCTTTGCCTTTAGGCCATTTCCAAACACAACGAAAAGAAGATAATACAAATATATATTCGCTGACTAATGATGCTGTAGCTCTTTGCCATTCATTTGAAAATGTTGCTATAATGAATGCAATATATAAGGAGTTGTTTGTATTATACTCATTTTATTGCTATTCTGTATAACTTTGGAGTCCCCCCAAGAACAATCTACACTGTTGCACATTATTAATATATTGTATCATCTATTCTTCCGCCTGGCCGTGAATTTGTCTCTGTGATCGAAACAACAAATACAACCTTCACTATTAATTCCTCGCATGTATTTCCGTTCAATATATTCTTTAAAAATCTTTCCATAATTTTTTCATACTCTTCGTTTTGTTTTTTAAGTTTTTTTATGACAATTGTAATATTGGTTTTGATGCTTTGTCATATATTCTCAAATTTATTGGAATTTAAAAAATTCCTAAAATGTAATATTTAAAAAAACAGAGAACAACCGACAGAGTGTTTGCAGTCTGCGTGTGCACGTTGGAGTTCCGCACTAGACTGTTGTGGCCCCAAAGGCAATCAAGCCCCAAATTGAGAGCTCTTCAGTTGTTTACTCAGTTGGCACTTGTGTTTCGAAAGAGTACGTATACTCTCTTAATTGGTTTGTTTGAAAATCTCGTTGTTTGTCTCTTTGTTAATTGAGGAAAATTGAGTAAATTGTAAATTTAAACAAAACCAATCTACGTATATCCCTACTTTGCATGAGAAAAAAAAAATAAAAACAACAAATTTTCAGTAAATGTATTGTTATTAATGAATTTGTCAATTTTCCGTAACTGTTTGTATGATACTACTGAAGGTCACACGCGCTTAAAACTGCGTTTAAGGGTGAGCAGTCAGTGGGGGTTTGGTACTAAAGTTATCCCAAGACTACAACAACTTGATTACAATGCAAATTAAGTTTGTTCATTGATCGATTGGCAGACAATTATTCTTAATGCATTCGAAGTTTATGCAAATAATTCAAATATTGAAGTTCCAGTAAAAGAGCAAATCATTAAAATAGGTGAGTAGAACACCTCAGAAGCACTCAGTCCCTCATCATGAGCTAATTAAGTAGTTCTAATTAAGCTATCTGAAGACTGCTGTTATTTCCCATTAACTTCGCAATGTTGTTTGCTTCCTTTTAATCTTGAGATAAGAATGAAATTCGATTAACTTTTCGATTCGATAAAATATTCGATTATAATTGTGCTTTTCACAAAAACTTCATGTTGAATTAACATCACTTTTGTGTACATCATTCCCAAATAAGCAACTGCGATAAATAAAATAAATATTTGCGCACTGAAAAGGCATCTTTATGCAGATCAACTATTAGCAAAGTGATTTTAAGACAAAACACGAAAAAAGTTTATTCAATTTGTGATAACATTGGTAATGGTGTTTGGAAATTAGACATGAAATAGTTGGTTTTTGTCGAGTGTAGTTAAGTGCACTTGATTGCTAACTCAGAGGTCTGCCGTGCAAAACAAAAAACAGTTAACTGCATATGTTTTACACGGCAGTTAACTGTTTTTTGTTTTGCACGGCAGAGGTTCAGGGCTTTTATTCGAAGTTGTCAACGTGAGTTACCCCTAAAAATTCAACAGCATAGAAAGTGAGAAATTAACAACCACAAGTCAATGAAATCTAAAGGCTGCTAAGGGTTGTCTTCGAATATCTTTCTGATATTAATTTATAAAACAAGTTTACTATAGGAAATGTATTACGAATACCAATAAATATATATATCTTTTGTGTTTTACAAGGTTTATGTTTTAGATGGTAGAACAAGGAGATAAAGTGAGGTTTTGATTTTGAGTTTTTTTTAATTGTTGTTGGTATTGTCGTTTGACTTTTGAGGCACTTACAACTCTATTGTTGTAAAATTAAACATTTGAGCAGCCATTTTAAAATGAGCCTACCTTGTATCATAGTCGCACTGTTATTGTATCATGAACCCACCGTTGTATCCGCACATCTACGTTACTTAAGGACAAGCTGTCGGTTCCACACTAACAGGTGAAAATCAGAAACTGAAATGATGTATTAAAAACAACGTTTGCGATGTTTGCCATATTTATACAATTATTTTTCTCATAATTTCGTTTAATCGCTACAGATGTTAAAGGAATATTTGATTCGTGAACTTCTTCATATATTAAAAAGCAATTATAATTTTCAAAATTGTAATAAGTATAGGGAAGATATACATAAAGAATTATTCTACTTATTCTACTACTAGTTACTACTATTCTACAAAGAAAAATATAATTATTCTATTCTTATATGGAAAATAAAAATATTTCCACATTTTATTCGAAATAAAAATGTAAAATAAAATTCTTAATATTCAACGCTTGGACCGGGATTAACCTTATTAAAGCCTTATAAAGGAACAGTGTTACCATCATGCAATGAAACACATTATTTTATTAGGATAGCATACTGAGATTATTCACACTATTACTTTTTTCTTTGGCCAGGCGATGAAAAATTCCTTTTCAGGAAAAACTGGATGAAATCAAAGTTTCTTCTAGAACTTCTATACTTAATAAGGAATTAAATGGGGAAGGAATATTTCCATTTAGTTAACCATTAAGTTAACAAAGTTTAACCATGAAACTGAGAAATTACAATTTAATAAAATCGAACAATTTTTCTTTGGCTACGAGCCTCTTTTTTAATTAATAACAAAAATCATTTTCATCTCCAATACAAAAAGGTTTTTTTTTCAAAATTGTAAAATTTCTCAAAATTTGACAATAATTAATATCGACTCATAACCGCCAAAATATCTTAAGCGACATAATATCCGATTTATGTTTTTTGATGAAAATCGATAATTTGCGATGGTTTACATCGTCTGTCAAAATTTCATAGGTGTACGAAATTAGATTATGAATTTAAACCAAAAGCAATTTTAGCTTAAGTACACACTACATGTTTGTTTACATTTTTCATGACAGCAAAGTGTCGCTTAAGATGAAATTCTCTAAAAGAAATTAATCAATATAAGAGATAAAATTATTAAAATAAAATTAATAGCAAAGAGATAAGAGATAAAAGATAAAATTAATAGCAAAGATAATTAAAAAAAACCTTCTCCTGTAAAATTTTCTTTTTGGCGCTTAAGATATTTTGGCGGTTATGAGTCGATATAATGATTTGAATTTTTACTCAAAGTTTAGTTTTTGATTCGATAGTCAGATTTTCATGGAAATTTGGCAATGACAACCATGAATACCTTCCTGTGATACATTGTAACATCACAAAATGGAGAACTTTTCTAAGTTCCACACATAAAGTCTACACATGAAGTGACGTCGGTAATATAAAATAATATACATCATCTTTCTGGTTTTTTTTAGTCGAGGACTCCCTTCAAGAACAATCACTTTTTAGTCCGGATTATTTACCAATTTAAGGGAGAGCTAAATCTTCTGAAAGCCGATTGTACAAAAAAAGAAAACAAAAATAAAAATTTATCTGGAAACGCCACTGTTGATATTAAATCCTTTTTCTTTAAATTCAGTTATAAGTCTCGGTGTCCCATCGATAACACCTGTTAATAATGAATCTTTTCCAAAAATTAATTTCTTTTCTGAAAGTGTTTTTCAAGAAAAATAGCTAAGAATACTTGATGTGCCTATGTAATTTTTTCCATTTTTTTTTTTAAATTAATTAATTATTTTAATTATTTTTTTTTTTAAATAATAAAAAAAGAAATAGTATTAATTTATAACTATGCTTGCACATGGATTTTAAAAGTACGGAATATTATGTTAAAAAAGTTGGGACTATGTGGGTTAAACATGATAAATAGGTTCTTATTATGTTTAAGTTTTAATACTTAAACTAACACAATCGAATAACTACGAACATGATTAAGAAATTTTTAAAAGCTTAGACGGAATGTCGGTCAACGTTTGCACCTGCGTACAGGTTCTTTCTGCTGGTCATTAGTTGGCTCAACAGTGACGAAATAGCTTCACAACAATAATAAAAGGAATGACTCAACGCTGCGTCGCTACGACGCAATATTAGGTTGGCAACAAAATGTTTCACTTATGAATGCATAAGGAAACGACAATAATAATAACAACAACAGGAACAATAATGATTAACGATAATTTACGATTAGTGAGGCGATTGCCTCGAAACATAACATAGAATCAGCACATGTTAAGGTGTAGCAAATGGCAAAAGATCTACTCGACAAGTTCCAGTGAATGTTACTAGACGTGACTGGGTCAACGAACAACCAAGAAATCTCTCAATCAAGGATATTAAAAAAAATCACAATAACTCAACAATCGCTGTTGCGGTCTTTTAAGTTTCTGTTGAAATTAAACGGTGTTGATGACTTGGAACGCGCCTCTTTGCGCGCAGTCCCTACTAGTGATTGTTTGTATTCTTTTTGCTGTCTGTGGTCTTTGCTTGTTAAATGTGCTGCTTTTGGACGTTTGAAAATTCGTTGGCAGCATTACGTCATGCTCAAATATAAAATAAAGACTAGGTGGGTTGAAGCAGGGACGGGTTGTGGCAAAACGGCGCAAGTCATGGGCCATTCATCTGGTTGCTTTTCATTCATATTTCGTTCACTCGTGTCTGCTTGTTCTTTGTTTGTTATTGTAAAATAATGCACATGATTGTCCCTGAAATGCACTATATTTTACCTTAAGAATATTTTGACCATATTCTTGCCAGGTGCTCCATCCGTCTATGCTAATTTTTTATTGGTTGTGCACACTTCATTTGATGCAGCGTCTACACACAATATTTTTATTAATTTGATAACTTTTTTAATAGTTTTGTTTATTCACACCACTTAATTTTATCTTTGAATAATTGCTATTTTAATTTATACACATTTTTACTCGTAATCAAAACAAAGATCCAAACATATTTATTTATAAACGCATTGACGAATAAATAAGTATTGTTGGGGGAAGAGGCTATTTCTTTCGATTCTCTTGTTGTCCAGTGTTCCAAATTTGTACGCTCACACCATCGATTAGTTCAACATGGATAATATATTGAACAGAAAAACAAGCGTAACAAAACAACAATACTTTACGCAATGCGGAGTGGTTTGTACAAAATTTAACTGAACACTTATACGTTAATAAAATAGCAGCTGAATGCAAACACTTTGAAGAATTTAAACATATTATTGAAAAATATTTTCACGGAAACATTTTTATTCTGTGAATAAACACGTACGAACGAATAGAACAACACGACGAAGTTAGAAATTCTGACATTTTGTTGTGTCTAGTAATAAACGTCAAAAGGAATAACATGGCAACAAAATGAACGAAAGACGACGGTTGTTATCTTCGCTTAGTGTTAAGCTATGCTAAAACATGGTGAATGCTGCTATCCGCCGCTTGAAGCAGCAGGTTCTTGACTTGGTTATTAAACAAAGCCAAAAACCAAGACTCCAAAATGTTAATTTAACAGAATTTGTGAGGGAAACATGTTGCTGCACAAGAGCACACATGATTTATTATTGCTATTGCTTATTATAAACAACAGATTTATTATTTTATTCCTAATCATAATCTTAAATTATAATCTTAATCAACCTAAGATTGAAAAAAAAATCTTTTCAATGATGAAAAATTGTGAGTTCGCAAGCTCGATTGCGCTGTTGGCATTTTTCGCTATTTTTGACGATAGCACAATATTGAGCAATAGCACAATAAGCGCAATCACAATGCAAAATCATGTGTGATCTTCGCAACAAGACACGAACGTGTTGCAAAAATCATAAATTATACTTATAATATACATAATTTCTGATTGTTGGCTTCTGTTGTGAGAAACGCAGGATGTTTCATGCTTTTCTGAGGAGTGCAACATGTTTTACTCCTCGCTGGCTCCAAAATTCTGTTAAATTAACATTTTGGAGGTTTTCTCTTCTAATGTTTTTGCTAATGCAACCCTGCGTTAGTTTAAAATTAAATTATATATTTTGTGCTAGTAAAAATTAAGCAATTTAAGAAAACTTTGCGAAAACCGTGTTGCTAGTAATTAGTTTAAAAGTTAAAGTTTTGTGAATTGTTGTGGCAGCATAGGAAGTGATTTTTGGCTATTTGCAGAACAACCAAAGATTCTGAAGCATCTGATAAAAGGTGAACAAGTTAATTTATACAATCTTAAGTGACGTAATAAATAGTGTTCTATCTTGAAACTGGTACCACAATTTCCAATGTTTAAAAAGTTTGGCCATGCCTTGGCGTTTACTAGAAACGAAAATTACTGCTGCCAAATCTTACCAAAACTCCTGTGTTGATGAGTGTCAACTGGTCACACACATCACTTGTTTCACTTTGAGTCATCTAATTTCGTTCCAAGAATACATTGCTTTTGGATTTATATCAATACTTACTGATCGATTTGCGTTTTATTTCAAGCGGACACATAAATTTTTATTTACAGAAATATTTATATCACAGAAATATTGCGCTAAAATGGTTCAGCGCAACAAAGAAAACAACCAATGTCAAAGCATAGAACTTGATAGCGAGTTCTGAAATTTATAAAAATTTTAAAAATTTACCTTATGTAGCATGTCCCAACACCACTAGAGTAGTTTTTCTCGACACACACATTGAAATCATTTGCATGCATGCCTACTGTGTGGATTAATATTCACTAGTGATACATTTTAGTGATGATCAGTTCAACTCATGTTCAGGTTTGATTTCTGGCATTAAATTAAAATTATGAATTCAGCAAAGGTTTAAATCGACTGATTAAAATTAAAATGGAAATTATATATAAGAGTGAAATTTAAGAATCGGTATGAAATCAAATATACTTATCAAATCGGTATGAAAAAACCTATCGCATAAACACTACGAGTAAAAGTATCGCAATCATTTATTAAGTGGAACCATTATCGAAAAAAGTGTAAACGAATAGTGACATGAGACGCTAAAAAGCTGTCATCTATCTTTTCATCAATCATCAAAGAATTCATAATTTTGGTAAGTACCTTTTGATTCAACTTTTAACGTTGTATCTTTACAAGTGTATAGTAATAAAGAGATAGAGCTATAGAGTTTTAAAACCATAAATTTATAATATATCAAAGCATAGGTATTTCCCTAAAACTATTACAATCCGATGTAGAATATAAAATATGATATAAAAAAGATAAAACATTAGGAGACTGTTCTTCGATATGGCAAAATTCTTTGAATCCTGAGTTGGTGTTGTGAGTGTATCTCAGAGTTCATATTTCTTGCCATAAATCATTAAATACATATTCCAACAACAAATAGAATTTTGTATAGCCTAAGAGGAAACAATATCTTCAGCAAGTACATATACGCTTTAGAATTTGGTTCCATGCTGCCATTCTTTTTTTAAAAGGATATCAAAGTTGACTGGAGAGTTACATAATCAACCATACTACTTGTATAATTAATTTTTTAAATTAACATTTATTATGGATATTTTGTGAAATTTATTGAAACATTTTTTACCTTTCTCACCTTGAGATTTTCAGTTAGGATATTTACTTAAATATATACATAATACCGGCAATACTTATATGCTATTTTCCTTCCAACTTATAAGTTCAATATTTGTATTAAAGATGTTTTTAAAGATGATAAAGTTTTTGAAAGTTTTTATCATTAAGTCTAACAAATATAAACAGAGAGCGATAATGAGAGTTCAAATCAATTATTCAATTTTTAAATTTTCAAATAATAAGTGGTAACTATAAACACAAGAGTTTAAAACTTAAACACTTATCAATTACTTTGTAAGATCGCAACTATCTATGATCGAAATGGTAGAAAAGGAATTTTATATACAAGACGACACTAGAATAATAAAGCACTACGGGTATTCACGATTCAGTGCGCTTGCCAGTTCATTTGAGAACTTGTGCTCATTTACTTTGACATTATGTAATTAGAAATGATTGGAAACAGCACTTTCTACTTTTCCCCTTCTTTATAGCTTCAAAATTTCATATTTGCACCTGCCATAAACACATCCTTGATTCACTTCTATGCATTTTTAATTAGCAGGATTATAACCAGAGCTGTTTTTTTTTTTTTTTTTTTTAGCTTTGAACCAAGGATTTCAGGTGGAATATCTATTCAGTCAAGTCTGCCTTGGTTCGAAATGGGGTGATAGATTAGTGGGAAGGAAAGGGCAATCAAGTGAAACACGTGTAGGATGTTCTTAATGTGGTGGAAAGCCAAAGAAACATGTGAATTTGAATCAGAGGCAAGTGTTATGCCTTTACCTCAGCCAATTCAAGTTATAAGGCAATCTCATCCACAAACTTCTCTACCATCAACTACAACTTTATGTTGTAAATATTGATGAATTTTTAATTTCAGTCGATTAGAAATGAGGATAGAAAATTTAGAAAGGTTTAAAGCGAAGGACCATGGCCTGGCCGGGAATCGAACCCGGGACCTCTGGGGTGGCAGTCGAGCACGCTACCAACTCGACTACCGAGGCCGACAGCACTTTCTACTTTTCCCCTTCTTTATAGCTTCAAAATTTCATATTTGCACCTGCCATAAACACATCCTTGATTCACTTCTATGCATTTTTAATTAGCAGGATTATAACCAGAGCTGTTACCAGAGATTTGCTATTTTATTACAATTCTAAAAATAAATTCAGATCTAAGGTGTAGGCACTCGAACGTATTCATGCCTTTTATATGTTCCAAGGAAACATTTTTATTCTGTGAATAAACACGTACGAACAAATTAGAAATTCTGACACTTTGTTGTGTCTAGTGATAAACGTCAAATGGAATAACATATGGACACAAAATTAACGAAAGAAGACGGTTGTTATCTTCGCTTAGTGTTGAGCTACACTTAAACATAGTAAATGCTGCTATCCGCCGCTTGAAGCAGCAGGTTCATGGCTCTGTTTATTACGAAAAGACAAAAACCAAGACCTCCAAAATGTTAATTTAACAGATTTTCGTGAGCGAAACATGTTGCTGCGTTCCTTAGTACAACAGCTTCTGGTCTTGTTGCGAAGAGCACACATGATTTGGACGTCGTGATTGTGTTTATAATTGCTATTTTATCCCTAATGATAATCTTTTTAAAAGACTGAAAAATTGGGAGTCGCAAGCTCGGCTGCGCTGTTGCCATTTTACGCATTTAAAAACACAATCACAATGCCAAATCATGTGTGATCTTTGCAACAAGACGTGAAGGTGTTGCAAAAATCATAAATTATGCTCATAATATAAATAACTTACGCTTTTTGGCTTCTGTTCTAAGAAATGCAGCATGTTTAATGCTGTTCTGAGGAATGCAACATGTCTTACTCCTCACTGGCTCCAAAATTCTGTTAAATTAACATTTTGAAGGTTTTCTCTTTAAGTGTTTTTGCAAATGCAACCCTGCGTTAGTTTGAAATTAAATTATATATTTTGTGCTAGCTAAAATTAAACAATTTAAGAAAACTGCGAAAACCATGTTTAAAAGTTAAAGTGTTGTGAATTGTCGGGGCAGCATGGGAAGTGATTTTTCAAGAACAACCAAGAACAATCAAAGACAAACCAAAGATTCTGAAGCATTTGATATAAGGTGAAAAAGTTAATTTATACAATCTTAAGTGACGTAATAAATAGTGTTCTATCTTGAAACTGGTACCACAATTTCCAATGTTTAAAAAATTTGGCCATGCCTTGGCGTCCACTAGAAACGAAAATTACTGCTGCCAAATCTTACTAAAACGCGTCATATCGATGAGTGTCAATTGTCAAATTTTCGCACACAACACTTGCTTCAATCTGAGTCTTCTAATTTCGTTCCGAAGAGAAATCACAATCATGATTTGGACGTCGTGATTGTGTTTATAATTGCTATTGTTATCGTCGAAAAGTTATTATTTTATTTAAAAAAGGTTTAAATCAACTGATTAAAATTAAAATTGAAATTATATTTAAGAGTGAAATTCCGTATAAAATCAAATAGGTATGAAAAAACCTATCGCGTAAACACTACGGGTAAAAGTATCGCAATCGGTAAAAGTATCATTTATTAAGTGGAACCATTATCGGAAAAAAGTGTAAACGAATAGTGACATGAGACGCTAAAAAGCTGTCATCTATCTTTTCATCAATCACCAAAGAATTCATAATTTTGGTAAGTACATAACCTTTTGATTCAGCTTTTAACGTTGTATCTTTATAAGTGTATAGTAATAAAGAGATAGAGCTATAGAGTTTTAAAACCGTAAATAATAATATTTCAAAACTAAAGAAACTAAAAACTAAAAATTATTACAATCAGATGTATTATATAAAATATGATATAAAAATGGTAAAGCAGGGAGTGGTCATTGGGAGAATGTTCTTCGATATGGCAAGATTCTTTGAATCCTGCGTTGGTGTTGTGGGTATGTCAGAAGCGTTCAGTTTTCTTGCCATAAATCATTAAATACATATTCCAACAACAAATTAAGTTTTGTATAGCCTAAAAGGAAGAATATCTTCATCAAGTAAATATAGGCTTTAGAATTTGGTTCCATGCAGCCATTATTTTTTTTAAAGGCTATCAAACATGACTGGAGCATGACATAATCAACCACATAATACCACTTATATCATTTATTTTTTTGAATAAACATTTATTATGAAAGTTTTGTGAAATTTATTGAAAGGTTTTTCCACCTTTCTTAAATTTAGATTTTCAGTTAGGATATATACTTAAATATATACTTAATACCGGCAATACTAATAGCACATACGATATTGTCCTTCCAACTTACAAGTTCATTATTTGTATTAAAGATGTTTTTGAAGATGATGAAGTTTTTGAAAGGTTTTAACATTAAGTCAAAAAATATTAACACAGAGCGATAATGAGAGTTCAAATCAATTATTCAATTTTTAAATTTTCGAGTAATAAGTGGTATCTGTAAACACAAGAGCTTGACACTTAAATACTTACCAATTGCTTTGTAAGATCGTATGGTTTAAAGTTTTAATGGACATTTTAATGGGTAAACTATCTACGATCGAAATGGTAGAAAAGGAATTTTATATACAAGACGACACTAGTATAATAGAGCAATAGGGGTATTCACGATTCATTGCGCTTGCCAGTGCAGTTGAGAACTTGTGCTCATTTAATTTGACATTATGTAATTAAAAATCATTGAAAACAGCACTTTCTACTTATCCCCTTCTTTATGGCTTTTAACTTACATATTTGCACCTGCCATCAACACATCCTTGATTCACTTCTATGAATTTTTAATTAGCAGGATTTTAACCAGAGCTGTCACCAGAGGTTTGCCATTTTATTGCATTGTTTTTTCAACAATAAGACATTTTGTCAGCTGTAAAAATTGAAAATAAATTCAGCTCTATGGTGTAGGCACTCGAACGTACGCATGCCTTTTATATGTTTCAGCGCCAGAGGATTTCATTTTAAACACCTAAATACAACATTTTTATTACTTCAGATTTGTTTTTTTTTTAATTGAGCGCATTTGGAAAACCTTCTATTGTGCTTGTTTTTATTATAAATATGTTTCCTTTTCGACGATTTTATTGTCTCCTGCAATTTGTTAATTACAATTTCCTCCTCCACCTCCCCCTCCCTCTCTCTTTACTTTCCAACAGCCACTACAATCTGCCCGATGTTCCTCGCCGGAGATGCTGAAGCTTCCGTAATTGCAATTATCCGCAAAATTAATGGTACCCAAAAAGGGTGGCTGGTGTTGACGCCCAAACGCCACGTTGCACCAAGGGACACTTGCTTCTTAATTGCAGCGAGCAGTTTCAACAACAACAACAAGAACATCAGTAGCAATTCTGAACGCACTTAACACCTTGATGCGCGGGCGAACTGTTTTTAACTGTATGTGTTGGCAGTCCTTTAAGAAGTCCAAGACAAAAGAGTTTAAGTTTGCCTTCCTAGCCTAGAACACCTTCCCCGCTCATTACAACCAATGCTCCCATCCAAAAAATCTTCATACCACTTGAAACACTTTGTTTTGTTTCTGGTATTGCTTAGATTTTTATTTACATGCATGTGTGTGCGTGCGTGTGTATGTGTTTGTTGGTATTTTTAAGCAGCAGAATGAATAAAATACGCTGCTCTGCACAGGGTGTGAATAATCGAGGGGTCTGTGTGTTGGAGGATGCGGTCTGGGATGTTGGATGATGCACTGTTACGCTTGTTAATGATGAAGCTAACAAAACAGGTTGTGGCTCACCTAGCGTGCAACACCTTGATGTGCTCTCTAATGGGTACCTCTTGTGTTGACTCATCCAAACGTGGTGGCTGGCTGAACTGCGCTGAGCACTGGGCTGGGCTGTGCTTAATAACGAATTATTGAGGTCCTACTGCTTGCTTGTTGCCGACAACCTGTGTGGAAATCATGTTGTGTGTGCGTGTGTGTTTATTGTTGTTGTTGTTGTTCTTGATGACTGCACTAAATTACAAGAGTTGCATTTTTAATTACATGTAAGTACCATGCAACATAGCTGAGCGCGTTTCTAGAGGTTTGGTCTGACTTAAAGTTTGTCTCAATTTATAAGAGAATTAAATAAAATAAATTTGAAAATTACTAAAATCAAATTAGTTCCGTTCCATCAAATATCAAATCTTATTTTTAAATTAATTTTCGTCCTTTCAGGAAAAAAATTAACAAATCCAAATTAACTCTCCAACGGCTATGGGTTAATTTTATAGAAATTTGAATTTTGCATGTAAACTGTCGAGCACATATTTCACGAAGTTCATATGCAAGGAATAAGGCGTGAAATAAATTGAACCATTCGCTCGCTCGATAAAATTTGTGTGACAATCATCGCAATGAGCAATTCAACTAATCGAAATTGTTCATCTTATTTAAATACCCGGGATGAAGAGATGGCCGGCCGCCGTCGAGGTAGAAAATTCACTCAAATGAAAAAAACGAGTTTTAATGCTCTCGCGATAGCGAAAATTCAAAGCCATCCGAATGAATAATATGATTTCTATATACTCGAGATAGTGGGACCATAGACCGAACCCAACGTAGAAAATTATCCGAATGAAAATTGTGATTTCTATGTACTCGGGATAATGGGACGACATACCGAACTGAATGAATAAAGAATTTATTGGACTATAAAATTATCTTAAGCCTCAGGGCAGTCCAGGGAGAGACTGTAATTTTACTGATCGGCCGTTGCCTTTCTGGAGACTATGGAAAATACTTCGCAGGGTTAATAATGCAATGAAAATCTTATACAGAACATAAACCTTTCCAAGTCGGGAGAGACGGATAAATACACTACGAACAGAGCGAACATAGTTCAGATAATTTTTCTGATCGGCCGTTGCCTTTCTGGAGACTATGGAAAATACTTCACAGAGTAAATAATGCAATGCAAAGCTTAAACAGAGCATAAACTTTTAGCCATCCGGAGTGGTCGCAGATCTCCATCATTTGTGCACAAACATTCCATAAGCCGCACAATACAATCGATCATTAGAAGATAAATACATTTTGTTAGAATAAATAAATCATTCAAAATAACAACAAACTTGCATAACTGTTGTGAATTTTACGCAATAGATGGGTACCATAATAAAATATGGGCACAATTTCACCCCTAAAAGTGTTTATTTACATCCTGGTATTCCCATGACCTTACTTACAAACTAAAAGTGCACGTGAGCTTGTTCAAGAGACATTTGCTTATTTTTTCGTTGATGAAAGTGATTTTTTTCTGGACACACGTTTTTTTCTCTTTACTTATAGAATTTTGCTCACAAGCAACGATTAAGAAAAACACTCTGGGGCGGAATTACGGCGGTCGTGATAGAGTAAAATAATTCGTCATTATTCATTTTATAATTTTGACATTCGATGTTGAATGAACGATACAGAAACAAATTTGGTCACGAAACTTATTTCGATACAGAAATAAGAGTGCTGTCTTAAGTTTACTCAAAGAAGAGTGTTGCTATTAGCCAATTTTCAAAATTAAACGGAATTTGAGCTGTATCAATATACCATAGATATTGCGTAGATCTGTTAACATGTGAACGCCATTGTTATTTTTTTATGCACGTATGTTTTTGCACGTAATTTTTTCGCATATTCTTTTAACCACTTTTACCGTTAAGCCTTACTTTATCAGTCAACTGATAGAAAAAGAGAAAAACTTCTCTGCTCATGTTCTTTTTGAGTTGTGTTTTGGAACCCAATTAGTTGAAAACTCATCCGTATGATTGCAAACTCAATTCCTAACCTTTGAATTGTGGCCGACTGAAACGCACTTCAAAATTTAAACTCGGCTGCACGACTCAACAAGACGTTGCCAATTATTACCCTGATGTGGTCAGTTATTAGATTACCTACAAACAACAAACAACAAAAAACAAACAACAAATAAAAATCAGACAAAAATCAAGCATGCACAGAGCTTACTCACTTACAATATTCGCCTTGGTTATGACTTTATGGCTATTTTTTCCTGGTCTAATAATGGTCGGTGCGTTTTTTGCTTCGTTGAGTTCCGACATGGTCCGTGGAATCTTTGCTGGTTCTGGTGCTGGTGTGGAGTATCTATCTTGGAAGGTGTTTAATGTTGCAAGGTGAATACGTTTTAATTTGGGTTACTTTTGAGGTACTTTGGAGCTTGCTTGAAACTCTGGCTCTTGTCCAGAACGGTTCATCCTGCTATGCTGCTCATCATCTTTTATCTAAAATAACAACAACAAAAAAACAACATTATAATGCTGTTAAAGTTTTTACTTGTGATGTTGTTGTTTTTTGGTGTTGTTGTTGTAGTTATGGTACATTGCGGTTGCATGGGGTGATTCAAAAAGTTACCCTCGGGTTATTTCTTGTTCCATTAAGTTTTAAATTGAATTATTTAAGTATTTATTTTGTTGCATTTGCCCTTGTTGTTGTTGTAAATTTTGTTGTTATTGTTGCTGCTGTATTATTGTTGATTCGTAGCTATTTTCGACACATTCTTAGCTGGGGGAGGTCGGCTGGATTGTTTGTCTTGTTGTGTTGTTGTTTTTACTGCACTGACTTAAGCTCGGTGGGAGTTTGTTGTTTTATGTCCTCTGGCTGATTTTTATTTGGAGAATATGTTTCATGTTCAATTAGATTTTAAGCATCACTGATTTAAGGGTTCCATAAACAGGAAAGGAATTCTAATGAAATTTATTTACATTTTCAGTTTATTCGGCTAGAACAAGTTAATACTGGGAAAATCTTGACCAGGGCAAATAATTAGATTTATGATGCTGCATTTTTTTTTCTTTACAATAAAACTAACATACATAAGCGACCTAATGTCCATGTCAGGAGAGATAATCCTTTACTGACTTAATAGTTGTTTCTTGCTTCTGTTAGAGTTGGGCTTCTCCGCACTTTTTTTTGCCGACTTCAGTTCGCGGCGTATGCCCCGATGACGATTAACAATTCGCACTCAAAAAGCCAATGTGTACGAACGAGTATATTAAGTTCATCTAACCCTGCGACACCCATCCAATCATCTCTAGCCGAACAATGCGAACTCATGCCTGGAACACACACGTGCTTGCCACGTGACCTCAACATGAAATCTCGAACGATCATCCTGCTTTAAATTCAAATCTAATCAAATTGAATTTATTTTTCACTTCAACGACAGGCGCGGAGGGCTCTTAATTTTGTGTCATGCCACATGCCAATATGTCCGCCCACCCAACCACTAGCCGGCCCCACCCAAGCTTGTGCGTCTTTTTGTTTATCGACTTGACAAGTGTTGTGACAATATTTATCGAATACCCTTCACACATCCAACCCGAACCTTAACCGCCCCCTTTTAAGTTAACAAATCAAATTTTGTCATTTTATTTTTAAGAAAATATGGCCACACTGCCAACACGAAGTGCTGCCAATGTAACCCCTTGTAATTTGATTTGTAAAACGTGCACCTTCGCAGTTGCAGTAACAGAACGAAACACGGCAATACGCATTTGGACACGTTTTCGCCTAATGGATTTGTTCGAACAGCGTAAATTTCAATTTAAATTAAATGAATGTAACATTTTATTTAAAGTGATCAGCATACATTAGCAGATTGTAATGTAAAAGATTGTTGGTGCCTACATGTGTGAGAAGTCCCGAAATGACTCATTTAAACAAGTTTTGTGTTGGTTAAATTGAATTAAGGCATTAGTGAAGTATATTACCGGAAATAGGTACTCATTAGTAATTTGTTTGTAAAGTGAAACTAAGTCTTATTCAGGTGTGGCAAATAAGTGTTTTTAACAAAAAAAGAAGTTAAGGTTTTAAAAATAAGTTTTTACCATAATCTATACCTCTTATTTCCAGCAATTTTTCTTTAAACTAATGTTCCATAGGCATTGCTCCAAAAATTAAAATTGAAGTCATATACCTCAAAAATCACACAAAGTATTACTAAATGTTATCTAGGGTTGCCAGTTTTAGGGACCAACTATATGAATTATTATGTCACGATGGATATGATACATGGGTGGCTGTGCTTTCAAACTGAACAGCAAAAAATGAAATATGAGGTAGCGCTAAAAAAAAGAACGACCTTAGACAGATTATCCTGATGCCAATCACACTAACATTGAAATAATCGAAACAAATATTTATATTATATTTAATGTAGGTCTTAAACGACAAAATTCATAAATCAAAGATTTAAAAGGTTTATGATAACTATGTTTCGGTTTAACTGGCATTACTTCAATCTGATTTACAAGAATTTCTTACAGATTTATTGTGATCTAACAATCACATCGAAATTTGGCCATGCGATACATTTATTGAATGAAGAATTTAAGCGTCAATATCGGGCCAAAGCAACCATAACAGGCCCATAGATACCAGAACATTCACATATATCGGTTTCAGGAACAGCCATTGAAGATATTTTCTAATTATAAGATGCTTAACGGTCATGACGTTAAGATTCCAAAAATTGTAATTGAAGATACCATCCAGATATTTTCATGTACATAGGGTATCAAGGTATGGTATCAGCAAAGAAGCTTGACAAAGTGGTACTCTTCCTTGAAAAACTTATGTAAGTTTAATGGATGTATCATTATGATTGGTAAAATTTGTTTTTTGAATAAAATGAACAATTGTATGTAAGGGCGTAGGCAGGATGAAATTTAGGGGGGGGAGGGAGGGAGCAAGACCTTATAAATTTCTTTTTAAAATGTCTTTCATATCTTTCTAATATCTTTTTACCATATCCAGTTTCAAAAAAAAAGCAAAAACCACATATTCAAAAGGATTGAAAAGAATTAAAAAGGAATTAAATATAGTATTTATTACAGTCAAACCTGTTATTGTGTGGTCTTTTTTGTGCGAATTTTTCTTTTTTGTGCGAGTTGTTTTATGCGGTTTTTATTTTTATGCGAGTTTTTTTGTGCGAGTTGTGTTATGATATTTTTTTCTTGTATGCGATCTATTCTATGCATAGGAAAAATTCTGCATTAGCTGAAATTATCATTAAAACGAGCAATAAAGGAAAAAGCGTAAGAGCAAAACGCAATTCTGAAGTTTTGCTTCCCGTAAATGATAGTGACATTATCACTATCTTAACTGCTCATGAATATGGACGAGAAGAATCGAATTTTTTGATAGCAGATAACATCTATGCAGGGATCCAGCTAAGTTGCAAATAAGAAAAGCATTTTCTAAAATAGATAACAACGTCCGCAGTAGAATGAAATTCCAAAAAGAGCTTAGATCGTGTATATCTGGTTATCGCGAGTAGTATTGATTAACTTATAAATTTATGTATTTAAATTTATTTTTTTAATTTGAATTTTTTTTCTTAATTGAATAATTTTTTTGTATTTTTCACATTTAAAATGAGAAATTAAAACTTTTTTTTTAAACGTTTCCGTATGAATTTATATATATATTTGGTTGGAGAGCACTTTTTCGCTTTTTCATAGAACGTTTCCTAGGTGAGATTTTTTTTTATTCGGTATAGTGTATTGTGAGGAGGGGTGTTGGTAAATGATGGAATGTATTAGGTCGGAAACAGGGACTTGGAAAGGTTTTTCTTAAAAGTGAATTTAGATATTGGAGGTAAATAGTACTCGCTGATATTATTGAATTCTCTACAGCATCTATGCATTGGCTCATTACTTGCTGTGTGTGATACTGATATTAATTTAAAAGTCATTTATGCCTTGTTCGTCTAATTGGCTCATTCGTATTTAGCTTGTTTGATATATATTCGCTTTTAACAACTTTGTTAATAACATCGAAACATTAACTAAGTTTGGTGTAGTGTAGACCTAACTTTTTACATAACCTTAAAGGAATAAGTCTAACTGTTGGAAGTAGAGCCAAATCTTTCCTCAAGACTCTCTGCAATGCGGAAGTGGAGAAGTCGATTTTTTGATAACGGTGACGAATTGAGGGGTGGGTCGTTTTCAGCAATTTCCTTCACTGCGTCGATATTTTTGGTACGTCTGGTAAATTTACTGCTCTTTACTAAAGCTCCTTTACCAAGGCGAGTTTAACTAAAATATACTTGAGCTAAAAAACCTATAGAAGTTCGGCTTAAGAAACATATATATGTCTGGGGAAACCAAAGCTTTTCGTAACCTTTCTTTAAACCGAAGGAATTTTTTTTTTATATGCAAATTGTTAAAATGCATATATATTACCTTAAATATTATTTATTAAATATTTTTCATTTGCATTCTAATGCAATTCCTAAATTTCAATTTATTTTTATATCAAAATAAATTTCTGCTTCTTGAACTGAAACCTTGGTTTAACCCATCCATTCTGCCCTAAATAGACTTTACTTTTTTTTAATACTGACTTTAAATCAGTCAACATCTTTAAACTCTTCAAGAAATCAAATAAAAATGAAAAATCTCTCTTCAATTTAAAGCTATGCCCACCATCCTGACATCCAAATCCAAATAATACATAAAGAAAAATTGTGCAAATTATTCGTTGCGTCACCTGCGACTCTCAATTAAAATCCTGGCCCTGCATTCAAGAGGCCATGAAAACTCCTTATTGCGGTTTCCAGCGTGCTGCGACGCACTGAACAGTTTTCAAGAACACTTCAGCACAGTTCGCCCGACTGACTCCACACTGAGCGCGGAAACACAACGATTTTGTAACACTTCTTCGTAGAGCAGAAAAACAAAGCAGTTGCAAGTAATAAATATGAAAAAGAAAAAAAAAATAAATACAAATAATAATCTGAAGTCTTCAATTGTTGTTGTAGATAGAAATAAAAGTTGAATTTAGAATTCAACAAAATTTCGACTGAACAACGACGGAAATTCAATGCAAACTGCTTGCGATAGTGTTGCGAAACCCTCTAAAAGAGTGCAACATGATCCACCGCAAATACGAAGCTCTTAAAGTTTAAGTGTTGCAAATTAAAAAATAAACAAAATTCTCATGGGTTGACTGCCGCCACGCGTCTTGGAAATGGAGCAGCTGTTGTTGCTCAAATAGGAACTGTTTATTTTTCAATATTGAAGTTCAGTTATTCGTATTTAGGTTTTAAGTTTTCTGCAGGACGCAGGACGCACACATGCATACAGATGGATGTTCACACAAATATGGCTGCCATACGTTATGTGGCGGCATAAGTTCGCATCCGCTGACAAATCGCGATTTCCTTCTTCCGCTTTAAGTTCGCCAAAGTTTGTTTGCGAACAAGAGAAACTTTTCAACGAAGTGAAAATGTTTCGTTTTTCTTGTGTCATGTTTCCTTGTGCCCGGCGGAAGTCGCAACAGGGATATGCCACACACATGCTATTTCATGTCAGTAGCTGTGGCTCCTTGACATGTAAAGCTACATTCCTTACCCCTGGCAGATTTTGGGGTTTCCTGCTGGAGTTTGATTTTTATTTTGATGCGGCGATTTATGATGAAACGTCAAGTCTCAGATTTATTCCTTAGAGGCAATAAGTGTCAGGATGTGTTATCCTTTTTGTATGCTGACACGTTATCTTGTAATAGATGCCAAAAACATCAATTTGAAGGTAGGTATTCTTCAACTCTCCTACACTGGGTGTATAGTTTATCTGTTCGCGTTAGGTGTGAAACATTGTAGGTTGGGAATTTTGATGGAAAAAGTTAAGGGAAATGATTTTATGGAAGAAACAAATTTTTGCATCACTATTTAAAGCGCTTATTTTTTTTCAAGTATATCTTAAAAGATCAATGAAGGGTGAAAGAAGCCACACAATGCTCGTTAGCCTGATCTGTAGAAATTCTTATACACAAAACGACGACAGGACATATTAATAAATTTGCTCGTTAATTAATTTTAAAAAATTAGAGTTTTTTTCCGGAATTGATGCTTGTTGATACAGAAAAAGCGTTTACTCTACTTGGGTTTTTGGGATTCTCAAAAACTTCCCTAGTACTGGAGTTAAGAATACTTAACTTAAGACTCTTTTGAAGTTTCAGATCAAATAGGAAACAGAATTTGTGCCAAAACAATATTTTTATTAAATTTGTTCCGAAACGTTTAAATATCAATAGAAAAAACAAACAAAAGTCAAAAATACAGTATAAGTTTTTCAATAGATTTAGAAAAATTTAAGAAGCAAGAATAATTTAAGATCTTTGTAAAATTGAGGAAAAATGTCTTTAACATGTAATAAATGTTTATTTTGGTTGAAGTTTATTCATCGTTTTACTGCAATTGTTTTATATTCACCAATTGACACCCATGTGAATTGGGGTGTTGCGCAGGATTTTTTAAATTGCTTATCAAATTTAATTTAATGATGCGTTGATCGGTGCTATTTAGCAGCAATTAAATATGTTTCGAAATATTCTCTAAAACACTTTTTAATGATTAATTATTCATTACATAGAAAATAGTATTTTCTGGCATGTGATGTTGACACTTAAATTATAATTTTGAAAATACGAAAATTTTATAAGTTACTCAAAATTTTGAGTCTATTTCACTGAATTGCACAACTTTTTACACTTCAAATGCAACTTTTAGCAAATGAAATTCAACTCTAAACACTTCAAATTTAACTGTTCATAGGACAAAACATTAAATAAAAAGTAGAATATGAATTGTTAAAAGTGGAATTTGAAATTGGAAAGAAGAAAGTGAATCATGGCAGTACACCGAGAAAAAAAAACTTATGCAAAATTAATAAAAAACCCAGTATAATTTATACGATAACTTTGGCAGTTTTCAGCCTCCTAAGTTTTTGGTTTTACATGTTAAAACGAATTTTTTCGCAGTAGTTTTTTTTTATTTACAACCATGTGCGTACATTTTATACTAATAAAAAAATACCTAAATACAAATATATACATAACTATATGCTATATATTGGCATGTTGCAGAAACGTATTTTTTTACGGATTCAAAATTAATATGACTATTAATTTAACACTCATGTTGCCATTTTTGTAGTTTTTTATGTAATGATATTAAAGGTTTAGTTATACTCAGCGTTGCCATATTTTTTTTAAAAAAAACTTTAATTTTCAGAAAAAAAAACTTGTTTTTTGGTGAAAAAACTTGATATTAAAAATTAACTAAAACATGTATTTTTAAAATGTGTGCTTTAAAATTTTTGGCAATTCGCTTTGTTCGCTCGTTGTCCCGTTATTTTGGCTACTTAATTTCTAAAGAAAATACGGAAGACTTGATCGTCAACTCTGAATATATGTAAACTGAAGCGTCAAGTTTAAAAAGGAATCTGAAAAATTGACCGCCAAGACTCGACGAAGGGAAACCGAGACAAAAGAACAGAAACAATGACAGCAACAATAATAGCAACAGCGCTGCCATAAAAATAAACTTTGAAAAGGAGTGAAAATTAGTAGTAGCAGCTTCAAATGATACTTACGTTTCTGTAGTAACATACAATTTAGTTTATCTATTTGATTCATAGATTCACTAAAATAGAAAGCATCGTTTTAATGGGGGAAATATACCCAGAACTTTTTTAAAAGTTTAAACATTTTCTTAAAGCTTTAGGTCTCAAGAATATGTGGTGAAAATTTCAAGTCGATATCTCAAAAAATAACAAAGTTTTAGTCTAGTGAGTGAACCGCCTTCTAGAGCACGCAGTGCTGGCCCTTATTTTCAAACGCGTTTTTCTCGAAACCATGTTTTCAAAGTCGGTGACCAAAATTTCTCGAAGCTCAGTGAACCGATCGCTTTGATTTTTTTGCAGGCTTGTATTCATAATAATCTCGTACTTGTCATAGGATTTTTTTTCGTAGCTTCATTCATTTTTTATAGGCAAAATAATGACGAAGTTTTGGTCGAAAATCGTTAATTTATGTTCGGAAGTCCGGCGAAAATCAATATTTTCAAAATCGGCTATGACAAGTACGAGTTTTAAGTATCTAGTTTAATAATATATTTCATTTTTTTGTTTCAGTTGAATTTAGGAGGAGCAATCTTGGTCACTGCATTTTCAGAGCGCTCTACAAAAAATGCTGTATCTACCTTAATATTAATTCTTTTTTAATAAAAAACACTAAACATACTCTTGAATGTGTATATTTAAAGGTATAAAAACTCTCATTTTAAAATATGCCTTAGGTTTCTTTAATAAAATGCACAAACATGACCTTTTTTCTTCGGCCGCTGGGTATATTTCCGCCCTTAATCGTAAAAACTTGAAAAACTGGGTAAAATAAAATAAAACTTTATTTTTTTAGGGAAAAACTTGAAAACTTTCTACCCTCTCAAAAAACTGGCAAAACAAGTTTTATCTGCCCACATGGCAACACTGGTTATACTTGACATAATGCAACGTTACATAAGAAATTGCCTGTGTTTCCTGTTGTTTGTAAGATAAATACAAAAATAACCCTAAAAATGTTTGTTGAGAATAAATCGCAGTAGATTTGAAAAAACCGCAGTGGCGCAGTAAAACATTCAATTTTGCTAAAAATCGCAGTAGATCTACTGCAATTGCAGTAAAGTCCGAACACTGCCAAGCACTTAGATGAATCTTCTAAGCAAATTGAACCAAAAATTTTAATTTTTATTACGAAAAACCTGTTCTATTTAATGTCAACAGACATACATTTACAAAGTTTACAACATAGATTAAGAAAGTAAAAAAAAATTATGCATTTAGATCGCTTATAAATATATCTAATTTATTGCCAACAAAATGCACTCATGAACCATTGCACCTTGGCTAAACATCTACGCTATATAATTTTCATTACAAAAACTAATCGAGAACTATAACAAGCAGGGAGTATTCAGCGACAAATTTTGCTCATATCATTTTGATAGTGTCAAAGTTTTCTGTGGTTTACCTATTTATTGGACAAAATGTTATATACTTGGCTTGGGTGAATCAAACATTTTTTTATTGGCAGGGTACCGAAGTATGTACTTTCAAAGCAATGTATTAAACAATATATGTATTACATATGGTGAATAACCATAAGTTTCTAATTTCCATACAATTTTCTTTACCCAAGCCGGCTTTGGTGATTTTACTATTGCTTTTTTCTCGGTGTTGTCAGGATTTTCTTTCGAGGGGTTTTGATGACAAAAATATATAAGAATTGATAAAAAGTGTAAATCATTTATCTCGAATATTTTCAACTCCACATCGAGCACATTTTCAAATGTGACAAAATTTTTCAAATAATGAAAACTATTCAATTTGCGTTTTTATAGTGGCCTGCTTCCGGCATATTTTGAACTTTGGAGAAATACATATTTATAAAAAAGCTCTTTCTGAAGAAAATCCAACAATCAAATAAAGTTAATTCAACATTAAGGCATCAGCTACGCCGATTCTTAGCTTCTTTGTTCAAAAATCTGTGACTGAGTCTATCACATTTATTTCGGCAATGAAGTTGTCAGCAAACATCAAATACCCCAGAGAGTAGTTGTTGTTGTTTCTGCCGTCAACATCGTCGTAACTGTTGTTGATGTTTAAATTTGTTGCTGTAAATGTCATATAATATTTTTCTGGCATTTGAACATATTCTTCTATAGATTCAACCCCTTCGTGGAAATGAAATTCGCTCCCAGGAAGAGCGAATGGGTGGACGGACGAACAAATAGCTGAACGTTTATGTTTTTTTATTCATAAATAAAGACATTTGTGTGTGTGTGTGTCTGTGTGTGTATAAAGCACAGTAGGCAGAACTCAGCCGGAATGCAACCTCATTGAATCCCGGTGTTGGTTTGTTTGTGTGTGGGAGACAAATGCTCCCAATACACCGTTCAACATCATCATCATCCTCATCATCAATGTCATCAGCAACACATCCAGTCGACAGCAAGAGCACACAACACTAGCATAATATTCGCGACTTGCTATAACAACATTAATATTTTCTGCTGATTTCACTTCGACTTCTTCCGGTTGCGTTACTGTGTTTGTTTCACATCTCAGCATCAGACATAAACATCAGCTCGTTGCTGTTCTTGTTGTTGTTGCTGTTTCTCTCAAACACTGTACATAGAAATTTGGTAAATCCTTTGGGAAAACAACAATTTTCATACTTTTGGCAATTGCTGCTTGAACCCCTCTCATCATGCCTATGCTAGCGAACGGTATTCAAGGAAGGTGGCATGTTTGGGAAATTAATGAAACTTTCCCGGCTTGAAAACACGACAAAGAGTCGCAGCATTAAGCAGTAGAGCAGCGGCAATTGCTTATAAATTAAGTGACTTGTTGTCATTGCAAGCATGTTGTTATCACTTCACTAATACATTAACACTTTTGTTTTTATCGCCATTGCTCCACCTTAACTCTTTTACCACCCTTAGCTCTGGTGCTTGCCGATGGTGTTAATTATATTTATAAGGGTTTCCACGAAGGTGAAATAACGTTAATGTAAGCCTAAATGTATGTTTTGAATTTATTTAACTATAAAGCTAAGACTTTTGGAAGATCACACACGGCAAATGTTAACTTAGAGTTTAACCAAGAGCCGACCTTGTCTATAATTATAATAATTATAATTATTATTTATAAGTAATTTGTGGACAATCGAATTATCTATCACAGGTAGTAGGATTATCAAGTCGTTTGCAACTCTAGCTTGTAAAGTGTTTGACTCAATGACATAAATATTTTTTCTGCTAACTGTTGAATTCTTAAGCCAATGAATTCCGGAAAGGTTTTTGAGAATTATTATTTGTGTATTATTTGTCTTTAAACTTGACATTTTTGTGATTTTAATAGATATTTCAAAAAACTCTTCGTAGCTCGTTACACTCAGAAAAAAACACCTATCTTTTTGTGATAAAAAATCTCTATTTTTGATAATGGCAATTTTCTCTTTTTCAAATAAAATTTCCTTCAATTAGAATAAATTTTCACATACTCGAAGAAATATTTTTTCATTTGTCGCCAACTTTGGCGACCTCTTTTCTCTAGGCTCTTACCTGAATTCTACTAAAGTATAGTATATAATGCCACAAAAGTATTCCAGGCTCTCACAGAGGCTAATAAAAAAAAAAAAAAGTGTTTGATAATTATTTTTATGTATAATGGCAATGTAAGCCTTCATTTTGTTTTTCTCCATATTTAGTTTTAAGTTTATTTTTAGGATAATTTAAGTTTAAGTAGATAATACATATAACGTAATGATTTATGTGCCGAGAGCAAACACAATATTTGTACTCAATTTGTCCAGAAAAAGACTCAATAAATTCAATTGAATAAAATGGTATGTTTTTTTTTTGTTTTTGTTCTGACATAATAAGATATAACATCAATATTTGACTATAGCTATTCTTTATGTATTCATTGTTTTCTTAAGTAAGATGGAAGCTCAACGAAAAACATTTAAAGGAAATTATTTTTTCTTTGCTATATATTTCTCTTTTTGTTGTTAATTTCTCTTTTTTTAAAACGAGCAGATAATTTTAGATTTATTTTTTTTTATTTTAATTTATTTATTTATTTATTTTAATTTTATTTTTTTTTTTTTTTTATTTAGATAATTTTAGAAAATATAACATACTTTAGGTATTTTTTTAAGCACACTTTGTAATTCTGAATCATGTAAAGATCAAATAGTCACGCAAAATCCGCAAATAGTCAAGCAAAATCCACAAGAAACCGATGGAGCACTTAATTTGTATAAATCTGTTATAGATTGTTTGTCTTTGGCACTCTCTGCTGTTCTTTTCAATTCTGAAGTTTTTTAAACCAATTATCCTTTTTTGTATTTCTATCTTGAATTCAAGAATGTGTCAACACCTGATTCAATTCTGCGGTTGATGCCAGCAGACTGGCGGCAAGATATCGCACATGATCACTTAACGAAAATATACCCTACGTACCTTATCTTCAGGTACTGTAGCGAAGGTTTGAGAGATCAGTACATATTAGCGGCCGTGACCAAACGCGTGGATCGGTTGATGGCAATTTTATGAACCGTAAGGTACATGCTGGGAATCCTCCATCAGACACAGAACATTTTTTCAATTGAAATTAGTTTTTCTGATCTCTTTTCATCTCTTTTCCGACAATGCCAAGCCTCTGAGGGTAAATAATACCATGTTAAGCTTTTTTAGAACATGTATATGAGCCGTTGGGAGTCTGCATAAAACTAGAAGATATAATCCTCGATCATTTGTGTACATTTAATAACATTTAATAACACGTACAACATAATTTGATCATTAGAAACTTGGTGAAAGTCCTTTCATGGGCTGAAAAGGCTTAAATGGGCTTAAATGGAAATTGTTTTATTATCGAATTTTCGGAGTTTTCAATATTTAACTTTTGTTGAAAATATGAAGTCTGTGATTGTCTATAGCAGTTAAATAGCTTTTTCCAGTCATTCACTCATTCTTAATCGAAAAGGTATTGAGTTGTCTAAAAGATGAATTCTGATGGTACGTTGAAATAACGTTCAAAATAAACTATGAAATAAAGCCCAAAAATTTCCCATATTAATTATGTCGTTATTTCATAAAGAATTATGAGCCTTTTTAATTTGGGCTATATTTCATTATATTTGGGCGATATAGAATTTTTGATTTTAGGTGTTACTTTAGTATGAATATCAAAATAAAATATGAAATAAAGCCCAATAATTTTCGATACAAATTTTGAGTGTTATTTCAATATTAAATAGCACACCAAATAATAGCTAATCAGTTTCTTTATAAAAGGTTTTGTTGTAATATAATTTTCATTTGGGCATTATTTCAATATTTTTGGGTTTTATTTAATTTTTGAAGCGAAGCTTTTTACGCCTCGTTCTGCGATTTGCTAGAGTGAAATCAGAAAAAACGACACTTTTTTCCGACACCTTTTTTCTTAGAATTGATTTTGTTTTTTGCTTGCATCAATTGAACCAGAAAATGTTAAATTAAAAATAATTTCTTACCCGCTGCAGGAATTGAACCAACAACTCACAATTCTATCGTTTGTTGGTACTTTCCTCTAACCACTACGCTAAAACCCTTTCTTTCATAATTTTGTTGATTCAGTGATAAACATTAGCTAAAGCTATGTTTCAGTAGATCACTATAATCAATTACTTTAAGAAAGGATTGTGTGTTGGCTATTCTAGGACTGTGTATTGGCTAGCCAACCGACAAAAGTAGCCAACAAAACGAACTAGAGCAAAGATAACTAGAGCTATGGTTTGAATCTTCGGTGTGTCCATGCGAACTAAAAGACCTAACGAATTAAAAGAACGAACGAACTAAAAGAACGAACGAACTAAAAGAAATATTCACTAAGGATTGTGTATTAGATGTTGTTTCTACTTCCTACTAAAGGTCGTTATAAATATCGTTAAAAATAAACAACCTGTAAGTTGATTAAATTGTAACAAAATTAATGATTTTTGTATATTTATTCCCTACAACTGAACAGGGGGCTTTAAGGGAGGGCCGAAGAGGGTTAATATATATGATATATATACTTTGTTATTTTAAAGTTTTGAATTTAAAAATTATTTTAATCGAAAAAACGCTATTAAATTATAAAATCTATGAATTTGCGAAAATGCTTCGATTCTCTCGTGTGTCCAGTGACGCACCTGTGTTTATTTTTTTAATAAATATATGTCGGTAGGTACTTTATTGAAAATCGCGTCTTTGGGCACTTTCCGCCTTCTTTCTCGGAAACCAATCATTCGATTTGGATGAAATTTTTTTCATTATAGTCAAAACCCAAATACATCGGAAAAACCTCTCAAAGCAATCGTAATTAAATTTTATTATTTCTAAAACACTTGCCATAACTTTAAAAGCGTTTATCTCGAAACCACTTGTTCGCGATTGGTTATGATAAAAACTTATTGAATAAATTGTCCAATTTGAATAATTTTTGCATCACATACTTAACAAATCAGTCATTCTCATCAGGCATGATTTTTTCGATACAATTGTACTATTTTGGTACAATTTTGCACCTTTCCTACTTTTCTACTACCGAAGCGTTTTCGATACATTTTACTTCGCTCAGTGAAAGTGGTTACGTTTTTAAATTGCTACATTGCCAGTTTCAAAATTTTTATAAAATGCAACACTTAAAAAATTACCAATTTTGTCATATTTTTGCACCCCTGATGATATTCTTAGAAATCAATCAAATTCATTTATAAATAATTTTCTAGCATCCATTGTTGTTCCAGTGTTTTAAATTAACGAATACCGCCAAAATTTTTTCATGGCTTGATTGTGAATTCAGGTTTCTTCAGCATTCAGTGCAAAGGTTTCTTTTGTCTCCTTAAAAGTGATTAGTTTTGTGCGCACAAAGTTTCCTTAAAAGTGATTAGTTTTGTGCACACGCAAATTGAATTTTGAGTTTTGACACGCTGGACTCAAAAGGGATAAATGTATAAAGTAACTAAAATTTAAGAACAAAACTTTTGATTGCAATTTAGTTTTTTTTTTCTGTGTTTTGAAGATGCACAGAGAAGCCGCAACAATCTTTGGAAACAGCTGAAAAAGATGAAGATTTGTCTCAAACGTATGCAAAAGTTATAAATGTATATTATTATAAGAATATCATATATTTTCAATTCTAACGACCACTTAAACACCAAACGAAAAAATATGAAGTAGCTTTCCTTCAAGAATGGAGGTCACAGTTTCCTTGGAGAGTAAAAGAAAATTCGCTATAAGCTCTATATAGTTTTTTCAAATATAGTGGAAAACAATGCCACAAAGCTTTATTGATCTCAATGAATTTTACTTTTATGAATCTTATAAGACATGTTGATTACCTTATAAAAAATAATTGTGATTTATTATAAAAATTAAAACCTTATGTTAAAATAACGGAACAGTTAAAAAACACACAATTGAATTTAAATAAATATTTTTTTTTTAAAATTTTCTCATTTATCAACCCTGATTCTCATTAGTAAAAGAATCACGAAGTTAGCTTCAAAAACAACGGAGCTGGACCTATACGAGTATTAAGTCTTAAAAAACTCCTTTCTGTTTGGAAATTTTGAAATTTGGATGCGACAGTTCCGTTATTTTTTGACGATCCTAATAATTCTAGTACCGACGATAATGGCATTAATTCTTAACATAATTCCATTTTGCTTTTTGTTTTCAGAAAATGCACACGCATATTTTTATTACAACCAGCAGCATACCATTTTTTTTGAAGCGAAGCTTTTAACGCCTCGTTCTGCGATTTGCTAGAGTGAAATCAGAAAAAACGACACTTTTTTCCGACACCTTTTTTCTTAGAATTGATATTGTGTTTTGCTTGCATCAATTGAACCAGAAAATGTTAAATTAAAAATAATTTCTTGCCCGCTGCAGGAATTGAACCCACAAATCACAGTTCTATCGTTTGTTGGTTCTCTTCTCTAACCATTACGCTAAAACCCTTTTCTTGATAACTTTGTTGATTCAGTGATAAACATAAGCTAAAGCTATGTTTCAGCAGATGACTATAAACAATTACTTTAAGAAAGGATTGTGTGTTGGCTATTCTAGGACTGTGTATTGGCTAGCCAACCGACAAAAGTAGCAAACAAAACGAACTAGAGCAGAGATAACTAAATTTACCGAGCTATGGTTTGAATCTTCGGTTTGTCCATGCGAACTAAAAGACCTAACGAACTAAAAGACCTAACGAACTAAAAGAACGAACGAACTAAAAGAAATATTCACTAAGGATTGTGTATTAGATGTTGTTTCTACTTCCTACTAAAGGTCGTTATAAATATCGTTAAAAATAAAAACCTGTAAGTTGATTAAATTGTAACAAAATTAATGATTTTTGTATATTTATTCCCTACAACTGAACAGGGGGCTTTAAGGGAGGGCCGAAGAGGGTTATATGATATATATACTTTGTTATTTTAAAGTTTTGAATTTAAAAATTATTTTAATCGAAAAAACGCTATTAAATTATAAAATCTATGGAATTTGCGAAAATGCTTCGCTTCTCTCGTGTGTCCAGTGACGCACCTGTGTTTTTTTATTTTGGGCGCTATGAACCAGTTGTGATGAACGGTTTTGTGATTTGTGTGAACATATCCAGACATATGCATTTGGTGACATAACAAATACATTCAAAAACTTATTTGATTACTTAGAAATACATTAACCTTCTATATTTTTAGCCAATCCTTAAGAAAAATGTCATTTAATCTAATAGCTAAAAATTTCTCAAAAATAAATATAAGTTATTGTCATCTCTTCTTAAGTTAAGTTAAGTACCGAAGAACTGTTATGAAATGTGGATTTTATCAGACATAAATAATTAACCGATTTGCCAGCATTTCTTTCGTAAAAATTATAGCAAATTTTTATAGAATGTTGCTACTTAATTTGCTTTCAATTTGAATGCTGGCAATTCTGCATCGATTTACCGAAGGTTCATTCGTGTTTTCCTGATTCCTGCGCAGAATCGCTCTTTATGAATAAATTTCTCATTGTTTTTCTCGACAGCTTAAACTGAATTGACATTGAGTCTGAATTGGTTTTTGTTGCTTTTTTGTTGTTGTTAACAGCGCTAATGGACGCTCAAGAAGTTTTCGATACATTTAAGTATCCTTCTCTAATATATTACATACAGTACAAACAAACAATGCATTGATATTTAAATTAAATTCATACATAAATTTATTATTTATAGATACAAGAATGGAGTTCGATTCCTTGTGACATTAATTAAGCTATAACATAAATTTTTAAATAGTTATCAATTTTTGATTTTAAAGTTTTTGAATATTAATCAGTTCTCTGTTGATGGCATATTCATATTCGTAAGTAGTATTTTAATTTTGTCACTCCGCTTGTAGTGCCCATAAGAAGGCTCGACAGGTATAACAAATATAATATTCTTGATCAGTATTACCATCTGAGTCAATTTAGCAATGTGCGTCTGTCCGCCCATGTCTGTACACACGAATACTATATTTTAAAGTTTTTGTAATGAAAATCGATAATAAGCTTTTTTCAAAAAATAAAAATCAATTGAGATAAACCACGCTAACCGCCTATATAAAATTAATTTATGAAAACGATGAAATCTCCTGAAAATCCACAAAAAATTAAAATAAGGGTGCACACCAGGTTGAATTATAAGTATACACTCTGTATATAAAATTTGGCAAAATCGAATGAAAGCTTCATCTACCTCCCATACAAAGAGACAAATTATGTATTGACCAGATTTTTTCATAAAAGCTTTAATATTTAAATGCAATGAATATAATGAATTTTATTTTGGAAAAATTGGATGAAAATCACGCCTATCCGTAACATAAACTGATGTCAAAAAATATTTAAACCTTCATAACTTTGAATATACTTCCTCCGTGGTATTTCGATAATTTTGACCGAGCCAAATATAATTTCTTAATATTTTTGTAAAAATATACCTGAACTAACTAAAACACCTTTTAATAAATTCAATCAATAATAATACCTTTTAGATCAATAAATTTCTAAAAATCTTAACTCAATTTTTTTATAAATAATAAATTATTTTAGCATTAAAGCATTAATTTTGAGTTTTCAAGCCTAATTTTTCCAAGTTAAGAAATATTTGTATGAGTATTTGGAACGAATTTTGTTGCTTTAATTTCCCAAAGAACGCCAAAAAATATTCGTGTGAAACTTGCGTGCAAGGACGCAAGATTTCTTTTGTTCTCATTGGAGGAGCAGAAAACTTTGAACACCAACACAAAGACGGAAAATGGTTCGCTGTATTAGTATCGAATACATTGGCAATGAAAGCTAAACAAAAACGAAAAATGAAAAAAACAACCTCCAATCAGCGAACATGCGCAAAGCATCCCCAATTCTTTTTTTTTTTTTGTTTTGCGTAGTTATCCTTTTAAGGATTCGTTGTTTTTCTCTGAGTTTTTGGTGTATTGGTGATGATTTACCACTATTGCTCCATTTTTGGAAAATAGTGCAGACGCGTGATACAAAGCGGATTTTCAGTAATGATGAACGCAAAGGAAGATTAACCATCGAATTATGCTTAAATTGAAGCAAATTTTAAGAGTTGAAAACGTTTTATTACTCAGATTTTTTTTTTAAATAAAACAGAGCCATAAAAAATAGCAAACATCGCTTGCTTTCGGTATAATTTTAAAATAAGTCGGAGGTGTGTCATTAATCTTGCCAGTGCAAAATTCCCATTAACCCATTTTTGATTAGTGATGAAATAAGTCTATGATTTTTTTGCACTTAATTCTAATTAAGTGAATCTCTGAATGTCTGCGGAATCTAAAAATACTTAATTGCGAGAAGTTATATGTTTACGAAGGTTCCATGGAGAAAATTTTAGTATTTTGCTTGAATCAAGCGATTGCTGTGATTAAACGGTAATTAGCCAATTTTGGATTAACCAATGTGTTCTCAAGACATATTTGCTTGGATTTAAAGCACTTTTTCACAAATTTATGACATGTCAGTTTGCTTAGTTATTGAAACCCAAAAGAAAGTTTTGATTTGATTCATGCAATAATTTGTTTCATTTCTACACTGGAAAAACCACAATTTGAATACGTTTATAAGGAGGCGTGGCAAGCATACATATTTGTGATCTGTAGAAGATTAATCCATGTCCGTCTTCATGGCTAAATTCAAAACATTTACTCTGAGTTTTTTTTTTTTTTTTTTTTTTTTTTTAGCTTTGAACCAAGGATTTTAGGTGGAATGCCTATTCAGTCAAGTCTGACTTGGTTCGAAAAATGGGGTGATAGATTAGTGGGAAGGAAAGGGCAATCAAGTGAAGCACGTGTAGGATGTTCTAAGCGTGGTGGAAAGCCAAAGAAACATGTGAATTTGAATCAGAGGCAAGTGTTATGCCTTTACCTCAGTCAATTCAAGTTATAAGGCAATCTCATCCACAAACTTCTCTACCATCAACTACATGTTGTAAATATTGATGAATTTTTAATTTCAGTTGTTTAGAAATGTGGATAGAAAATTTAGAAAGGTTTTTAAAGCGAAGGACCATGGCCTGACCGGGAATCGAACCCGTGACCTCTGGGGTGGCAGTCGAGCACGCTACCAACTCGACTACCGAGGCCGCCAAAAGGCCTATCGCCCTCATGACTGATGTTATCATTAATTCGAACATTCTTAAATACGACTGTGAAGAACTTTACAGATTGCCTTGACACGAAAATTATCCTAGGAAACGTATGTTGAGGATGTTCTTCGCGTGGCGAAAAGATGTAGAAACATGTGAATTTAAATCTGAGTGCTATGTGCCTTTACTTCAGTCGATTGAAGTTATTCAGCGATCCTCAGTGGCGGATCTAGGATTCGCCAGAGGTGGGCGGCTGAAACTACACTTTTGTATGGCAAGGGGGGGTTGAAACGTCTTTTTGCATTTTTTTTGTTCATTTTTTTCCCACACAAAAAATTCTCCAAAGGGGGGCTAAAGCCCTTTCAGCCCGTATGTAGATCTGCCACAAGCGATCCTCCCTACAAACTTCCTTATCATCAATTACAATTATGAAGTGATAAAAATTGATGCTTTTTAAATTCAGTATATTAAAAATAATAAAGCAAATAAAGAAACGTAAGAGCGTTGAACCCCGGCCAGATCTGGATTCGAACCTAGGACTTCTAGCTAGACCACTTGGTCCACCCACCGCTTGCTCTACACTAAGCGAAAAAAATATTAAATTTATCCAAAAACTTTTTTAATTTATCCAAAAAGCGAGTCATTTTTGCACCAATAACGCATTTGAATAAATCGACTACGTAAATATTTAAAATTTATTTGAATACTTTTTTAATTAAATTAAATATTTAAATATTTAAACAGAATTAATAAAAAATATATTAAAATTATGCACGAATTTTTTTAAAATATCTTTCAAATAGTTACTACATATATGAAAATAAACTATCGCATTTAAACAAAATTTATATAAAAATATTGAATTTAAAAAAAACATATTTAAATTGAATATGTTATTAATGGTTTTATGGTATTATTTTCTTCATATTGCGTTCATCAAATGCCATTGCCTGTATAATTTATCCTCGCTTCACTTTTTTTGTTCTCTAATATATACTATTTTTGTATAATATTAGTTGGTGCAATACAGTGATGTGATTCTGATTTCGTAAAAAATCCCGATCGCATCCCGATTTAAACCTGTTTATCCCACCAAAATGACACAAAAAACCCAAAAAAAATCCCACCCAAAATCTATAACAGTAACGTTTTTATCCAATTTATGAAAAGAAATAATCTTCAGAAAATTTTTATATTAAAATCTGAATTTTTTGCTTGAAATAAATTTCATAAATTTACAACAGAATAATCGATTTGGTCATTAAAAAACGGCGAGTTATTGCATTCATCCTCCAGGGAATACTTATCTACCTCTACGAATTCGAGAGAGAATTGCTCTAAATCAACTTTAAGGTCTTAAAACTCTTAAGCTTCACTCCAATTTGCTAGCAAACTACAATGGAAGGCTGCATAGTAAGTCATCTTGTAGCTGCCGGAGATGTAATTTTTTTAGTGGAAAAGTTAAAAGATTGCAGGAACTCTATTGATTGGGCTGAGCTTTTTGGACTTTCTGACATATTCTTATATTCCTATATCTCTTAAAACTATTTCACATTCATCAGAAAAGCAATTTGTTTCTTGCTTTTAAAAATAGTGCAGATGAATGGTAGATGCATTTAATCAGAATCAAGTTATAGGCTTGTTGAATATACATATCCCTTTCTTAGATATATAGAATCAATGAAACACCAATTGAACGAACAATTGTAAAAGATTACAAAAAAGTGATGCCAACAAGTTTTGTAAAGAATTTAAACTTGTAAAAATTATGACAGTAGAATATCCCACCTAAGCATCCAAAATCCCACACGTTCTCAAATAGGACAAATATCCCAAAATGAGCCCGAAATCCCACCAAATCACATCACTGGTGCAATATTAGGGCACCAACTGTCAAACATAGTATAAAATAGAGAACGAAAAAGTAATGTTCAAAATATATGTAGGTAGAAGCAAAATATGTAGGTAAATGACAACCGGAGTAAGATATTTTAGAGAAAATATCAAGTTGTCACTCCACCCTACATCATTTTTATTCTTTGCCAAACTTGCAAGCTATATTACTCTTGCAACAAAAACTAAATGAGAACTATAAAGCTGCAAATGCAAGAAATAAACTGCAGGAACAGTGCGATGCTGTTGCTGCTTGTTGGAATATGTGTGTACGTGTGCGATGCTGTTGCTGCTTGCTTGTGTGGAATATGTGTGTACGTGTGTGGTATAAATAGAATTCAAATACGAGAAAAAAACGAGTTGTAAGGAAAACATTTGATTTATCCACGCAAATATTTAAATAAAATTTATACTGAGGCGTGGATAATGCTAATATGCGTTATTTCCCTTAGTGTACGAAAAGCAATTTTGTGCCGTTTTTCTGCAGACCAATTAAAGTTGGGAAGTTATTTCAGTTCTTAGGTTTCTTACATTTTCAAATTGTCTGTCATTTTTAAAAGCTGACTTTGATAATATTGTTCACAAATTCTCAATGGGATCATAATCAAGGGGATCAGTCAAAAAACGCTACATTTCGATGCCTCAAAACCGATTTTGTATCCTTCGATTTTGTATCCTTCGCAGCAATTTTACTCTAATTAAAAAATTAAACTTCAGTAATCTCATCACCAAACTCCAAAAATTCCATCCAACAATTCTAACGAGTGGATCAACAAGAGGTGAAAAATTTGTTTTTTGAATAAACAATTGCTTGGACCTCTTTTAAAATTTGATTGGATTATTAAATGAAGATCCATGGAGACTATGTACGGTACACAGTATCTTTCAAATTGTCATCTCGTTTCAGCTTGTAGGCCTAAATCTTTTTTTTTAATTTTCGATCACTTTTTCTCATAATTGCTCTATTTCGACGATGTCGACTTCAATGTTCGCTTTAAAAGTTGAAATTGTTTGCGGATGGTTGGCGTAAACCTTATTCTTAACATCACCTCTAAGTGTAACGGTATAAAATCGCAAGGTCTCAGTGTCAATTGGTGTCTCCAAAACGCGAAATTTTGTGACCAGAGAACTTCATGTCCATTGTTTTGTTACTTGTATGCAAATAGCACCATCCTGTAGAGGTCGTCTGTATCCGTATATTCCATCTACGATCACAAAAAATTGTTAATCATATCACTGTAGCGCACTCCATTGACTAACGGATCCTTCTTTTTAATAACAGGCGGGTTTACGACTCGCTTAATGCAAATTCCCAAATTCACCAATGTGAATATGGGGGATCCGGTAATGGTCAATATTAGCTTTGTCAGAAAACACGATTATGTTGCAAAAATCCATTCACCATCTCCATTCATGACTTCCAAGACCCAACCAAAGAACGTACGGTGCTGTTGGTGGTCCGCCAGCTGCAGTTCTTGAGAAAATTGGACTTTTTACACATGCAGAGCCAAATCTTTTATTAATATTCACTGTAGTATGGACCTGGAGCGGTCGAGTTCTTGAGCACGGTGACGTATTGGAGTGCTTGGGTCGTTTTCAATACCTTCCTTCACTCCGTTGATATTTTCGCTCGAAAGTCCAGGGCGAAGTCGTTTTAGTGTAACTGTGATTGATGTGATAAAAATTCAACTAATTCTGTTCATTCCTTAAATGTGTACCATTCTATGGAAATTTATCCGCATTTTTTAATGATAAATATCAACACTTGATAACTGCCAAACGACCAGTTGTTAAATAATACGCTTTTTACAACCCTACACCTGTTGTTGGTACACCATTATGTACTTCAGATGGTTCATTTTGATCGAAATAAAACAAATAGGATTCTTCTCAATGACCCTAGTTGGGCAGTCCACATCATGAGAGATATTACACCAAAGTGTCTGACCAACTTTTCTTGCTTTTTGGCCGCTTGTCATGGTTTTGTGAACCATCAGGCCCATCCAAATTTAATATTTTTCCAACAGAATTAATTCATCTGGACTCTTTGAATGGACTCTGCAAATGACAATCATGTATGCTTGTAAAGTACCGCTAAACGATTATGGTGAAGTTACATACCGAAAAGACATAGTTTTTTTTTTATTCTTATGTATTGTCTTATAATTTTTTGAGTAGTAAAACTTATTTCCAATGTGTTATTTAGTCCTCTAAATATAATTATGAAAAAGACATAAAGTAATGTGCTCATTTCAATAACATCTTTTTAATTCAGTCAAAGCGTACAAGAACATTGTTAGGTTACAATAAAATTGTCCCAAAGTAATTAAATCTAATATCCACAGAATCAAAGGCCATGATTAAATATCCTTAAGAGATATTCCTATATTAATTTATATCAGCCCACAAAAAGAAAAAAAGAAAATCCAACTACAACAACCATCTGCATTGAAGATTCCACCAACGTGGTCTGATTCTCAGGCCAATTAAGTCCGATTAGCATCGACATAATCTCCGCTCGTAATCAGGGATGCATTCACTATGTTTTGTCAATATTATTCCTTATGCGATTATTAACTACCCTCCTCTCACCCGCTCGTTCGTTCTATCACTGTTTCAATGCCATTCATAAATAAACCATGGTCGGAATATTCAATTCGAGGCAATCTGTCATTTTTGTTGTTGTCGTTAAACTGCAGTTAATGCTTCTTTAGATATTCAATTAATCAAGAATAAATCAGTAGATGTTTATTTTAATGCAGCATTTCGTGGTCCACTAATTAAGTACCTTTTTTGAAGAATTTTGGCTTATGTTTTATTATGGACTCGTATATGAATTCACGTTCATGACCGTCTGAATGTCATGAATGTCATTTGCGATTATCATAGGGGATAGTTGTAATTGTAATTTTTTTTGTTAATATGAATTAAGCAGCGCCAACGTCATTGTTGTGTTGGGCAAGGTCAGTATGCGGGCTATTCCTAGAAGTGAATTTTTAATATATTCCTTAGAATATTTGGTAATGATTGGGCTGGGCAGAAAATGACCTTTTTGTAAATATTAATGAATGCACCGTTGTGCCTAATGATATAAAAATATTCCCGTATTACTTATGTTAAAAACTAAATAAAATATGAAATTATTTTCCCAATTGTTGCTACAAACCATTGATAGTCGTAAAAAGTAAAGATTATTTCCTGTGGTTTCTTATTGTTGCACAAAATGTTCGACAATTTACCAGTACGAAAACCTATAAAAAATTATATTACTTCCAATTTATAACGAAAAAACCCAAAAAAGGAATTCAATAACGTAATAAAAAACATTATGCGAACAAATGTAATGTTGACTAAAGGGCGTGTACCATGAAAAATTAAGCACTCGTAAAGGATTTTTATTGGAAAATTTCTTGTTTTATTTGAAAACATAAATTTATTGACTTTTGACAGCTATTACATGCAGTCTGGCCCAGCCCAACATTTCCTCTATATCATATGTTTATTTGTATGTTCAAATATTATCAATTTTTTACCTATATGGGGAGTATTTTATTTTGTAGACAAAAGCGTATAGCACCCAGTTATTTGGTGTTAATTTTTCTAACGCTTAACATGTAACTTCGACATAATTAATTGTAGTTAATTGTCTAAAAAAGTTTATCCCAAACTTGTCGCCATTTTGTTGCAATTTGGTTCGCGGTAATGTCAACTCTGAAGTCCTTCAAAAAGATCCAGTAGATAGCAACAATAATACCACTGCCATTTCTGTTTCCGTGCTTTGCCTGCTCCTTAAGTGCTTTGCTTGGACAAAATGTCCAAAACAATTTCCTTCCTAAATCACGTGGTGGGTATACGTTTTGCTTTTCTTGTTTCCTCGACCTTCTTATCTCTGCTTGGGGGGTAAAAAAATCATCTAATTTGAAATTCCTTATTTTTTCGTGTAGACAATAAAAAGAGAGATAAATTGGAGTGTGTCCCAATTAATGGTTGTGTATCTAGGGGGTTGATAGTGGTATGTTTGGTTTTTTGTTGCCATTGTTGATGTTGCAATGTCATCGCTATGTGAGATGGATGATTTTCTGAGGACACGTAAAAAACAAGAAGAAACACAGATTTTCAAGTGGCCAACCTCCAGTCTGAATGTTGCACATGGCCGTCGATATATTATCGTGTTTGTTTTTTATTTTTGTGAACAGCTTGTTAAGTGTTTGCAGCAATGTAACAAATCGGAACAACAAAAAATATTAGGGATTGTGGCTCGATTTCGTGTAGCACTTGCTCTGCAGGCATGTCGTTTGTGGTCGAACATAAGCATCCTTGTTCGAAAGATTTTGAAGTAGGCTAGCAATTGAAGCTCAGGCTCAACATAGATCAAGCAGTTGTCGATCTAAAAAGTTTTCAAAAATCAAAGATACGATATTAATTATGAATGTAATCAGTCGATATATGTTGTTGACAGTAACTCCAACATTGAAGTATTTCTCGGATTAAATATATCACATTTTTACCGAAAATAAAGAATAGAAGGCAAAGAAGATTAAACCATATAAATCTGTCTGATAGGTGTATGTTATTTCCTTTGAACTCCCCCGATAAGCTCTAGCAACAATACATACTTGACAACTGTTTATGTTTTGTTTTGAGATTTTATGCCTCGATAAAAACGTCATTTACGAGTCGTAAAAAGTGAACCCTGTTTGTTTTGTTGATATGTAAATCCTTCAAATTAACAAGGTTTCACAAGTTCCGTGATTATTTTTTTTTTATTTTTTTACCACTTAAGTCTCAGAGAACTATACGCTTAGGCAAGTGTAATTAGGCAGCTATAAATGTGGTTACTTATGTCAACCTCGTCGTTTCACTGTTTACTCCAAGGAAACCATCATAGGTGGTACACAGCAATGCTATGCTCAAGTTCGAGTGTCATGTCGAATTAATTTGATGTGGTGGTTGAAAATAATTATGTCACATTATTGCGAAATATGCAGAAGGGGGTGTTCATCTAACCTCAAAGTTCACCCGCACACCTTACGTTGCCGCCACCACCAGACTCAATGTGAACAACAACGGTCGTTGCTGGACGACACACCCGGTGACATTTTATGAATTCTATCAGGCTGTGGATTGGGTCCAAAATGGTACTTTACCCTTCGATGGCAGCATCATCCAGCTGTAATTTATAATGAAATATAATAATTTTGTAAAACAGGGATGTAAGCAAATTCGATGGGTTGCAATCAGTTGGTTTGCTTTGGGCTGTATTTGACTGGGATGTTCTGGCATGGTCTGGGTGCGGAGATGCGACCACAAACAAGCGTCCTGATTTATGGAATTTAATAAATTTTCACTGATTTTAATCGCCAGTAATTATCTTCTCATGAATATTCCGCTTGGAATACCATCTCGTCGAGTGCGTACGTGAAGATGAGAAGGAAGCGAGAGAAGACACGGAGATGGTAGTAACGCTACGTCGGATTCAAAGACAAAGTAAGCTCGTTGTATAACAGCAAAACAGGCGTTCGTTGTCTATAAATGAGTTTTAGAAATATTGAACGTATAAAAAAAAAAAAAAAAAAATACAGAACGAGCAAATTTCTCAAAATTTTTTATGCAGATAGTAATCAATTTTGAAGCTTTAATTTTTTGTTTTTGAAAATACAGCGAAACAAAAAACTTGTCCATACAAAAAGTGGGTTTTTGACCAAAAAAGGTACTTTTTTAAAAAAAATTCCAGGAAGCCTAAGGGTTAACACATTGCGAAATCGTTTTGTGGAGGGTACAACAATGACCCAAGGTACGTTTTAGACTGATTTTATCAATAATTTTTTTTTAGCAACCCATCCTAATATACAGTGGGTCAAAAAAGTCTGTGTACAAACACAAATGGTTTATTAATATCAATAACAAACCTAAAGTTAAAATCAAAATTAATTGTTTAGATTTATTTTATATAACATAAGGTATGTTCTCTTAAAAACATAAACATTTACACAAAAATATTAACTTCATCAAACTTTATAACGAAATCAATATAACAACTTCCAAATTAGCCTCAAAAAATTCTGCGTGCATTCGAATATGTTTTTAAATTTAGCTGAGTAAAGTACCGCTATTCGTGAAAACTTGTTTACAATGAATCACGTTTACGTTCAGTTAAAATCAACTACAAATCAACTACACAGCTGTACACAACGATTGTTGCTTTTTTTTTACAAAGTTCTAAAAAATTATTATTTTTCTGGTACTATTGAACCAAAACAAAAACCAGGGCGCCCAAAAAAAAATTAATGCTTTATTGGAACGCCATATACTACGATAGGTAAAAGTAAGTTCAAAAATAAATGCCCCAAGATTGCTGCAGGAATATCACGCCATTACAATATCGATTTAAATCCCGAATCAGTACGAATTGTGTTACGGAAAAATAATTTTAATGGAAGAGTTGCCAGGCGAAAGCCACATATCTCGTAAGCAAATCAGAAAAAACGCCTCATGTTTGCTAAGGAGTATGTAAAGAAGCCCCGTTTATTCTGGAATACAGTTCTATTTTGCGAAGAAAGTAAATTCAATATTTACAAGTCAGATGGTCGCACTATAGTATGGAGGAAACCTAACCAGGAATTTGCAAAACAAAACATTAGCCCTACGGTAAGACATGGTGGTAAAAGTGTAATGTTATGGGGCTGTATGGGAATGGGGGGCGTTGGAAATATAGAATTAATAGAGACTACTATGAATAAATACAAATACTTGGAAATACTAAAGAATAATTTATAAGAGAGCGCTCAAAAAATAGGACTTCCCAGTAACTCAAATTTTTGCTCAAGACAACGATCCAAAACATGAGTCATATCTGGTTCAAGAATGGTTGCTAAACAACGTCCCCCATCAGCTGCATCCATCTCAGCAATCACCTGATCTCAATCCAATAGAGAATCTATGGTAATTGCTAGACAGACGTACTCGGACTCACAACATCACATCTCTACCTTCTCTCCATGCCACTTTAAGAGAGGAATGGAATAAAATAACACTTGAGGATACAAAAAAAAATAGGAAAGGCGCCTGAATGCAGCTGTAAGTGCAAAAGGCTTCGAAACGCGATATTAAATATGTTTTAAATATATTAATCATTATTGTACGCAGTCTTTTTTGAGGCTAATTTTGAAGTTGTTATATTGATTTTCTTTTAAGTTTTAATGAAGTAAATCTTTTTGTGTAAATGTCTGTTTTTAAGAGAACACACTTTATGTTATATAAAATAAATATTAAAAGTTAATTTTAATTATTACTTTAGCTTTGTTATTGATATTAATTTTAGGTGCTTGTACGCAGACTTTTTTGACCCACTGTACCTATAATTCAAGACATTTTATAGTTGTTCGGCAAGAAGACTTTTTATTTAGCTCTATAAAATGGAAATAAATATTCATCCAAGAATAAGTTATGGTTAACGATTTTTCAATGGTTACCGAAAATACCCAGACGGTTAAAATACTGATTTACTTTGTAATACAAATTTTTTTTTTATGGAATTTTCTGTCAAAAAAAAAGAGTATCTACTACTTAACCCTTTGACGACCACTGGGACACTGGTGACCCTTTTACTTTCGTTTTACTTTCGAATTTTTCCTGGAAAAATTATGCAATAGATTTTTTTACAAGGTATTATTCAAAAAGGAAGCCATCTGCCCTCTTTATTTGTTGCGGAGTAATGTTTGGCATCAAAAGATCAGATTTTTTGGAAAATTTAACCAATTTTGTGAATATCTTGAATCAGTAGTCGTAAAATGGTCGAAGTACTACCATTGGAAAGGTTATTTTTTATTATTAAAGTTATTTTCTACTGCACATCTACGTCATCACAGCGAACAGCTGTATGTTGTGTTTGAATTTGTATGAAATTTGAAGTGAAGTAACGAAAACAGCTTAAAGTAACCTTAATGCACCATCGTTGCATGTACATATTGCATTTTTGCCACACAAAAAGCAAAAATTAGGACAATTTAAATTAAAATTAGGAAAAGTAAGTATTAAGGCAGGAATTTGGATGTGGATAATTACAAAGGTTAGAAAACCAAAAATTCCACTTTTACATACATCTCTACATACATATTAAGTGGACAGCAATCAATTGGACATATGTTTCACTAAAATTCTAAAGTAAGTTTGGCATTGAAATAAAATGTCAGTTTTTTTGTTAAGTCTTTACGTTTTATAACGTCATAAGTTTAGCTTCATTTTTTAATTATAATTTTGTTGAAACAGCAAAAAAAAAAAAAATTAAGCAACTGCTGGCAGGGGTGGTCCTGCTTGATATGACCCGATTTCGCATTTGTCTTGGGCTTCGGCGCTTGTATGTAGCACGAATGTCCGACCTACCGACACACGACGAACTGAAACCTTTTCGACTCAAATTTTTGATTGAATTTCTTTGTGTTGACTTGCTTTTAATATAATGTTCGTGCGCGCTTCCTTTCACCATCCTATTTAGCAAAAATAAAGCCTGTAAGAAAGATTGATTTTATTATTGCTTTTATTTCCTTGGAGACTCGATGTTGACTTCAAAGGACATTCACGAGGCTTGGAGTTGAGAGCGCATTAAAGAGAGACATCTTGTATTCGTTATAAAATGGCTTCCAGTTTTATATTGTAAAATGTTGATGTTATTGTTGTTGTTGTCGTTCTAGCTGAATATTGAATTATGAGGCCTACACTTTATTGGATGCTGTGCAACTTGTGCATGCGTATGTGTGTTATATAGATTTTAATGTATTAATTCTTGTACCGTAAATGTGCAATTTGTATGGGATAAGACAAGCTTGGTAGAAGTGGACATTTGCGCAGTTTGATGAGTTTCTGTCGATGAGTGGATAAACTGAAAGCGAGAAAGGCTTCGCACATGTGATGTCACATAATGAATATCGAATGAACTAAGACTGTATACGTGATAATTAGAAGAACAGAACGAAATTTCCTAACATATGTTTTGAACTTGGAAAATAAACACTAAGGCCCGATTACTCAATTCAAAAGACAAACTCATGTTTTTTAAACAGAAATTTTGTATGAAACGTTATTTAAATAAATTTTTAGAAAACTTTCATGTTGGCCTTCAAGGAATTCCAAAATTTTCAGATATATTCTTAACAAAATATCCAATTCAGACAGAAGGCTCAGAATTTCTACAACTTTTGTCTTATCTTTAACATCTCTAAAATTAATATTGCTGAAGTTGGGGAAATAGAATCATAAAATGTTTACCGATTTCAAACACTAATTGCTATGCTATATGATGGAATTGACCGATTTGAACAAAATAAGGTTTGTTGCAAAGGTTTTTTATTATTACTACTATGAATACAACACTATTACTACTATCTGCTAAAACTTTCTGACAAAAATTGTTTCAAAATATTTTAGAGAAAATCCCACTCAACATAAGGGTGTGAGTTATTTAAAACGATATAATTTTGGCTCTGTGGCGGTCGTGGACGTACTTATAAAAAAATTTAAGGATTTGTGCAAAAAGTAAAGAGAAATGTTGTTCTTAGCAACGTGCGTTACACATCCACTAACGCAGAAATGGGCGTGGATGACTAAAATGACGGCCGTGGGCGAGTGCGTTAAATAGTGCGTGAACCACTCAATGTCAATTCGAGACCAGGTTCGAACCACAGTTGAGCCAGAAAATTTTTTTTCGATTGAAATTAATATTTCTGATCGGCCGTTACCTCTCTGCAGACAATGGAAAACTTGAGAAAGTAAATAATGCCATGTAAAGCTTCTTGAGAACATTCATCGTTTGGAGATGGCATAAAACTAGTAGGTCCAGTTGTCGATCATATGTGTACAAACATTTAATAACACGCACAACACAATTCAATCTGCGTGTTGGGCTTTGAAAATGGGCTTTCAAATCAAAATGCATATCGTGAAAATCATCTTCAGTGATGAGGCACATTTTTACCTCAGTGGATTCGTCAATAAGCAGAATTGCCGACCAAAAAACCAAAAAAAAAGCAATGCACCCACAAAGAATGACTGTTTGGTGCGGTTTATGGGTTGGCGGCATCATCGGGCCGTATTTTTTCCTAATGAGGCCGGTCAGGCAGTTACTGTGAATGGTGTTCGCTATCGTGAGATGATAACGAACTTTTTATGGCCCGACAAATTCAATGGCCGTGTTATCTCACGTGGTGGCGATGTCAATTGGCCGCCAAGATCATGTAATTTGATACCGTTGGACTTCTTTCTTTGGGGTTATTAGAAAGAAAGGTGTATGTTGAAAAGACAGCAACAATTAAAGAGCTAAAGGATGAGATAATTCGGCATATTAACGGCATAGAACCTCACTAACGGCATGGAACCTCACTACCTCGGCATAGAACCTCACCTCAGCGTCATCGAAAATTTGGACCATCGGCCATTTGGCCGATATTTTGTTCCATACAAAATTGAACTAATACCAATATTATCATAATAAAAAGAAATGACAATAATTTCCTAAATAATTTGTGTTTTATTCAAAATTAACATCGGCCCTTAAAATTTAACCACCCTTTATATATGTAGATATATTAAACTTGAATAAAAGGAAGAATTTGATATACTATATACATACAGGTGTTTATTTATATTTAAAGGGAGAGTGATATTTTCTGCCATAACTTTCCTAGTGAACCAAATGTACCATGTTCGAATTAATTTACGAATTTTATCGGGTAGAAACGTTAATTTTCGGCACTCATAAATGAACCCTTTTTATATCATTAGTCGGACTAAAATGCCTCTAAAAAATAAACCAAATTGTAAATTGTACTTTTTTGTTCGGAAATGATTTAAAAAACTAACCATAGAAAAGTTATTTTTCGGCATTCGGAAATTAACCCTTTTTTTCTTCGGAAATGAGTTCAAATTAATTTACTTCGAAAACTGAGTTCAATTTTTCTTTGGAAATGTACCTAAATAAAAGTAATATTTATGATTCATTTCTGAACTCATTTATGAACAAACAATGTTTCGCTTATGAGAAATTGTTTCTACTTTTAAAAAACATTCTTTTTTTTTGTTTTTAACTGATTTAAGAATACAAGAAAGAAACATTTATGATTCATTTCTGAATTCATTTATGAACAAAAATGGTTCAATTACAAGGAATTATTACCTACTTATATGAAAAACAAACTATTCTTTTTCGACTCAAAATAAGTTTTTTATGAATTTTGCAAAAGTTTTAATTTATGATTAAGTACAAAATACCATAAAATAAAAAATCAAAAATTTAAAAAAAAAACTACCCAAAGACGTTTGCAAAACTCTCACTTTATGCAAAAGCTTCGCTTATGGTTCAGTGGGTTAGTTTGCATTTTTGGCATTTATGTGTCTAAACATGTACCAGCAGGAATACAATACAGTTTTTTACGTATTTATTTCAGGTAAACTTTGTTCAACGTCGAAATTACCAGGCCTTTTTTTGATTTTCTTCAAACGTATTGGTTAATTGGTTAACTGCTACGCAATTTTGGTTGAAAGATAAAAAAACAATTGCATTGTTAAGCACTTGTAGTTCTTTTTTCTTTATACTTGTGGGGAGCTGCTTGTGTGAGGGGTTGGAAATGACAATTTTTGAAAGTCCGGAAGCAATTCCTACAAAATGATAATTTATGTTAATGATTCTTCCTTTTTGTGTTTTCCATTTTCTATTTGCGAAATTTTCCGTATTGCAAGTGAAACATTTTGTCGCGCGTCGCTTGTCGCATTTATTGATAATTTCCGTCGCGTCGCGTGGACCGAAAACAGCAGCGGAAGTTGAGCCATTTGCCATTCAACTATTCAGCAGCCATTACCATTCCCAATGCATCAATAATAAATAGTCGGGCAATCAAAATGCTTTGCCTCAACTTCGTTCATTTCTATTCAAATCAAATCTATTTGTTGTGCGTTTGTGCAATTGTTTGGCAATTTATTAGATATGCGGCACGATACGGTTGAACAATAGCTGCCCATCGACCGGACGGACGTGCGAAGTTGTTGCAATCTCTAATGACCTTGAAAATGAGTTCCTTTCACAAATGATCGTAACGCAGCAATGCGTCGCATAACTCAGCCCACATCCAACCTTAACACATAACACATCCAGCCATTGAATGGCGTAGAGTCGGGGCAACTGTCATCTAGTGGGTGACTCACTAACTAGGACACCCTTCTGCGCCGTCGTATGCTGAATGTTTATAAATATTTATTGTATTGAAAATAATTTATGGCGTTCAGTAAATAATTGCAAAATTATTAATAAGAAAAAATGCCGATCACGTTTGGCCAACAATATTGTTCAAATATCCGTTATGCATTGTACAGTGCGGGGTGTGTCGGTCGGTCAATAGGCACAAATTTAAAATAAATAATTAATACTGAAATTAAAGAAAAAAAATATTACCCATATTAATGTGAATCAGTAGAATTTATTAAAAAAATGCATGAAGGTAAAAAAAAATTAACTCGATGAGAAATTAATTGTTTTTTTTTTGTAATATTTAATATTTTATGTTCCTGAGCGAGCCTTGTTTGTAAACAAAAAACGGCCTGCCCACTTAAATAATACTGTTTTAAGACAATAAGCAAATAAATATCAGTAACCTTGCATAATTTCACGTAAAATGCAATTGTCCCGGTTTGATAGTGAATCAGGTGTTTTATATTCTATTTGGAGGAAAAAACTCAATAAAAACATTCTGAAGCGGAGGGGATAGGTTGTAAAAAGCTGATATATATTGATATTGAGTTAAAACTTTTTCTCCAAAAGCTTTCGGGACATGATCTGCAGTGACAGGGTTAGGGGTTGGCGAGTGTGAAAATCTCCATGGGATACGCACTAACACGACGAACCTTAATTCTAATATGAGTTTTAACTTTCAGGTCCTTGAAATGATTAAAAAGAGAGTTGCTACTTTTTGATCTGCTGGATGGGTCAATTTACAAAAATTGCACGAAAATGTTATTTAAATTATAAATTCTTAATAAAAAGAATATTAAATTGATAAAAATACATAGAAATCAAAATAATAGAAAAATATCTAATAAAAGATACTTATCTTTTATTATTCTAAATTTAATTGATATTTGCTTAATTTATTTTTAACAATTTAACTATTATTTATTTATCTGTGAAATCTTCTAAATTTAATTGATATTTGCTTAATTTATTTTTAACAATATAACTATTATTTATTTATCTGAGAGTCATCATAGTGATTTCTTCAGACTTACTTTATGTTCTTTTTAATTTCCTTAGCTTTAATCTTTTAAGTTTTACTCTATTATGTGGCTATTCCGAACAAATTTCATTTTTCTGAAAATTATTATAACATACAAAGGATAAAAGTTTGATTTTGAAGACACAGTTTTTCAAAATTGAATAAAATGAAATCATATTTTTTTTTAACAACAAATGTGGCGGTTGAAACACTACGAAAATATTTTAGATTTTTTCTTTTCTAACTTGAGCGAAGTTCTAGGTGTTATATCTATTCAGTTAAAGCTGCTTTGGTTCGAGAAAGGGTAATAGATTAGTAGGAAAGAAGAGAACCACGTGAAACAAGTGAATGATATTCTATGAGTAGCGGGAAGCCGTAGAAACATGTGAATTTGAATCTGAGGCAAGTGTTATGTCTTTACCTTTAGCTCAGTCAATTCTAGTTATAAGGCGATCCCATTCACAAAATTTGCCAACTCCAACTATAACTTTTAAGGCGTAAATGATTAATATTTGGTTTCAGTTGAAAACAGGGTGCGGAGAACGATCAAAATACGATTGTTCTCACAATTAATCACTGATAATAATTTCATGCTTTCAATTTCTCATGAGTGAGAAACTTATGCGACGAACATAAGCATTTACGATCGCTCACCATCAAAAGCAAAGTTCGTAAATATCACGAACGAAAAAACTTCGCTGCAAGCGTCGTTGGCTCGCTCACTTATGATCGTTCTTTGGTTGTGAACGCTCATTTTTAAATTCGATACGTAACTCATATTGTGAAGATTGAATCTTTAATCATTCGTGAGCGTATTTTTGCAGTGCTAAATTTTTACTCTGACAGCGAAGAAATAAGTAAAATTTTGTAATTATATAATTAAAAAAAAAATCAAAAACAAAACGTAAAGAAAAACACTCTTCAACTGATACAAAATAATTAAATTATACAAAAATTTGTTTCTTTATAATAGGCAATAATTTTTGCCAATTAATATATTTGATATTCTGTACATTTTTCAAATTTATTTTACATTTTTCGAATGCACAATAAAGCAATTTAAGTAATCGATTGCGTCTGTCTGCTTTCGTCCGTTTCACAAGAGAATGAATTTAAACGTTTCTTCCCTCTGCGCTTTACTTATGAACTTTGAAAAAGTCGCTAACGAACGATTAAAAATTCAATCTTCTCACGATAACTCATTTTGCGATTGTATTTTATTATGATAAATACTTTAGATATTGAACGTTCACGATATATGCAGTTATTTTATGTAAACATATTTCTCATGAGTGCGCTACCAAAAACGATTGTTCGTAAGTTGAGCGCGGGAGCAAAAAATCATTGCATTTAGTCTCTCGTGAGAGAACACGAAGGCAATGTTTTCGTGAGCGTTCGATTTCAAAAGAATTTATCATAATAAAATACAATCGCAAAATGAGTTTCCATGAGAAGATTGAATTTTTAATCGTTTGTGAGCGAATTTTTCCGCATCCTGGTTGAAAAGAAATGAGGAAAGAAATGCAGAAAGGTAAAAGCGTACGACAAAGAGTTGCCTGCAATTCGAGCTCAAAACCCCTAGGGTGGAAGTAAAGCATGCTTCAACTCAACTAATGAGACCGTCCTAGTAATTACAAAGTAATGTTTTTTAAAAGGGCATCAGTTTTGAAAGATTGGGTTACTTGTTTATCTTACTTGTACATGTCTTGATTCCTTTAAGGTTTCTGACAGGTGATTAAAGAGAGTCGTTCTAAGAAAACTAAAATTAATGAAAATTGAAATAAATTACAAAATTGAAATTATAGAAAAATAATGATAAAATGTATGATGTTTGGGTAAATAGGTACGTAGAATCCAGTCACGATCAGTATCAATACGGAACCAGGATAAGAACAAGCATACTTTTGGTCATAGGCAATTACGTAAGAAGCATATTGGTAGTATAAGAAAAAATATATATATTCTGAAATTACGGATAATATTGAAAAACCATCTTTTAAACTGCCGAAAAAGTTAAAATCATTTATTGATAATTTTAGAAACGTTTATTGAAATATTCATTAACAACGTAAAGAAGGCATAATACATAAGCGATATTTTTGAAAATCGTTAAAACTAAGATATCAATTTTTTAGAAGAGCTCTGCCACTTTCGTGAGACTTGATGCATGAGAACCCACCTAGCACAGAAGTTGCTACAAAGATTGCGGCAAGTTGTAAAGTGGCTTATTATTGGAATTTCGTTACTTCCAAGAGAACTCATTTTGACTTAAAAAGGCAAATTTTTTATTGTTTTGTAGAAAGCTACTTCCATTAGACTAGTTAGCATTGAATAGACTATTTGTACTTCTATTAAGTTCTAGAATGCAACTCGAATAAGAATGTTCCGAATTGATTGATGGACGATTCACCAAATTTTCATAACTTAAAAAAAAAACAATTGTGTTGTGCGTGCTATAAAATTGTTGAACACTATTGATCGAGAACTGGAACTCTAGTTTTATGCCGACTCCGAATGTCTTATGTGCATATTCTCAAGAAGTTTTATATGGCATTATTTACTCTCAGAGGGCTGCAGAGAGGCAATGGCCGAACAGAAAATTAATTCAATCGAGAAAACTTTTTGTGTCAGTTGCAAATTGAACCAGGGTTCTTTGGCATATGGGTCACGCACTCTACCCATTGCATGAAAAAAAAAAATTCTTTGCAGGCTTAGAAGCATACATTTCGTTTCTTTTGGTTATCGAAGATCTTTTGAAGTGAATGCATGTAACCTTCGTATTTTTTAAGGTGATTAGAAACTTTCAACTCTTCCATAATATACGGAAACCAACTTTTGAAATACCTTATATCGTTTATTATATCAACTATATCGTTAGCGAGTAGAATTTTGGGCGTAAGTTCTAGCGAAGCCAAATTAAAGGTTCAGCTGTTGAATATATTAGCCTTATCGACGGTTTATGTGCAGATGGGAAAGCCGTAAATTTCATTAAGGAATAGTGTTTGCGAATATTTTGTTTAATGCTAAAATATATACATATAGCGAAAGTACAAAGATCCATATAAAACTCACCATTTATTAATACTCTTAACAATTTTATATGTGGTCAATATTGAATTTTAATTTTATTTTATTATAATTTCATTGATTGACGAGGTAGGTAATAATTTAGAGTTCTTGTATATCTATTCGAATCTATATAGACTGAAAAAATGTCTGAAATATTATAAAAATCTATTTTAATATTTAATTTCAGCCTGGAACTTTTCCATAGACAGGTTCTCTGAAGCAAATTTCTAAACAACATTTTCATAAATTCAACAAATGTTTTGTACCTTTTTCTGTGCTTTTTTTACTTTTTTTCGTTTTATGTTGATGCAGTTTTTTGCTTGTTAAGGAATATTCCATTATTTTGGATATTAAGGCGAGGCATCCATTATAGTTATCATCGCTTTAACAACTTTTTTAGAAAGCATAAAATTTCTTAAACTCAACACAGGATGTGAAGGAAGTCGCAGGACGCACAAAACTTTTTATCGCCACAAAAGCTGCAGCTTCAACTAAAGCTCAAGGTATGCCATTGCATTGTCCACTGGCACCAGCGTTGGAAGCATCGCCAGGCGCACCAACGCGCGTCCAGTGCTACTTAGCAAGTTTTTCCTTTAGTTTTGGCATAAAATGCATTTTGCACGTTTTAAGACCTGGTGCTTGGTGTTGCGATTTTCCGCCAGCTACATCCGTCGCCGCACTGCTGCCATGTTGTAATATTCGCCATCTTCAGCACTGACGCCATTTTGTATAAAATGAATTCATAATTAGATGACACCATCCGCGCGTAAATAATTTTCCTAGTTAGTTAAAAACTCTCGAGCTCTCCGATTCTTTTGGATTTTCTTGGCTTTTGCTAAACTTTTCCGTTGCTCCATTCAGCACATCGTCGCCCACATGCTTATCCTCCTGACGTTGAAAGGTGGGAGCGGACTTTGTTAATATTGCGTCGGGGTTTGTTTGTTTCTTTATCGCGCATTTACCAAGTGCCAAAGTTTTCTCGTTATAAGTTTTTTTAGCCTTTGTGCTCCGCGCGTTTCTTCTAGTTTCGAAAACTTTCGATATTTTGCCATTATTCGCGTTTTCGTGGATTTCACCCAGTCTTGCCGACTACTGCTTGTCTTTGCCGCTACCGCCCAATGCCGTTTTATTCTATTTGGATCTTTGCATCAGTTTCGCACAAAATGATGTAAATCGAGAAAAGGATTTTTACTTCTTTTTGTGTGCGAATGTGGCAAATTTTTGTTAAAAAAGTAAAATAATAATGGATTGGCATGGAGTGGAATAAGTTTATCCCTTCAGCATAAGTTGAGCAAAGTTTGTTGACTGAGGAGGAGTAGCGCAGAAGTAGGAAGTGCTTGAATGTGTGTAGGATAACGTTAAAAATGTTTGAAAAAAAAACACAATTTGTGTGACATTGGCAGGCAGTTAAAGGGATCATAGCGCAAAGCAACTCAAAAGTGTACTTTAAATTCTTTCAAATGAGACACAAAAATGTCCTTAATATTGGATAGAGTTCTGTGAAATTGGGACAACGTGGCTCAACAAACTTTTCTGAAGCACTTCCTGTTACTTTTGTTGTTATAATTATGTATAATGTAACTAGATATGTATATTGGACTCATATATGTACAGTAAGTGGTAATATGTGTATATGCTTTGTCACAAGTGTGCGTTTGGTCTTGTTAATTTATTATGTTTGTCTTGCAACTCATGGCATGCGAATGTGTTCCAGGTCGGGGCTTACCTTCTGCTCCCAATGAGTGTTAATTGTCTTTTAATGTAAATTAATGACTTCTCTCTGGAGAAACGTTTGAGCCGGCAACAAAAGCTCAGTTCGACAGGCTGATGAAATCTGAACTCAACCGCTGACGAACTTGATCTCTAAGTTGAATAATGAATACTGCGTAATGACTTTTGGATGCCGCATTCGATTTTTGTGCAGTGCGCTACACTTAGGAGCCAGTCTCATCCAGTTGTTGGTTTTACATAAAACGGTTTGAGTGTAGTTTCGAAATTACAGAGATATTTAAAAGATGTTCATACATTGCCTCAATGAACTTACATTTCGGGGTCAATAAAGACATTTCTCACTCAACCACTAAAGCACAAAAAAGAATCCATCGTTATGTCAAAACTGGTAACGTAGCGCATTATGTACGACTGCAGCTTGGTCTAAACCAATTAAACGGCAACAACTACAAATATCAAATGTAGCGTATAACCGAGTTCATACACTAAATTTGACATTCCTCACTGGTTGCTTATTATTTCGTCGGCCAAACGTGTAACGAAAAATCTTACAATTGAGACGTGCTGTAATATTCGAACATTCGAGCACATTATTAATGATCCATTCTTCCACACTTCAAAATCCACGCTGCCGCTGCTGTTCGCCACGCAGCGAAGTCAGTCATCGTCAGTGCATGTATCTGCGCTCTGGTGACCGTTGGTGTTGCTGCTGCCGCCTATGTTCGTTCTTCTGGCAGGTGATGATGCTCCATTAATTTCCATGCATTTCATTTTTAAAATTATTCACTTGGAATTTGTTGTTGAGCGTTTTCTTTCTTTGCTCATCTTGATGAATGTGGTCACGCAGCACTATTTCTGCTGGACGTTGTGGTTGTTGTTCGGCGGTGGATTTGAAGAAATGTTGAAAATTGACATTCCTCCGTTCAGTCACTGTCTGATCATTTGCCGATGACGTGAAAGACGTGAAAAATGAGTTTGCGAAAAAGTGGTTAATAAACTTTTTGACGTCTTGAAGGCGAAGAATTCGACACTTGAGTTTGGAATTTTTGTCGCAATATAATGATGTGTTGTCGTCGTAGTTGTCGACATCGCATAATGCAGATTGCTTTGTTCTATTTCTATTGTTGTACTGCAATTCCTCATTAAGATATCGGGGGTATATGCATGCATAATTCTTAATCGTTTAGTCGTTGAACGATTAAATAACTATTAACAGAGCTATTACACAGACTCTTTTTAAAAAATGCACTATAATGCGTTGAAGGAATTTACCGTCAGTAAATCAGCGCTAGAAGCAAGTAGAGGGTCTTAATTGCTCTCTATTTATCTGTCAACTAGCTACATTAACGCTCATGTTGAGAAGAGCATTTTGTTCTTCAACAGGCACGTGATTGAGTGAGCATTCCATTAAGCAAAATAATACAATTTTGTAAATGCACTTTCTTCTATTTTTTCACACAAATTGCTAATGTTTTGCTTGGCTGCTTTCGGCAGCTCTTAATATGTCAGCAACCACCACAAGAAAAGTTTCAGTGTGACAAAAAATGTCGTCTGGCGGAGAAAAACAGGGATGCAAATAAAATGAAATGAGTGCTGAGATGAAAAAAAAGGTGGACTACACGGCGTTTATTCTTTACAAAAGGAGTGAAAAAAAAATTTTGAACTCATTCGAAAATAGAGGCTTAAATGCATATCTTTTACCAAAATGGAATGAAAAATGAAATATTAAGAAAGTTATGAAGCGAGAAAAAATTGTTGAAATAATGGCATTATTTTGACCCTGTTCTTACGTGAGAAAACTAGAAAAATTTTCCAAAGTCGCTCATTTTGGCAAAATAGGTGCATAATTAATTGACAAATCAATTAAACCTTGACAAACAATTAGGTTTTTGCAGTAGTGTGGCCCGTTTTCAAAAAGTATGTTTCAAGAAAAACTCGTTTAAAGTAAAATTTACTTTTTGCAAGCGCTTCAAAGACTTTTATAATAATAGCTTTATAACGGGATGATCTAACTCTCAAAATTGTTACTCATTTCTCTTTAATTAAAAAAAAAACCCATTCTGTTCCTGTTATTCGTATCGCTTGGAAAACAACTTGTTTTCGACTTTTCATCACAATTTGAAATTTGTAAATTTTGTACCTTTATATTAAGGTTCCGTTGCATAAAGCTAGTACCCTAAAAAAGAAGTATAAACATTTTTCAAATCATATAAAGTTGAAGCCTTTTTCTCATATAAAGGAAAGCATTAAAATCGTAAAGTTTCATAAATTCTATAAAAATGGAAATAGAAACATTTCATAAATAGATAGAAATGTGTCAAATCCATATCATGCTCGAAGCATAGAAGATAAATGGTTGAAAATAGTGTGAAATAAAAAGATCTGCGATGTTCAGGAAAACTGATTTCAATAAAAACTTCATCTTATATTTTATAGTTGAAAAGCAAGTTTCAATTTGTATTAATTTACAGTTAAATTTAAAAATAAATCCTTTAATTTCCAATATTTCCCGTAAACAATATCGCGCTACCACCTTAATTACCGAGTCCACCAAAGAAATAGATTTTAACACGTTTCTTAACTTTACACTTTAAAAAGAAAGTGTGGATCTTTAGTTATTTAAAACTAGTAAACCCGTATGGCGTTAAAACGTCAAAATGCGTAAAATATCTAGTGTTGGTTTTTTTTTTTAATTTTTTTATCAAAACTTTTACACTTATGGCATATGTCTGTGTAAACTATATTTGATGTTATATAACCTTCACTGATGAGTAAAGTGCGCTGCATACTTTTCTCTTAAATAAAAATGTTCACGCCAGTAAAAGAGCGGGCTCGACTTAATGTCAAATATAGTTGGCCGTGTGTGAATACTGGGGGTTGCAGGTAAATGTCAACTGTTCTCAATGACTTTCCCAGAATAGTCAGGGCACATGACAAAGACACCGGAAATTTAAAAAATTACTTTTTAAATGAAAAAAGAGTTGAATGTTTTGTGGACACACCCGTAGGTTTTGACGTGACAGTGTTTTTATATCCACATATCCTTCACTTAATCCTTGTTCGAATCCCTTTCCTAATTTGGAGAGGTGTGCTTAAGTAGTGTCTAAATCTTTGTCCTAATCTAATTTCCTATAAGATATATTTGTACGTTTCTCGCATTGCTCTACTGCTTTAATTATACAACAGAATGCTGTTGGAAAATTTCAGAAAAAAACTATCACATAGTTTTAGGCACCACATTAGAAAACACACTTTCTTTGCAGAAGATTGTTTTGCTTTTTTTATTTAAAAACAGAATATTTAAGAAAAAGGAAGACCTTATTGCACATCTGCAGAGCAAGGCCTTTCAGTGGATACCCAAAAATAAAGCGTTTGCGTAATAATAATATAGATAAACTTAAACGTTTTTTAAAAGTATTGGTTCTTGGAGAATTGCCTTTAGAACTTGTATTATAGAGATTTAACGCGTCACAAGAAATTTCAAATATATTATTGAGGTTGCTTATGTGTGCATCTGCAACCCTGTCAAACGAGTTGCTGACTGCACTCACCAAGATTGCAAGCACCTTCCTTTTCATGTAGGAGTTTGAGGAATAACCACAACGACGACGCCCAACTGGTCGGAAATCAATCAGCGCGACTAGTTTTCTGAGTGGCTGCCGATGCGGTGCATGGTAGCACAAATAGAAACTGAAGCTTAGGACTTGGTGCCTCGCCTTGCGCCTGCTCGCTGCTAAAGCTGTGGCTAATTTGCTTGCAGAACGCGCACGTTCTATTCCGAGTTTTAAAAAGCGTCAGAACGCTTCGCTATCCATTTGCATCCGGCCATCTAACCATCCATCCATCTAGCCAGCCATCCATCCATGCATCCATCCATTCATTATAAATTGCACGTGAGTGCTCTATGGTGGATGACTAATGGGGATTTCCAATTTGAGTGCAGGTTGCAAGCACACACATACACATACACATTCAGATTACATCCACATTCACTAACACTGTGAACACGATGAAGAAATCCTCGCCAATTAGGAAAATTGTGCGCCATTTTCTTTTTCAAAATTCAGCGCGCTTCTTTTAAGCGTCGCTTCTAAGTTCTTGCCAAAGCCTTGCATGTGTTGCACGGACTGGATGTTTGCATTGAGGACAAGGTGGCGGGGAAGGATTTATCTGACATGTGAGCACTAGAACGTCATAGACCGTGTACTGACGTGTTTTGCGCTTGTTTAGGCACTTTTTTAGCTTCGTTTTCTGCCGAATTAGTTGAGCAAAGAATGCTGCTTGGGAAGATAGAAAGGGGGTGTTAGGGAAATGTTGGGAAGTTGTTTCGCTGGTTGGTTTCAGTTTTTTTTTTCTATTTTTCCATTAGCCAAATGGAGGCTACTACAGACTTAATGAGCCGCTCACTAATGGATTTGATGGATTCGTGTGAAAAATAACGTGCATGAATGGATGTGTTTAATTGTTCTCAGGAAAATTAGCATAAGTTGAAAATGGTATAGAGAAGCAAGTCTCAGCGGGTAGTTGTGGATTACTGTAGGTAACTCTTGACACACAATTAATACGATATGGGTAACTTGACAACTTAAAGGCCTAAAGAGGAAATGAAAACTTCCCCACAAATATACATAGTTCTTCTTATTTCAATACCACAAATAATTAAGGTTATACTGGTGTTGAACATTTTCTTAAACCCTGACTAAAGATGTGAAAACTACTCACATAATAATTTTTAGCTAAAAATAACAACTTCAAATTTCTTCCGTCCGACTTAACAAAAATCAGAACATCCTTTAGTTACTTATTCATGATTTTTGAAATTGCTCGAGATCATAAAAAATTTCATTCTAAGAACAATAAAAACTGTGCCAGAAATACTTCAACCACAAATTTTTACACAAAATATTTTTACAATATTTTTTTTGAGAACACGTGATGAAAACAAACAAACAAACAAACACCTCATTAAAACGAAATTAAGTTTATTTAAGTTTGTATAATGTTTTTTCTCTCGGGTAACAACAAGAGCCATATACCAAATGGATGGTAAAGGGTGCTGGACAACTCAGCACATATTAACCTTAAGCTATGAAAATACATGGCACCAGTGAGGGCTACTAACTGCACCGTTCTTACACGGCAGCCACCAACAAGCGTTACCCACCATTGAACAACCAATAAATTTTTCAACGAGTAAGCCACCAATCACTACCACCACCCTCACAACCATCACAAACAACCCACTGGCCCGGCCAACCATCACCCAACAAATAATAAATATAATTTCATGCGATGCCTACGGCTTCAATCCACCTCCGCACTTGCCGAAAAATACCGCATACCCGTGCGGTGAAGGACGGTGAAGTAGAAGTTGCTGTCGGCTGCTGTTGGTGTTTGTATGCGAGTAGTGAGTTCGTATAAAAGACTGTCGCAGGAATAAAGGAAAATTTCATTACCGTGACATAGCAGAAAAAAAAGAATAAAATTAATATTTTTTCCTCATATTTCTTTTCTTGAGTAAATGTCAGTATTTTTCGATATATAATCCATTCAAATATTGGATGACATGTCAGTATGACACACGACGACGCCGCACTAGGCGTAGCTTATTTGACAGTTGCGGGTATCAACAGGGATAAAATTATATTAAAGCAGCAAGTTGAATACACGTGAAAATTATTGCTTTCATTTTAAAATTTTAAAGCGTTTTTGTTTGAAGCTCATACAGCCAGCTTTACCATTTACCTCCCTCCCCTCTCAAAGAGATGAGTAGCTGCCCACGGCTTCGTTTTGGTCGCAACCTCAATTAAAAAATAATTTTTCAGCGGACCAGACCAACGAAGTCGCATCGCATTTATTCACATGCTCGTAAATTTAAAATTTAATAACAGCGAGGACATTCAAACAAAACCAGGACATGCCCAATACGAGCAAGAGTTTTCTTTTTCGTTCTATTATGGTCGCTCGCTTTGCAGCGAAGGGCAACAATAAATCGCTGAAAGCTAATAAATCACTGTGCATAAATTCCAACGCGTTCGACTTTATTTACAGCATGCCAAAAATCAAAAGTGTGTAAAAGTACGAAAGAATTTCAGATCAGGACATCGTGGCGTAGAGTACGAATATATGAACATACATGAGTATATGCACGTAAATCACGACCCTTACCCGGCATCCTTATAGCTTTACATAAGTATTATTTTGACTTGAAGTAATAATTCCGAGATATGCAGCTATTGCATATTTATAAAAGAGCACATAAGAATACTATATTTTGTTATTCGATACATAGAATTTGGTTATCAATATATTTTAAATACAGTAGACTCTCACAACTTAGAACCACTTCCTTCCACGGGTGGTTCTAATTTCTGAAATGTTCTAATTTCTGGACTTTTTCTTCTTTCACAGAAATTTAAAAGAAAAGAATGAAACTGATTCAAAAAAATGTATGTTAACACAAAATAATTTTTATTAATTAATATATATTTTAATATATATTTTTTTAACATAAAATTCTTATAATAACCTTTTTATATTTGAGCAAAGATCACTTATGAATTTAATAAATAAAGAAACGTTCAGAAATTAGAACCTGGTTCTAATTTCAGAGCGTTCAATATTGAAATGGCAGGTTCTAATTTCTGGAAAATTCGAATTTGTGAGAGTTCTTATTTATGAGAGTGTACTGTAATATTTTATGCAGTACGAGTATTTCAGATTTCAACATTGATCAGATATGTCTATTTCTGAACAATGATAATACTGGAAGATTTGTTGAAGAAATTAAGTTCAAGTTATTTGTGTTTACATATCATATGTAGCGACCACCGGTGCGCGTTGCTGCCCCCAGCAACTATAATAATAATAATAATAATAATATTCTAAGAGTTTTGCCGTTGTTTGCAAGCGCTCTATAAAGAAGTGGCAGAATAAAGTGAAGTGTGAGCGGAAAATTGCAATAAAAAAGCTTGTATGTATCTTGGTTGCGAGCGTTCAGTGCGAGCGGCTTGCGAAAGCTTTACATTTTTCTGACTTTCATTTTGTTGTTAACAGACGCTCTGTTAAGAAGAGACAGAAGAGAGCGAAATGTGAGCAGCGAATAGTTTTGCTCTGAGTTTGATAATGTTGTTGTCAGCTGCTCTGTTAATAAAAGAAAAGCCAACATAACAACAGCAATTATATGCAATTATATGCAAACTTTAATAAGCTATAACTTAAAAAATATAAATTTTTAAGAAATAAAAAGTCCAGTTTGCACATCTACAGGTCTAAACCTATCAAACCATACTAAATTTATTAAAATTGGACTTGTACTTAAAAAGCCTTACGCCGGACAAAATTTGGGTTTGCGTAATATATATAAGATTACTTCTCATAAAATGAGGAGTATTTTTTTCGAGTTTCAAATTTGTTTAAATTGAGTGGAGTGGAACTCTTTTTCTTTCATGTGAATGTACGATATAGAGTCGAAAGGACTAGCCATTTCTTCTTTTGATCATTCACTTATGTAGTTGGGTAGTTAGGTAGTAAAGAGCTGCGCAAGCATAATAAAAATGGCCTGCAAGCCATCGGCTATGATTTTAAGTACTTCGTGTCTTCAAAATAAGCAGTGCATTAAGGAGATATTTTGATATGCATTCAAATACTGCACAAATAAACAAAATAAGATGCAAGTATAGAACTATATAAAACAAAGTAAGTAAATCCAAACTGAAGTAGAATATAGTGAAATGCCGTGCACTACACCGATGCATTTCATATTTTTTCAATTTTATATAACCGTTTCAACCGACAACAACCGACTTCTCAACGCGAACGCCCCGATATTGGTATGCACTTTAGAAAATCCGCAAAAATTGAATTTTTTTCCTACAAAGCAAGATGTTTTTGAGATATGGCGTTTTTTTCTATTTTTTTCAGGGTATGTGGTCATATTGACTGACCGATTTTACTCTACTCGTGTGCCCCGATTTTGGTTTTTTGGCAGCAAATACAAATAAATTAAATACAACAGCTCACTTAGACTAGTTAAGTCCATTGTGAACTGGCCTCGGAAGTGGAGTAGGTAGCGTGCTTGACTGCCACCCCATAGGTCCCAGGTTCGAATCCCGTCCAGGTCATCGTTCTACGCTTTTAACTTTTCGTATTTGTTTATTTCTTATCGACTGCAATTGAAAACTCATCAAAGTTTACAACTTAATGTTGTAGTTGGTGGTAGAGAAGTTTGTGGATGAGATTGCTTCATAACTTGAATTGATTGAGGTACAGGCATAAGACTTGTTTCATATTTAAATTCATTCAATTCGTTCCTAGGGCTTTCCACCATGCTTAGAACATTCTTCACATGTTTCACTTGATTCCACATTCCTTCCCACTAATATATCATCCAATTTTCGAACCAAGGCAGACTCGACAGAATAGGTCGAGTACATATTTTCTTCCTTCTAGGTCTGTCCTATCCATTGAGCGTTTATCTAGCTTCCTCTAGTTTCAGAAACTTATTTTTGGGAAGTCTACTATATATAATGAATATTTGGGATTTTGAATATTTTTTAACTTGTTAAATATTTTAAAAGTGGAAAAATTTACTGTACGGGAGCAAAGGTCCTAAAGACCTGATTCGTACGATCTTTTCCATCCACAAGATTTATAAATTATAACATTTGATTTATCTTTAATTTTTTAGCACTTTTCTTCTATAATATTTTATATACATTTACATTTATACATACAAACAGAGCAATACTTACTTACTTTCAATAATTTTCATTTAAGTGTCACCGCTTGACAAAACACACTTTTAAAAATGACCAATGGATAATAGATATCATTCTAGCAGAACACTAGGAGTCACAGCAAGTTCATTACCTACGTACAACTAATAACTACAAATGGAGGTCGTAACGTTTGTGGTGCGAAACACATAACCCTCTTACCCACAAGATGAAATTCATAAGAAAAAGAAATAAAAATATTTTTTTCCGGTAAATGTTGATATCAAGTACACGACTCTAATTGGTGTTTTTTAATCCATTTAACAGCATAGCCTTATGGTGAAAAAGAGTCGCAAAGTTCGTTTAACAAAATGGCAGTTAGTTCCCAAAAAATAATGATTTTACTCTAAAAAATTTGAATATATTTAAATTTTACAATATTCGCGTCTCTATATCTACCCAAAAATTTCATTAATATTGGATTTTTCAAAATATATTTTTTGACGTGACCAATTTACGTTTTACCGCATAGGTTTCCAAAAATTTGCATGAAATTGCTACTCCCTAAGTAAATGTGCTACGGTTAAAAATATTGTACGTCGGAAAAATATTGCCGTTATCCGTTTTGACAAAAACAGATAAAAAATGTAAGACGTGAGGCCGCGAAGAAAGTCGCTACAAGATCGAAAATGCAAACATTATGCAACGTCTCAATTACATTGATTAAACCGATGGTTTTCTCAGGGTTAAGAGGGTTAACCCTGTGCTTAAGAGGGTTAGAAACAAACATTTTAAAGTTGTAAGCATAATGCTGAATTTAATTTCAAATAAATATGACATCAAATATATTTTTTGCATAACTACGAACTCTATCCTTATATTGCTCCCTTCTTAAAATTCAGTCGACTTTTCTTGAAAGAATTTAATACCAGTAAGTCTTGGTTCAACCAATAAGCCTTCAAAGAGGTTCATTATCAATATCGTGTACCTTAATTGGTAAATTCCGGAAGAGCTTGCAGAGGTCTAAATTTCAACAAGGTCTTTTTCCAGCACTTGTCTTTATCTTTTTTCTTTATTCAACACAACATAATCACTGCATTTCACACATGCACCGAAACTTAAACCAACATTACATCAAAAAGGTCAAAGCGTACTCACACACACTCAGACACACACTCACACATCAAACATAACCACACATTAATGCGAACGCATCGTTTGGTACAAAAAACCCATGCGAAACTAAATCATATTTTGCCAAGAAAACTCAGCATATCGAATGTAGAAAGGTTGTGCTCACCAAGGACTCGCAGCTTGGCAAACTACTGCATCGCTAAAACAAAAGCGGTGCCCAATGAACACAGCGCATAAAGCAAAAAGTTTCAGCTCGTACAAGAAGGCAAAAACCAGAAACACGGCCAGGCAAAATCGGCTAATGATTTATTAGGCCGCGTAGCACCACGACCACAACGACAGGAACAGCACATAAAACTCTAGAAAATGCCAAAAATTGTATTGTAATGGAAAAAAAATCCAACCATGTTGACACAAACCAACGCAAACGACAAAAATAATAGCTATAAAACCAAACATTTGCACCACGAAGTGTAGACGAAGTGGAAAATAAAAACGTTTTTGCTTACATCCAGGTTTCGAACTCTAGATCATATAGGAAGCCATTAGATGTGCCACTCGCCACACTTTCTTAGTTATTTCGAAGTTTTTTAAAACGAGCTTTGCACAAACACACATTCGCATCGTTCCTCTGAGATAATTTATTTATTCGTTATAATTTATTGGCCATACATCATCTTCCGAAAATTGTCATCAGCTCGCTAGAATAAGAAATAAAGTATCGAGCGTGTAGTATGCTGATGTCCCTAGGTTCCAGTTTTTGTCTCTATGAAAAGGACTGCAATAAATTAATACAAGACAAGAACGTGATTTATGCCATCTTGCAAGATGGGTCGGAATGACGTATAAATGTAGCCATCCTAAGATATTAAAACGACGCATATTAAATTGAATATACACCGTGCACACCCCAAAAGTAATTCGTATATCGTGTACGGTACTAAGTCGCAATGAACTGAGCCAAGCACAACAAAGGCGATGACATCGTCAGCACATCCTGTATGTGTCGAGTTGTCAACAACGATTTAATCGAGTGTGACACAAACGCTGAACGTCGTTGCACGCTATAAACGAAACGATTCCATTACATTCTATGATTTTTCATTGTTATACGACTTGTTGCTGTATACTTTTAGGCGCTAAGTCCTAATAAAAATGCAAAAATTGGCAAACACATTCGCGGTTCAATAAATTCGCAAAATAGAGTAGGTTGCTGGCTCAGGATGATACCTCGTCGTGTCAAAGGACAATTGTGTTTGCATCCCATGCCCAGCGAAATCCAGCGAATCCCTGTTCTGACTTGCAGTGCCATGCAGTCTAAAATCTCGGTATCTCCGGCAGTTTTGGTGTTATTTAGATACGGATTATCTGCTGCCTGTTGTTATTAAATGAGGATGAACGATGCAATGGCAAAAGGGACCGACGAGAAGACGAAGTGGTAAAAAGCATTTAGATCGAACACATACTCGAAGTCGGCTAGAACAATGGATAAAGACGACTCATTGCATGCAGTCGGCATTAGCAGCGTTTGCTTAAATAGGAGCAAGAACAAAAACTAAGGATAATACGCACAGCCGAACTTAGTGGAAAGTGATTAAATCCTACACCGAGAAAAATTCTAAAGGAAAATTATCAAAAAACTTATGCTCACCCATTTTTTAACTTCGACTTATTTGAGCATGTCAAGGCCTTGAACAAGACAACAAAGTTTTGATTGCCGATCAAACTCGCATTTTATCAAAATAAATACAAGTTATCTCTTAAAAATGAAATGAATAGAACTCAGTTATTGAAAAGAGTAAACATTCCCATTATTTATGGAATACGATTTCATTCATATGACAGCCTCGTCTGGCTTCGCACTAGCGCATTCTTCCCAGTTTTCTAAGTCCTTTCTGACAGTTTTCGGCTTTATCTCACCAATGGTTTGGATGATATTGGCCTCAAGGGCTTGAACCTTTTCTGGTTATCAGCATAGCATCGATCTTTAACGGCACCCCACATAATAGGTCCAACAAGGTCAATCCATATATCCGAGAAGACCAATTGGCATCGCCAAGACAGCTGATAATATGATTACTGAACGTAAAAAGATCGATTGCATGATGAGGTGGGTAACATGATGCGTTATCCTGGTTTCAAAACCAAATGGATTTTCAACCAAAAACAAAAACTCGATGGTTCTATAGCTTTCGCCAATGATCGAAATTGCATTTTGAGCTACGTTTACAAAAAAAAAAAAAAAACTAGTAAGAAATGATCTTCGACTGGGCCGAAGTTAAAATACCCCCACGGCCGGACCAAAGTATATTCAAAGTCTTAAGCAATCAATAAAATGTTTATCTATAAAAACGTTTTCGTTATATTTTTAACAGAAAATATTCACTTTTGTTTTTTTTGATAAAGTCGCTTTGTATGGGAGGTGGGCGTGGTTTTCACTCAATTTGGTTGAATTCTATACACATAGTACATATTATATGTCAAAGTGTATATGCAAAATTTCAAGTCCATACATTAATTTTTGTGGATCTTAGAGAAATTTTACCTTTTTGATAAAGTCACTTTGTATGGGAGGTAGGCGTGGTTTTCATCCGATTTGGTTGAATTTCATAATGAGAGTGTATTTTGAACATCAAAACTCATATCCAAAATTGCAAGTCCATATATTCATTTCTGTTGAATTCTAAGAGATTTTACCGTTTTGATAAAGTCACTTTGTATGGGAGGTAGGCGTGGTTTTCATCCGATTTGGCTCATTTTCGAACTTGACCTTAGTTTTTTAGATAAAAGCTTAAATATTGAATTTCGTGATGATAGCTTGAAAATTACGGCTGTAATCGTGACGACAGACGGACAGACGGACAGACGGACAGACGGACAGACGGACAGACGGACAGACGGACAGACGGACAGACAGACGGACATGGCTAAATCAACTCGGGTGGTGATGCTGATCAAGAATATATATACTTTTCTATACCTACCACGCCTCCTTCTGGGCGTTACAAACGGAGTGACAAAATTAATATACCCCCATTTACGTTTTTTAAACGTGGGGGTATAAAAATGGGCTCTATACGGTTGCAGTGGCCCCTCAACCGAGAAGTGTGGCATCCGATCCCGAGATGCCGCAACTTCGTATTTTTTTTCGGCCAAATTCGACTTCCAATTGTAGCTGCAAATAGTTTTAAGCAGAATTCTTATCAAACTGGTACGTGAAATGTTGAATTGTTGAATTTGATAGCGAGTCGGTGCTCCTGGATCGAGTAGCACACTTTTCTCGTCGTGATGACGATGAAGTGATGAGGACTGTAAATTTTTTCGTGAGTGAATTTGTCATTTTCGACAATATTTGTTTTTAAGTAACGCATATTTTGGAAGAAACAGCACTCACCTTGGAAATAAGCTAAATAAATATATAAATATTTATCGGAGATATGAAAGTGAAGGTCATTCAAGGTTTTGAGCAGAAAAATGCTAGTGTATTACGAATGATTCAAAAATTTACTAAATATTTTGACGACTTTGAGTATTTATAGGTTCAGCTAAGTAATTTGTATAATCGTTTCCGGATCAAGTCTTGTATTTAAACTTTTTCTATTTTTTATTTCTCTTTTAAAAATATTCATTGAGACAAGGTGTGCTAGAATCATTCAAGAAATTATTTAATTTCATTCTCACTCAGAAAATTGTCCTTATTTGTTTGTTAATTTAACGACACAAATAGAGCTGTCTAAAAAGAAACTTCTATCTATCGATATAGGTACTCTAAGAATAGCTAAGGATGATTTTGCATATCTTATACAAAACTTAGCTTATAAATGTCTCAGGGCACTCATAATATCACTTCCCTTTATTGCGTAAATAAAATGTTTTCTTATCTGAATTGGTAACGGTCATAATATATCTCGTCGTAATTCTCATGAAGGATTGACCGCATTTTATCGTTTCATATTTTTACTGTGATCAGTTTAGTGTGAGAACACTTCTGTGTTAAGTTTCATTGTGAACACAGAAAAGTTTGTGCAAAAAATTAATATATTTTAAGTGAAACTTCGCGTTGGTAAAAATGTTTATCTGACTGTGTTTTTAAATCTGAAGCCTCCAACAATGCCGCTCACAATATTCTTAAGTTTATAAGGTCATAATTCACCTAGAAAAAATTGTCCAAGCAACTTTTTTCACTTTCAAGAGATCGGCGTCTAGAGGGTTAATACTTAATAATAGGCATACAAAATCTACGCCACTTCTTCAACTGAGCGTATTTTCTTTTTTTTTTTTGCACAAAATCCAACTTGTATACAATTTACCCTGTTTTTTTTTTCTGTGTAACACAGAATTGCCTCGTTCTTATATTGTATAGAGGAAAAAAGGATATGCAATCAGATTTTTCCTCCTTCGTTTGACATTTTTTGGTGGAGTTAAGCTCCCCTTAAAAGTACCAAGTTGCCATTGCGCCAATGCTGCACTTCAGAGCTCAGCTATGAAGATTCCAGTTGAGTTACCGGCTATGAGCAGCTTGTATATCTCAATGAACGCCCTTGACCAGGCGCTAGAGTATGTTTTGACTTAAGTCTTGATTATTATTTTGGTAACATGCTCAGAACTAAAGCAGCAATTTAGCTTATTTCCCACCGCCTCGTCTGCCTCTGGGTTGTTTGATCCGCTCCTTGGGCTGTTTTATATTAAGTTGCACGCCACAGGAGTCTTTAAGCTCTGCAAACTAGGGTTCGGCGGAAACAATGTACAGAATCACTCCTTACTCCATTCTATTCCATTCATGATTTCGTACCATATGTGATAACGGAAAAATTATTTAATATTACCCGAACATATCCGCAGTTGAAAGAAGTTCTTAATCCGACCGAGTATTAGAAGCTTCCGTAAATGAGAATTTAATTTAGTAGCTCTGCGGTAACTGCCGATGTGGCATACATGAGACTTGCTTCTGCCCCTGTTCTGCTGTGACGTTTCTTTTCCCTGTTCCTGATATATGCCAGGTTCGGCAGCCAGCGTCCTTCTGACAAATCTGTCAAACTTACATAAGTTTTGTTTTTTTTTTTTGTTTTTTGAGCTTAATTCCGTTGAGTTTTAGCCAACTGCAGCTTACTCACTATGGCTTGGTATGGCCTCAGTTGAAGTGTTTGTCTACTTTATATCTCTGGTATGTAGAGTGGGTGTGAGGATTTGTGGGTTGGGCGAGTTGACTAGTGGCGGGCGGTGGTTGCGAATGAACTTCGAGAGGCGTGTAGATAATCCGACTTTGATTAAGTAATTTCTCGTTATAATACTTTGGTGTCGAAAGCCGCTCACGCTGATTGTTTATTTAATCAGGGGATGATTAGTCTGCAGTTTAACTTGCAGTGCTCGAAATTATATGGAATCGTCGCCATTGTTTACAATGGGTTTAATAAGCAGCTGCAGCACTCTGAGGGGGCGTCGTATAAGTGCATTGTTTATTTATTTTTAAAAGAGCCTCATAAACTGAGCTATTTTTTAATTGCAGTTTTTGAGGAAATGATTTTGGAAATCTTTTGTTGTAATGTCGCACATGTCACAATTTGTGCAGAAGAAAAAACTATTACCTGCGGAACCATCTATAACTTTTGTTTATTTTTATATGGAGCATTCGGCACTCTGCAGGCGTTAACAAAGTTTAAAGGATATAAATATCTTTGTGAATATTTCCATACTTGACTTTGCCATTGTTTTAGAAATTATAGTAATTATACAGCAATTGAAAGGCTTATTCTTCTTTCAATACCAATTTTAATCAATTACCACAATTTTTCATAGTTCATGTTCATAGTTTCATCTCAAAGTATTTCATAGTTAATTCGAGATATACATACATACAAGTCAAAGAGTTTAAACATTTCCTACACCAACCGATTTTTATGTATTCCACTCACGTTCGTGAAAGAAACGTTTTTGATATGGAAAAATATATTGTGTCCCACACGAACGATAGTGCTCTTTTTGGACTACATAAGGATGTGACAAATATACGTACATAAAATAGTTTGTTCTACCTGACGGATCATCGCATAGCCCAAAACACAAGACCTTGCTTGATGACATTGGTAGTTGTGGTAATAGATGTTAGTTATGCCGATATTATCGAGTTTCGGAGGATCTTTGAAAGAATGCAATGGTCGGAAAATGTTGCAATAAGAAGTTGCGTTACAGAAGGAGAGGTCAACAGTTTTGTACATTAAGTGACAAATAGTCGCAGTCATTATAAATATTCCTTCCTGGTTATTTGACTGGTGTGGATAGTATTGAAGCGCTTTTAGTAGGCTTGGGCATTTTAGTTCACCACAAAGATCGCTCTTTTTAGTTCAATCGTAACATATGTAATGAACTAGTTCGTTAATTTAGTTCGTTTGTTCTTTTTGTTCGTTGCATGTTATAGTTCGTTTGTTCTTTTAGTCCATTAGTTCTTTTAGTTCGTTCGTTATTTTAGTTTGCTAGTTCTTTCAGTTCGTTTGGACAAACCAAGGGCTCAAACCATAGCTTAGTAAATTTAGTTGTTTTTGCTCTCGTTTGTTTTGTTCCTATTCGCTGCAAAATTGATTGAACTAAAATAACGAAAATACTGAACTAGTTCGTTCAACTACCCAAGCCTAGTTTTTCGCAAGTGGAACCTTTAGCTTAAAGTACACCTACATTGATCGCTGTGATGTTGCGCAGCTGGACAAACGAGTGGGAATACTAATATATTGTCAGAGATTTTAGATCACTCATCGCACTAAGATTTTCACCTAAAGGCTACGAAAGGATAGCTCTGTATAGATGGCAAAATGTTCTTCCAGAAAGCTATTTCAGAATGTTTACAAATTTTGCCAATTTCGGGAATGTAAGTAAAAGTTTGTAGACATGGACATTCTTCCAATATTACAAAGGCAAACATTTCTATAACTGCCTTTTACAATCATTTTTTCGTTACACAAAATAATTTATATTTTAGAAAGAAAATATGCTTCTCAGGTTAACAGGCATTCTATTTAAAACTAACTTTTATATAATCCATATAATCTGATCTATGAAATAAACACTGATGAATAACAATTTTGTTTAGTTTTATCCAAATTTGAATTTAGTCCTTTTTAATTACAGAATATTTCGAAAGCCATGGAATTACTACATCTACACAATTAAAATATTTATCCTCATTACATATCATTGGTGTTGGTTATTTATTTTATTTTTTTTTTTTAAATAAGTCGCGATTTCTTGAGCTCCATAATGGTCGTGTGTGTGTTTGAAATTTTTCTACCTTCAAAGCTTCAAAGAGTTTTTCTCATTAGAAAATTAAAAAAAGCAGGATCCAGCACTAACGGAAACATGTTTTCTTTCAATTTGTACTCATTAAACCGAGCGTGAATTATTAACAAAACAATTTATTTTCAAGGATATCTCAGAGCAATTGCATGCATTATGCTTCTGTGTACATTGCACTTTGCTGACACATACAAAAAGCATTCAGGTTGTTTACTGTTTTGAATGCGATATTAAAAACATGGCATTTAGAAAACATTATTTATAAAACATAACCTAAAAATGGCAAATGCAACATGGGGAAAGAAGCTTGATCTAAAACCGTCCTTTTGCAGCAAGCAGCAGGAGGCGTAAGAGCTTCAGCTTCATCGAGACCACATTGCTACCCAACAGTATAGTTTGCAAGTCATTAAAAGCAAACAAACCTTCAAGAGGCTCTATTGACAGAGGCTGCCACAATGGGTGCCACGCCTAATTTGTTCGAGCAGTTCGTCGTGCATACGTGTGTGTATATACCTATATGTATGTAACTGCGTATGTTGTGTTTGTCCGCTGGCATTTGTAATTAATTGAAGCAGCTTCTCGTCTCTCTACCGAATTGCACTGGAGACGGTCGGTTGGTTTGGATGTTCAAACAGCAAGTTGGCTGAAACGCTGGTAAACAGTTGTTACCAAAGCAAACAGCAAGCGCCAGAAAATTGAAAAACCGCAAAGGACATACATAATAACTTAGGCTTTTTGATCAGCTGCAGAGGAGTCAAGAGTGCAAATAAGGGTATAAAATCGTCAAAACAGATTTGCAATATTATCAACAGCATCTGAAACATGCAAAGACGCTGGTTTTTGCATGGGTTGCAAAGGATTAAAATCATAATAATATGGTGTCGAGGAGAGGCGAGTAATGCGTTTTTTTGTAGGTCTCGAATTGCAGATGTTTATGAACAAACAAATCAGAAAAACATTAAAATAAACAAAGTAAATAAGTGAAAATTAATAAATTTTTAAGATGGTAGTTATTTAAATGCCTGAATATTATGTGTTTTAATTCAAAAACCCATTGTATATACTCGTACTGAACCGTTTTTGCGAAAAGTAAGAGTTCTTTTTTTTTTGTTTTTGTTTTTGTTTGCTAGGTTTCTATGGATTGTGTGAAGGAGATAATAGTTTGAAAAATTAATAAATTAATTCACACGGGTTCAATGTCTGAAATTTCTCCAACAGTGTATTATGATAACCCTTCACCCTTTTCTTCACTCTTATTTACACGTTTTTTAACAGCTGTAGCTATAATCAGCTGTCAACTTTTCATTAAGTCTTGATAAAGATTTTTCTTAGTAAATTTCTAATAAAGTAGATACAATGCCTTTGAGAGGACTGACTTTAATTGAACGGAAGTCGATTCTTTTTAAGTTTTGATATTTTTATTATTATCGCGATTAGAAAATTGCTCGTCTCTTTAAAAAAATTGACAAATACTGTCTTGGTCCTGAATATAACAAAACAGTTGGAAAAGACCACATCTCTTTTTCTGATATAATCATATAACTACCTCTTTTTATTACAATATCCAATCTCTCAAAAATGGTGGGAAATAAGCCATCATTTCAGCAAATTGTTTGCTGTTAAAAGCCAATCCTTTCAGCCCTCAGTCGGATCTCAGAGAAAACGGTTGGTTGGTCGGAGTTTATCAACGACTTTGTGCGCTCATCCAATGTGCAAACAATTCCCAAGCATCAACGCTTTGATCTTGTCTTTGTTGTATTCGTGTATTTGTCGCTCAACAACCAATATGATGATGCTTACCGATGTCACCGTCAGTATCGTTAACGTGTCTAGTTGCGACTTTGTTTTTTTTTTGCGCTGCAGTTCACTTTGATGTAACAGTTTTAATTTCCTTTGTTTTTGCAAATTTCCCTTTAACAGTAGGCAGCATTTCCGCTTTGGGCGTCAGATAGGGAAATGAACTGAATGAACTGCAAAGCTAGCAAATGAAAGAACGCCTCTGGCTTTAATCAGTTACAATTACAATTGAACTAATTTATTCGATGAAGAATTATCGCCTGTAAGAGGATTGACTTGCATAGAGCATTTGAAGTTGTTTCTTTTTAAGTATTAATTAATTTATTATTTGTTGCGTAAACACCTTGTTGTTTAATTATGCTATGCACTCAATTGTTGCTGCATCTACATCTGCAATGCTTTTAATGGACCACTTGTGCCACTTGACGCCTATTTCTTAGAAAGATTAAACCTTATTCATGCTTCGCATGACTAATGCCCTCAAGGATCTCACATATTCTCCTAATTATCTACACTTTGGGTTAATATAGCTGAACTGCAGCTCTTGAGAGTCGCTAGTTTTCAGCAAAGAAAACAGTTTGAAGCCCCTGAAACAAACAGCAATAACAACAACAACGAAACACCGCATACGTACGATTTCCTTTGACGCCACGGTTTTCGTTGTATAAGGACACAAGGTAAAAACAAAGAGAAAAGAAAACTACTTCAAGCGACAGATCTCATAATGCGAAAATGTTTTAATTACTCATTGGAGTCCTTTTGAGGATGCATGCAGCAGCGTCAAGCATTTTAGCACACACACATACACACACTGCCACTAACACAAACAACACTTTGACGCTTTGTCAAGCACGAAGAAAGGTGAAAAAAGCATTAAAATTAGAAAAGTTGGTTCTCTTCCTTAATTTTTTTTCATTTTTTATTTTTTTTTATTTTTGTCATAATGAGTTTTTTGTTGCAGTACAGTTCGCACTCGATTTTTAAAACCCCAAACTGTAGTAAAGGGTTACTTTTTTAGGTTATTTTATTCATTAAATCCGAATCACCGCGTCAGTCTTCAACACGCACGTCTCTTTGCTCAATAAATTCTTTTTACCATACAGCCAAAAATTTTCTTGTATCTTACATCAATCAGGCTTTCGTCTTGACCGCGTTTTTTCATCTCGCCTTTTCCTCTGACCCTGTTGACTTTGTCAGACAAAACATTTTGTTATGGATTGTATGAAATTGGACATCAGCTTAATTTGTATCAGCTTAATATGACCTTCATGAAACGCAGAATATTCTTGTTCAAGTTCCTAGTACCATTGTTGCTTCTTAGTGTCTTAACTATTGCCCAGGATTGAGTTTTAAACTTCTGGAATTTTTAAAGACTTAAAACTTCGTCCGATTAAAGCCGTCAAGGAAACAAAATATTTTTTTATTACTTAAACTTACATTGGATTACAGATGTCTACTATGTACAATCTCTAGAATCCTTTAGCTCTGTGACCTTCCTTAAAAAAAGTACTCGGATGTGTACAAAGTTTTTATCACAGCTTCTTATATTTTCACTCTGACTACAATATCATTCTTGATAGCATTTTGTGCTTCAAACTGTTTTTGCATTTTTCAAACATGTCTTCTTCTGACTTGGCTATAAAAACTTCATTGTTCTCAGGCATGTTGAACTTGTATCTGGCACCAACACAAGTAGTGATGATATTTCGCAATATAGTCTTAATACCCTTACTTACTTACTTATCTGGCGCTTACAAACGTAGGTCGGTTTTGGCCTCGTATAAGAAATCGCGCCAGACATTTCTGTTCTGCGCTTGCTGGCGCCAGTTGGAACCACCAAGCGTGGTCAGGTTATCCATCACCTGATCCTTCCAACGAAGATGTGGGCGTCCTCTTCTGCGTTGACCACCACCGGGCACCGAATTGAATATTTTTTCACTGAAGCGTCGTTTTCCATTCGCTCAACACGACCTCGCCAGCGGAGCCGTTCGATTTTAATGCACTTAACTATGTCGATGTCAGCGTACAGCTCATACAGCTCGTGGTTCCATCGAATTCGGTACTCGCCATTGATGCAGATTGGACCGAAGATTTTACGAAGGATCTTTCTCTCGAAGGCTCCCAAAGTCTTTTCATCAGAACTGCTCAACGTCCAGGTTTGTGCTGGATAAATAAGGAGGGGCATGATTAGTGACTTATAGAGCGTGAGTTTTGTTCGTCGAGAGAGGGCTCTTCTTCTCAATTGCCTACTTAGCCCAAAGTAACATCTGTTGGCAAGAGTTATCCTTCGTTTTATCTCAATACTGACATCGTTGAAAGAGTTAATGCTGGATCCCAGGTGGACGAAGTCCTTAACAACCTTGAAGGAGATGTTGTCAACAGTGACGTGGTTTCCAAGACGCTGCGACTGTTTATTTTTTGGCACTAGGTATTTCGTCTTATCTGCATTCACTGCAAAACCCATTCGACTCGACTCTTTCGCTAACCTGGAGTATGCTGCACTGACTTTGCGCGTATTATGGCCAATAATATCGATATCATCAGCATACGCCAGCAGCATAATTCTTTTGTAGAATATCGTGCCACTGCGTTTCAAATCAGCAGCTCGGATGATCTTCTCCATCATCAGGTTGAAAAAGTAGCACGATAAGGCATCACCATTAACACCCAGGCTGATCAAATACTACTCGATTTTCTCGTTTGACATCTGACTTACAGATAGTAAATTCTCAGCAACTCAAAACAAATACAATGCGTTTCGTATTGGGAGAGAGTTTATATCGCCATCCTTTCTCACGCTCATCTCGAAATTTCCACTTGCACGTTCGATGCGTTCTTTCATGTCTGCCATATTTTTTCACTTTGAGCTATGAACCTTTTTTTTTGCTTAACAACTCATGGGCTGTGTTCTCTATGCGAACATATTGCCACAGCTTCATTTTATGGAAACTTATTATTGGAAGATATGTTTCCTGAAGTCTTTTTTAGACTTTGGTCGATAGTAGTCCAACATTTTTTCAAGCTCCTGAGATGTGGTCACAATGTGCGGTACATAATCTTCAGCTGAGCTATTTACAACAAAGTGGGTCAACCCTCTATGGAAAAAATAAAATTTGCGAAGACCGCCCTTTATTTGAAAGGTTATGTTGAGAGGGTTTAGTATCAAAAAATTTTTTAAATATACACAAAAACTGGCCAAAACGGTATTTTTTAACTAAGTTCAAAAGTTATTAGAACGAACAATTTTCCTCATTGAGACTTATCCAACGACATGCTTTCTTTACGGTCGATTAAAAACTGGTGAAGTTGTATAAAAAAATACTATTTTGGGTCCATATAAAAAATTTATTTTTATGGTTCTAAAACCCTCTCAACAAGCTTTCAAATGAGGCGGTCTTTGCAAACATTTTTTGGTGACCTATCTTAATGTACTTGTAGAAAGTAAAATCCTATAGAATTGGTCTAGAAATAAAATATCGCACTGTAGGTTTTTTTTATAAAAAAAAAGCTTTTAAAAAGCAAGAAGCCACCCTAACTATATGAAAATCCTCTTCTCGCTTGAAGACTGTTCTAGGTAAGAATCTGAGTGTGAACTTTAAAAGTAAAGTGCTGCTGCATTATGGGAGATTTTTGTTGTTGTTTGTGCTTGATTATTGGTTGTTTTTTTTTTTCTTATTTTTCTATAACGCAATATGACAATGGACTAGGCCATGTGTAAGTGGATGCGAGCTGCCTGCTCCTGCGGGTTTAAGGTACTTATCGTGTTTCTAAGTGTGTAGGTGAAGAATCTCGTACCGAATGCTTGTTGCCTAAAGCATTTGCGTTATCACAAAACACGCTAAGCAGCACAGTAGTTAATGCAGAGGCTTGCTTCACTCCTCGTCCTGGTAAATGAGAGGACAATAAGCGCTGCAATTAATTATTCTAAACCCGTTTAGTTCATTTTCAAAGTAAAACACTTTTCATCTCTTCACTTCTCTTTGAGGCTCTTCATTAGCGAAGGTAAGTCGCAGAATTAGATGTACGAAGTGAACCCCCGTTGGTAACTGAAAACAATAGATGAAGTGTATGCAGTTTGCGAAAACATTTTTCTGGGGTCATGTTTTCACTGCGTGCAACCCACCCAATCAGTTGCTGATCCCAAGACGCCGCAGTCGCAATGCGGAAGGTCCTAATGAATTGGTATTTAATTAATAGTTTTTCCCTGACAAAGTTTCCCTATTTTCCGGCTGAGCTTGGTTGGCCACCCGCGTGATTTGTACACCACATGTGGCACATGTTGACCTAATGAAGCGCTTGAGCTGCTAAATAATAGGGCAATGCCAACAAAATCAAACACAACAACAGTAAAAACCAACATATAGCAAGAAGCAACAGCTTCGGCTACGGTACCGGAAATCAAATTGAAATTAACGTCTACGTCGATTTGGTTCACTACATTTGGGACTCTACTCTCTTGGGTTAATAATTTGATTGGAATTTGATGAGGGGCGTTTAACAGCACGCCCACACACGTGGTATTGCGATGTTTTGGTTTTTGGTGGATTTCACTGAAACTACCCTTGCTACATTGATAAAGGACAAAATTTTTTTCGAAAATTTTATGGGAACTCTTAAAGGGTCTGGGGCTTTATTTTTGGCCATGTCGCTGTTGAACAATGTGCGTAATCATACGTGCAGACAGAGTTGTGCTCTTCGCGGCTCTTGATATAATAATTGAACTCGTTGTTCGACGGTTCTTGAAGCCCCTTTCGTGGCTAAAACAGAGCAGCTCATCAAGAGTGGAAACTGACGATTGCGAGCTTATGTCAAAATATTCAACGACTTCTGCAGTTAAGATGGAATGATTTTCGATGGAATGATTTGGTGTGGATGTAAAATTTATTATGAAAGCGTCCTTTTTTCCAACATGTTGAAGGGAAGCAGAAATCTCAATGGACTTAATTAAACTATAGAGTTTGTTTCACAATCAAAATCAAAATCAAAATCAAAATCAAAATCAAAATCAAAATCAAAATCAAAATCAAAATCAAAATCAAAATCAAAATCAAAATCAAAATCAAAATCAAAATCAAAATCAAAATCAAAATCAAAATCAAAATCGAAATCGAAATTGAAATCAGAATCGAAATCAAAATCGAAATTGAAATCAAAATCAAAATCAATATCAAAATCCTTGGAATGTTTGATTCCTAAAATTGGCATTGATTGACATTGACATGATTCACGCTCTTTAACGCGTTTGGCTACGGCTGCCAAAAAAGTTACAAGCCCAAAGTTACATTTGTATTTTTGGACACTCATTTCTCTTCAGTACCGAAAAATTTTGATGTGATTTAAAAGGTGACACCGTCTTTATTTTAGACAACCATCCGAAGTACAAAGCCAAAATTATGATTAAATGTTTTCTGGAGAGCTTTATTCTGTTTCTGAAATGGGAACTTACTCATTCTGGACCGCAATACGTTTATGATGGCTGAATATGATAAAAAAGCTAAAATCGGTATTTTGCAAAATTTATGAACTAAAGAATATCTAGTAATATAAATTTTTAAAAGTAAAATATTTCAACAATTTCAAAGTTTTCAATTTTCATTTATCTTATTCGACTAATAAATAGTAATGTTATGTTATTAGGACTGTCCGAGTAATAGAGAGTAATTTAATGATCTTTATCATGAGAAACTTGCCAAAAATACGGAAACGATTCCAAGTTTCAAGAACACCTGTTGTTTTATAACAATTCAAATTAATTAAGTATTGTATTGGCTAGTTTGTTTATTTTAAAAAAAATGGAAAATTCAAAGTAGTTGCAAGTGAATTTTTCGAAGAACTGGAATCATCTGATAGCAGTATATTTAAAAGATATACGCCAAAAGTTTCATTTGGGTTAATTTAACGTTAACAAACGTATTATGCCTTTGACAATCAGCTGTTTAAAGTGCTAGAATCGTGCTAGAAGAAATTTTTTCAAGTAAAGTTCAAGTAATAGAGAGCCCAATTTTGCTTGTTCTTTTTCTCTCTCGTGCTGAAAACAGATGTACAGAAACGATTTCGAGTAACTTCAAGTTACTTGAAGTGAGAACGAAAACAGACCTATTATGTTATGATCAGGCAAGAGGATTTTTTTTTTGTACAAAAATTGCAACTGATCCTTGTTCGAATACGCTGACTTTTCAGGTGTTGCCAATATGCTTGTTCATTTCCTCTTTACCAAGAAACTTATGACACTCAATTTATTAATGTATGTATTTGTTTTGTACAAGATGGAAAAAAATACACAAACAAAAATTAACGAATGTTTGGCTAAAATCTTGCCGTTTGGCAACGACAAAAGGCATAAGAAGAATAAAAAACGATGCGTCACATCCATCATTATGAGAGTACCTCACGAATGTACGACCTCTGTTCGTTAAAGTACTTTTATCTTACTTTCTTGCTATACCTTAAGTTAAGGGTCTTTGAAATTTCGATCAATCCTTGGAATTCGTTCTGTAGGTAGAAACCTACAATCAATATCTTCTTAGACATATTGTAATATGCACTTGTATGATTTTGCTGCTTTTTTAATGAATGATGCATTAGTTCTTTAAACCATGATTTGTCTGCTTGTTAAATGTTTAGTGTTCATTGTTGGGTTGTTGTTTTCATAATGATGTTTTATTTGTTTATCTTACTTCAGTATTGCATGCTTCATTACCACGGCCCATCATATTATTACTCAAGGACTAACTTTTGTTAATTAGTCCTTAACATTTAACACGTACAAAAACATATTTAACTTTCCGGATTTTAGCAACAAACCATGCACGCCAAAGTAAACAATGCTCGCATCCCAATTCGTTGCCAACATATGTCAAAGCAAAAGTTGGGCAATTTTTTTCCAGAGATTCAGTCATAAAAATTCAAAACTTTGGCCATTGCTCGGAGACGCGTTAGAGCAAAAGTTTGGAAAGCTTCGCTCGTTTTGCATTTATTTACTAGGTTTAAGTAGCTTGCTATGGAACATATGAGTTTGTGCGTGTGGGTGAATATTGATCGTGCTTATAATAGTGTGCATAGCGAGAGCTCTTGAGCAACACAATTTTTCAATTCATACTCCGTCATAGTTTAGCCCTGTAAGCAAAAAGCTTATGAAAGTCTGGGTGGAGTGGGCCTTTAAACTTTTGAAATATTGCACCATTGTGAAAAAACTTCCACCCATATGTTTAACGATTCAAATTTATTGATATTGATATACATTTTACTCGTTCGCTTCAGGAAACATTGTTCAAACCTTATTTCTTGAATATATCAAATTATATCAAGTTTGCTTAAATTTTCAAATCGAATACACAAAAGGTGCAAATCACTTAATTGCTAGAAAAATACACAAAACCACTTTCCAAACTAGCAGGAGTTTCTCAAAGCTCAATATTGATTAGGCTATAATTTTTCAATTCAATGAATCAGAATCGTTTATTTTTATATTCAAGAAAAGTGAAATAAGAAAAATATGAAATACAACTCGTAATACCAAAGATTAAACCACAATAAGGGGAATGCCTTACCAGGCAACTCCTACTGTTTCAAGTCCTCCTCAAGTAATGGCGGAAGCGCAGTGCGCTGTGAAGTTTGATCCTGAAATTACGTTTATTTGTTTGTCTGGTAGAAGTCCTTGAGGTGCCAGGCTTATATCTGTATTTGTTTGTATATTTGTTGCTTTTTTCTGTTTAGTGCAGTTTGACTTTCGTTATTCGCATCGCTCAACAAACAACAACTTTTAAATTTTTTATTGTGGAGTTTTTTAAGCACCGCAAATAGATTTGAATACTCAGAGTAAGAGTCTGGCAGTCGTTGTGTAGTGAAGTAACCTTTCAGGTCCTTCAGCTGTAATCATGACACACAGCATTCATTCCGTTTCGTCGCGTACTTCGAGCCATCCTGCTGCGATAAGATGAGGGAGAAATTTTGTTGTTCGGGAGCTCAATCTGAGCTATGTACGATGCAGAGTAGAGTACTTGGTGAGCCTTCGGCTTATCCGTTGGAACGGAAGAAATTTGCTGGAATACTCCACAGCATCCGCGGTAAATGCTTCACTGAATATTCTTAATGATGAACTTGCTAGATGCATGAAAGAGATGTTGGTAGGGGGGACTGGGGCGGCTAATGCTATGTTGAGGTCTCATTGAACAAAGTTTTCTAGTGTGTTATTCTAGAATGTATTTTATGTTAAAAACTTTATTATTGTTGAATCGTTAGCTACGATAATATAGATGTTTCTTCTCAAATATAATTCCAGTGATGTATGATTGTTAATAGGTTAAAGGTTTTTTTTTATGATGCGTGTACATTCAAGTAACATCAGTAGGTATGATCAATAGCCATACCGCACTATGTTGTCATATAACTGAAAGTAAACTCAAGTAAATCATAATATCGGGAGTACTGTACATTTTGACGGTGCTGATGACTATTGTTTGATTGATTGATATGCCATACAATTTTCCACATTCCGCGCGACTTGATCGATATGGATATTTGTACATTTACTTTTTAAAAAAATGCTATAATTTTTGAAAGAAGAGTCCAAGCATAGTAAAAATTAAGGAATTTTCTATATCCTCCGTTTTTATTCTCCGAAATTGTAAGATTTATTTATAACAAAGTAAGCATTTGATTTCTTTTTACCTCCACGAGTACTGCCTCAGATGTACACTTACTTTTTCGCTCTTTTGTAAAGCGGTGTTGTAGGTATAGAAGATATATAATTACATTCTTAATCAGTCTCATCTCTAAGTCACTTTAGCTATTGATTTAGCTATATTAGTTTCAGATCTACCCATATCATAATGATACATCGATAAATAAGTTAAAAAACATAAATATAGAAAATAGTCTAAATCGAATAAAAAACACGACAACTCGTATTATCTCCCATACAAAGTGAATTCGTCAAACCGGTGAAATCTCTTTTAATTCAACGGAGAATAGTCGAATGATTTTTAAAATTTTACATTTAATAAAGCGTAACTTCACCTACATCCCATATGATGTGATGTCATCTTAATAATACAAGTTTCATAAATACTCAAATCTATGTATTCCTTTAATATATTGCACATAAGCCTTACAAGTTTATAATACTTTTATGTTTAAATGTTCCATTCTTAGGAATTGTCAATACTAATTAAACTTTGTTTTTGAATGAATCATTAAATTACAAATAATATTACAAATTTCAAATTTCAAATTACAAATTACAAATTACAAATTACAAATTACAAATTGCAAATTACAAATTACAAATTATAAATCACAAATTACCATTACAAATTACAAATTACAAATTACAAATTACAAATTACAAATTACAAATTACATATTACAAATTACAAATTACAAACTACAAATTATAAATAGCAAATTACAAATTACAAATTACAAACTACAAATTACAAACTACAAATTATAAATTGCAAATTTCAAATTACAAATTAAAAATTACAAATTACAAATTACAAATAACAAATTGTAAATTAAAAATTACAAATTACAAATTACAAACTACAAATTACAGATTACAAATTACAAATTGCAAATTACGAATTACAAATTACAAATCACAAATCACAAATCACAAATTACAAATTACAAATTACAAATTAAAAACTACAAATTACAAACTACAAATTGCAAATTACGAATTACAAATTACAAATTACAAATCACAAATCACAAATCACAAATCACAAATTACAAATTACAAATTAAAAATCACAAATCACAAATCACAAATTACAAATTACAAATTAAAAACTACAAATTACAAACTACAAATTATAAATTGCAAATAACAAATTACAAATTATAAATTACAAATAACAAATTACAAATTACAAATTACAAATTATAAATTACAAATTGCACATTAAAAATTACAAATTACAAATTACAACTTACAAATTATAAATTACAAATTACAAATTACAAATTACAAATTACAAATTACAAATTACAAATTACAAATTACAAATTACAAATTACAAATTACAAATTACAAATTACATATTACAAATTACAAATTACAAATTACAAATTATAAATAGCAAATTACAAATTACAAATTACAAACTACAAATTACAAACTACAAATTATAAATTGCAAATTTCAAATTAAAAATTACAAATTACAAATTACAAATTACAAATTACATATTACAAATTACAAATTACAAATTACAAATTACAAATTACAAATTACAAATTACAAATTACAAATTACAAATTACAAATTACAAATTACAAATTACAAATTACAAATTACAAATTACAAATTACAAATTACAAATTACAAATTACAAATTACAAATTACAAATTACAAATTGCAAATTACAAATTACAAATTGCAAATTACGAATTACAAATTACAAATCACAAATTACAAATTACAAACTACAAATTATAAATTGCAAATTTCAAATTACAAATTAAAAATTACAAATTACAAATTACAAATTACAAATTACAAATTACAAATTACAAATTACAAATTACAAATTACAAATTACAAATTACAAATTACAAATTACAAATTACAAATTACAAATTACATATTACAAATTACAAATTACAAATTACAAATTATAAATAGCAAATTACAAATTACAAATTACAAACTACAAATTACAAACTACAAATTATAAATTGCAAATTTCAAATTAAAAATTACAAATTACAAATTACAAATTACAAATTACAAATTACAAATTACAAATTACAAATTACAAATTACAAATTACAAATTACAAATTACAAATTACAAATTACAAATTACAAATTACAAATTACAAATTACAAATTTCAAATTACAAATTACAAATTACAAATTACAAATTACAAATTACAAATTACAAACTGCAAATTACGAATTACAAATTACAAATCACAAATCACAAATCACAAATTAAAAATTACAAATTACAAATTACAAATTACAAATTACAAATAACAAATTGTAAATTAAAAATTACAAATTTCAAATTACAAATTACAAATTACAAATTACAAACTACAAATTACAAATGACAAATTACAAATTACAAATTACAAATTAGAAATTACAAATAACAAATTACAAATTACAAATTACAAATTACAAATTATAAATTACAAATTACAAATTACAAATTACAAATTACAAATTAAACATTACAAATTGCAAATTACGAATTACAAATTACAAATCACAAATCGCACATTACGAATTACAAATTACAAATCACAAATTACAAACTACAAATTATAAATTGCAAATTTCAAATTAAAAATTACAAATTACAAATTACAAATTACAAATTACAAATTATAAATTGCAAATTTCAAATTAAAAATTACAAATTACAAATTACAAATTACAAATTACAAACTACAAATTATAAATTGCAAATTTCAAATTAAAAATTACAAATTACAAATTACAAATTACAAATTACAAATTACAAATTACAAATTACAAATTACAAATTACAAATTACAAATTGCAAATTACGAATTACAAAATACAAATCACAAATCGCACATTACGAATTACAAATTACAAATCACAAATTACAAATTACAAATTACAAATTGCAAATTACGAATTACAAATTACAAATCACAAATTACAAATTACAAATCACAAATTACAAATTACAAATTACAAATTTTAAATTACGAATTACAAATTACAAATCACAAATTACAAATTACAAATTACAAATTACAAATTACAAATTACAAATTGCAAATTACGAATTACAAATTACAAATCACAAATCACAAATCACAAATTACAAATTACAAATTACAAATTAAAAACTACAAATTACAAACTACAAATTGCAAATTACGAATTACAAATTACAAATTACAAATCACAAATCACAAATCACAAATTACAAATTACAAATTACAAATTACAAATCACAAATCACAAATCACAAATTACAAATTACAAATTAAAAACTACAAATTACAAACTACAAATTATAAATTGCAAATAACAAATTACAAATTATAAATTACAAATAACAAATTACAAATTACAAATTACAAATTACAAATTACAAATTACAAATTGCACATTAAAAATTACAAATTACAAATTACAACTTACAAATTATAAATTACAAATTACAAATTACAAATAACAAATTACAAATTACAAATTACAAATTACAAATTACAAATTACAAATTACATATTACAAATTACAAATTACAAATTACAAATTATAAATAGCAAATTACAAATTACAAATTACAAACTACAAATTACAAACTACAAATTATAAATTGCAAATTTCAAATTAAAAATTACAAATTACAAATTACAAATTACAAATTACAAATTACAAATTACAAATTACAAATTACAAATTGCAAATTACAAATTACAAATTGCAAATTACGAATTACAAATTACAAATCACAAATTACAAATTACAAACTACAAATTATAAATTGCAAATTTCAAATTACAAATTAAAAATTACAAATTACAAATTACAAATTACAAATTACAAATTAAAAATTACAAATTACAAATTACAAATTACAAATTACAAATTACAAATTACAAATTACAAATTACAAATTACAAATTACAAATTACAAATTACAAATTACAAATTACAAATTACAAATTACAAATTGCAAATTACGAATTACAAATTACAAATCACAAATCGCACATTACGAATTACAAATTACAAATCACAAATTACAAATTACAAATTACAAATTGCAAATTACGAATTACAAATTACAAATTACAAATTGCAAATTACGAATTACAAATTACAAATCACAAATCGCACATTACGAATTACAAATTACAAATCACAAATTACAAATTACAAATTACAAATTGCAAATTACGAATTACAAATTACAAATCACAAATTACAAATTACAAACTACAAATTATAAATTGCAAATTTCAAATTACAAATTAAAAATTACAAATTACAAATTACAAATTACAAATTACAAATTACAAATTACAAATCAAAAATCACAAATCACAAATTACAAATTGCACATTACAAATTACAAATTACAAATAACAAATTACAAGTAACAAATTATAAATTACAAATTACAAATTACAAATTACAAATTAAAAACTACAAATTACAAACTACAAATTACAAATTACAAATTACAAATTACAAATTACAAATCAAAAATCACAAATCACAAATTACAAATTGCAAATTACGAATTACAAATTACAAATCACAAATTACAAATTACAAACTACAAATTATAAATTGCAAATTTCAAATTACAAATTAAAAACTACAAATTACAAACTACAAATTGCAAATTACGAATTACAAATTACAAATTACAAATCACAAATCACAAATCACAAATTACAAATTACAAATTACAAATTACAAATCACAAATCACAAATCACAAATTACAAATTACAAATTAAAAACTACAAATTACAAACTACAAATTATAAATTGCAAATAACAAATTACAAATTATAAATTACAAATAACAAATTACATATTACAAATTACAAATTACAAATTACAAATTGCACATTAAAAATTACAAATTACAAATTACAACTTACAAATTATAAATTACAAATTACAAATTACAAATAACAAATTACAAATTACAAATTACAAATTACAAATTACAAATTACAAATTACATATTACAAATTACAAATTACAAATTACAAATTATAAATAGCAAATTACAAATTACAAATTACAAACTACAAATTACAAACTACAAATTATAAATTGCAAATTTCAAATTAAAAATTACAAATTACAAATTACAAATTACAAATTACAAATTACAAATTACAAATTACAAATTACAAATTACAAATTACAAATTACAAATTACAAATTACAAATTGCAAATTACAAATTACAAATTGCAAATTACGAATTACAAATTACAAATCACAAATTACAAATTACAAACTACAAATTATAAATTGCAAATTTCAAATTACAAATTAAAAATTACAAATTACAAATTACAAATTACAAATTACAAATTACAAATTACAAATTACAAATTACAAATTACAAATTACAAATTACAAATTACAAATTACAAATTACAAATTACAAATTACAAATTACAAATTACAAATTACAAATTACAAATTACAAATTGCAAATTACGAATTACAAATTACAAATCACAAATCGCACATTACGAATTACAAATTACAAATCACAAATTACAAATTACAAATTACAAATTGCAAATTACGAATTACAAATTACAAATCACAAATTACAAATTACAAACTACAAATTATAAATTGCAAATTTCCAATTACAAATTAAAAATTACAAATTACAAATTACAAATTACAAATTACAAATTACAAATTACAAATTACAAATCAAAAATCACAAATCACAAATTACAAATTGCACATTACAAATTACAAATTACAAATAACAAATTACAAGTAACAAATTATAAATTACAAATTACAAATTACAAATTACAAATTACAAATTACAAATTACAAATTACAAATTACAAATTACAAATTACAAATTACAAATTACAAATTACAAATTGCAAATTACAAATTACAAATTGCAAATTACGAATTACAAATTACAAATCACAAATTACAAATTACAAATTACAAATTACAAATTACAAATTACAAATTACAAATTTCAAATTACAAATTACAAATTACAAATTACAAATTACAAATTACAAATTACAAATTACAAATTACAAACTGCAAATTACGAATTACAAATTACAAATCACAAATCACAATCACAAATTAAAAATTACAAATTACAAATTACAAATTACAAATTACAAATAACAAATTGTAAATTAAAAATTACAAATTTCAAATTACAAATTACAAACTACAAATTATAAATTGCAAATTTCAAATTAAAAATTACAAATTACAAATTACAAATTACAAATTACAAATAACAAATTACAAATTACAAATTACAAATTACAAATTACAAATTACAAATTACAAATTACAAATTAAAAATTACAAATTACAAATTACAAATTACAAATTACAAATTGTAAATTAAAAATTACAAATTACAAATTACAAATTACAAATTACAAATTACAAATTGCAAATTACAAATTACAAATTACAAATTACAAATTACAAATTACAAATTACAAATTACAAATTACATATTGCAAATTACAAATTACAAATTACAAATTACAAATTATAAATTACAAATTACAAATTACAAATTACAAATTACAAATTACAAATTACAAATTACAAATTACAAATTACAAATTGCAAATTACAAATTACAAATTACAAATTACAAATTACAAACTAAAAATTACAAATTACAAACTACCATTACAAACTACAAATTACAAATTACAAATTACAAATTAAAAATTACAAATTACAAATTACAAATTACAAATTACAAATTACAAATTGTAAATTAAAAATTACAAATTACAAATTACAAATTACAAATTACAAATTACAAATTACAAATTACAAATTACAAATTACAAATTACAAACTGCAAATTACGAATTACAAATTACAAATTACAATTTACAAATTGCAAATTACAAATTACAAATTATAAATTTCAAATTACAAACTAAAAATTACAAATTACAAACTACAATTACAAACTACAAATTACAAATTACAATTGACAAATTACAAATTGCAAATTACAAATTACAAATTACAAATTACAAATTACAAATTACAAATTACAAATTACAAATTACAAATTACAAATTACAAATTACAAATTACAAATTACAAATTACAAATTATAAATTACAAATTACAAATTACAAATTGCAAATTACAAATTACAAATTACAAATTACAAATTACAAATTACAAATTACAAATTACAAATTACAAATTAAAAATTACAAATTACAAATTACAAATTACAAATTACAAATTACTAATAGTAATAGCATAGTAATTACAAATTACAAATTCAAATTACAAATTACAAATTACTAATAGTAATAGTATAGTAATTCAAAGCAATGAAATTGAAAACTTATTCAAGTAATATTTAGTGTACGATATTATTTCCATGCATCAAAGTGTAAGTATAGTTGTTGTCACTTTAAGAGATCTAATGGTATCTTTTGTGGAAATAGATACCTTAAACATTCTTTTTTCTAGCACCGATGGCCGATGCTCGGTTTTTTTAATTTCCATAGAGTGGGAGTAATTGTGCAAAGCTAAGGAATGGGAAGCACTTTCCAATTTTCATTAAAATGACAGGGCAGCCATTATTTCTGGCTCCACGTTGTGATTCTACTTCGGCTGATGATGATGTTGTTTTTGTTGTTATTTTGTTTTGCTGCAGAATATGATGAAATTAAATTGGGGAAACTTTTGATAGCAGCCATCAACATCAACCATCCACAATCACCATCCACAATCATCATCGCGTCACTCGTCTGCTGTTTAAATTCAGATTCAACCTTAAAAATGGGTTGTGGGTGGACGTGGAAATTAAAAATTTCAGTGAAGTGAAAGAACGCCGAGATAAATGAGAAATATAAATATGAAGGCACAAATCTTAAAGTTCAACATTTTTAAAGCATGTAAATGTGTGTTTTAGTAATGGTAGGACGACACGAAACGAATTTTTATGATACAGTTAGAAACTTGATATAAACAACATAGAAACAATATTATCCGAGTAGAGCGCACACTGTGCACATTAAGAGTAAAAAAATCTTTAGATGCGAAACGCGTGGAAGAACAACGCACAAAGATACACGTTTCAAGAACTTTTAATGTTAAATATCAAGGCGCAGCATTTCGAGACGCTATTTTTTGCTCGCCGCTACCGCGCTTACTTGACGATGTCACTTTTGTCAGCAGCAAATAAAATGAATACACACAAATGGCATTTAGCGAGCAACAAAGTTTTGATTAATTGCGAAGGTTCCTGCTGGGCCATCCTCCCATCATCGGCCATTCTCCCAGACGATGGAGGGATGAATGGCAGCGAATGAAGTGCTTTGGCCATTTTGCTTCGCTGCATATCATTAACGTAATCGAAGTTCACTTAAATGAATTAAAGAGGTAGAGAAACTGGGACGTTCGGGCTGCTTCGGCGGATGAAAAATCTGCTTTCGTCCTTCCTTCGTCAGGAACTTCTTCACTTGACCAACTGTTAAAATTTTCAATTTATCTGATTTCTTTGATGAAGTTGTGTTGCAAACGAGTAAATTTAAGTTCCAAACGTCCACACACTTAAATTCTTGCAGAGATTGAAATCTTTTAAACATATTCAGCTCGTATCGAACTGAATGTAGGAAAGAGTTTGGACGCTTGAACGGATTGAGGAATGAAGGAACACACGCTCGGTCGCACGCACATAAAAGCCAAAATCTCTGTCGAATACTTCGGCAGCTGAGTGTGCCGTAATCATTGAAATGCACGCCTTCCGCATGAATAATCAAAACCCATGCGAGCTGCTCGATTTTCAGCAAGTTGATAGATTTGTACGTGGTTCGGAACGACTAGCAAATCTGCAATCGGACAAGGGATCAAAACATTGCCCTTCTCTACCCCTTCCGCGCTGAGCTCAGGAAGCCCAGAATCACAATGTGCTATATTCTAGTTGAGTTAGGTGAGTTGACATCCCTGCGAGTGCGTGTGCAGAAGTTAATTCAGTCGGTGACTCCCAACTCCTGGAATAGCAAAATTATGTTAAATCATCGCCATCGTTATCGCTATCAGCAGAAAAATCTTGGGCACTAGGTGCTATCTTAAGCCCTGAGCAGTTTTTCTGCTCACCCTCGCCTTGTCGCAAACCCGAGTTGGAGAAGATAACTCGAGCGCTGTTGCTTTGAATTCATTGAATTACATGCCAGTGTTTCATGTGGATAGAAGCGCGAAGATTAGATGATTGTTTCAATATGCTACTCATCCTTGTCGCATCGCATTGCCATCAGCGTTGCTGGCATAGTGCTGCTTTCATCAACTCGCTTCTCGCATTTGCGAGCATGTATTTGTATATCCAAATTAAATTATCTTCCAGTACAAGCATTCTCTCCCCTCGGCTTGTAACAGGCGTAACTGTTGTACGCTGGCTTGGTTCGTGTGGGTTGTGGTGCGTGTGTTTCTGGCGTTCAACCCAATCAGATTGTTACCGATATTTAAGGCTGTTGACTGCATTACCGTTGTTTCTGTTGCTACATCGAACGGAATTGAACTCAAGCAGAGATTGTATTCGAATTAATGCGATTTATCCTCGAGCTATGAAATTGAAATTCTGAGCGTATGTCTTATTAGCATATGTCAACAGGGTATTTCGGTTAGCCTCTGGTCCTGCGTTGCAGTGATCGTATCTATGTTGGAAGGCGCATGTCTTTCTGTACGTTAGTAGATGTTGATGTTGTATTTTTGTTTGAAATAACGCCGGCATCTGCTGGCATTATTAACTCAGTTGATAATTTTGTAACGAATTAACTTACAACTGAAATTGAAAAAAAAAGTATTCTCCAATTTATATTCCTGTCATAATTCAATAGATTTTTCGCAATAAATGTCTCGATTCTATTATCGACCACATTAGCTTCGCCATGGATTAATTTTTTAATTTGAGATTCAGATTTATGATCAGTGACCACAGAAACGCTCAGTAATATTTTTCTGAGTTGTTTGGAAACATTTTTTAAGCATCCATCTCGATTTTGTTCATTCGAACATATTTTTGAAATTTCTCATCCTAAAGATCCTATTAAAGTGAATAAATGAAACGTTATAACCTAGTAAGAAATGATCTTCGACTGTGCCGACTGTGACTGAATTTATACTTAGAGAGGACATTAATTGTCAAAGCTCATATTCAAAATTTCCAGTCCATATATTAATTTTTGTAGAATTCAAGGAGATTTTAACGTTGTGATAAAGTCGCTTTGTATGAAGGGTAGGCGTAGTTTTCATCCGATTTGGCTCATTTTCAAACTTGATCTTTATTTAAAAACAAAAGCTTAATTTCGAATCGAATTCGAATTTGAATTTCGTGATGATAGTTTGAAAATTACGGCTGTAATCGTGACCACAGACAGACAGACGGACATGGCTAAATAGGCTCGGGTGGTGATATTAATCAAGAATATATATACAAGGTGGCGCAAAAGTAATCCTCCTATCAGGAAATGCTATAAATTTTGCGATTGGCCCCTAATGTCAGTTCTGTTTTGACATTTGTGTAGTAAACACATGCGAAATACACGTTAATAAACAATGTTAAGCTACACTGCTCCAGAACGCGGAATATTGCTGATTTTAAGATAAGATGATTTTTCATCAAAAATAATCATGAGTGATGAGGACCATTTCCATCTTACCGGGTACGTAAATTAGCAAAATTTACGCTTCTGGGGCACTGAAAATCCGCGTGTAACCCACGAAGAGCCATTACACCCGCTCAAAGTCACTGTATGGTGTGCTGTTTTCGCTGGAGGAGTCATCGGACCTTTTTTCTTCGAAGACGTCGCGGGCCAAACGGTTACTGTGAATGGTGAGCGCTACAGAGCAATGATCAACGAGTTCTTTTTGCCGCAACTTGATGAATTGGGATTGGAAAACTTGTGGTTCCAACAGGACGGTGCAACGGCACACACTGCACGTGCCACAACCGATATGATGAAGGATGCATTTTCCGAGCACTGGCCAGCAAGATCGCCTGATTTGACCGATCCAGACTTCTTTTTGTGGGGCTTTTTGAAGTCGCGGGTTTATGTCAACAAGCCTCAGACTCTTGCAGCTCTTAAAGACAATATCCGTCAAGAATGTGAGGACCTATCGCCGGAAGTTTTGGCCGAAGTGATGGAAAATGCCATAAAAAGGGCTCAAATGACAATCAACTGTGGCGGCGGCCATTTACATGACATCATATTCTCGACTTGATGTAAAAAAAATTAAAAGACCAAGTAAAAATAATCCACAAGAAGAATCAAAGTTTTTCATTTTTTTTTTTTAAATTACAGCCAAAAAACATCGGAAGATTATTTTTGCGCCACCTTGTATCTTCCATACCTATCACGGCTCCTGTGAGACAATTAATATACCCCTTTTATATTTTTTAAAGTGGAGATATAAAAATGTGCGGACAAATTGTCCTTGTAAATTTGCGTAAAGTTTGCGATTGGTCGACGGTAATACAATTGTGCAATGCGACTTAAAAATCATTACTTGGTTGTTGTTTAGCTGGTGATGATAGACTTATTATTAAGCGATGAGTAATTTAATGTAAGAAAAAATAATTTTCTATGGTTTAAGTGTGTGTTACCTATGAATAATACCGTGGAAATTATAATAATACCACAAATATACAGTGGTATCACTGAAACGCATTTATGGCAAAAACGCTATAAGACTAATTAAAAAATTGCCATCGTCACAAACTATTCTTTGCACAGTGTATCCTATGTGAATAAAACCTTAATGAAAAAAATTCTATCTTAAATTCTAAATTTTGACTTTAAATGCAAATATCTCCGTTACTTTACAAAAACTTTATTCACATGTTTTCTGTCAAAAAGTTCAATTACTTATTTCAATTTATTTTTTGAAGTGAAACTTTAGCCTCGATGGATCAATTCGCCGATGAAACACTTCGCCGTGAAACTCTTCGGCGTGTTTTTAACATAGTCTTACGCAAAATTAAATAATTTTAATATAGTATGGGCACAGAAGCTTTTCAACTGTATGTTTCATACATCGAGTAATTATAATATTGTCATAAAAATTTTAAGCATATGGAGCATGTCTTTGATAACATCAACCATATTGAAAACATCAACCTTAAACAAAAAGACATACACTGACTGCTGCTAGATAACAGAGTTGTAATGTACAAGATTTTAAAGTATATTTCAAACTTTTGAGAGTAACAAAAGAATACACAGAGTATATTTCTGTATTGCATTTATTTTCCTTATATCTTTATGTTTTTGATACAAAATTCTAAATATCACATAGTTTTATGATACATATTAACCCTTTCCAGCCGCCCTTAAAGCCCCCCTGTTCAGGTGTAGATAATAAAAATTGACACGGGCCAGCAACTAAGCTGTGTGGTGTTTGAGTGTTATGTTTGAGGAAAAAAAATAAAACTGGAAAAATGATTTTTATTTGTGAGCGTAAAATAAAAATTAAGAAAAAACTTTTATTTCTCAGCGAAAAAAATAAACATTGAGACACTATTTCAAAATCAATTTAACAATATCTCAAAAAGTTGAGGAGCAATTACACGGTGTTACAAAATGAAAACAAATCAAAAAACTTGCCTCGAGACATAGAAGAGGTAGTAGGCCTGGTTGAACATAAGATAACTGCATACTTAGTTTTTTGAATATACCCTCAAAATCGGGATTTGTGGTCAAAAAACCGATTTTAGGTAGGTGCATGTATAGTTTGTTATGTAACTCCGTTATATCTAGCTCAATTTTAAAAATTTAAACATTGATAGAAAGAAGAAAAATATACCCTTAATATAATACATAGACCGTTTTTTTACAAAATGAATTGACAAAGTTACAGGTAAAATCATTTGAAAATTTCTCATTTTTTTTTAATTTTTTCAACTTCAACAACGTTTTGTTACAAAATTTTGTTTTGTGGCACTATTACTTTTAGCAGGATTCTGAAAGCCTGTTAAATTTTGCGTTCAACAAGCTATCATTTACTTCAATTGGCTGAAACACAAATGCACTATCAAATTTTTAGTATTCGTAAAAAAATACAAAAAAATGTTTTTTTTTTTTAAAAATGTTTTTTTGAGCTTTTTCGTTTATATATATTATCATAAAGCTGGTGTATTGCCCGGATGTGACGGAACTGTTTTCAGTTTTTAACCACAAACACGATCCGAATGAATGGCGTTTGTTTATTGAGGGATCTTGCAAGAGTATGATTTATTTAAAAACTTTTTGTGTGATTCTTGATATGTTAAATTCTGATATATGTATGTCGCCGACTTAAAGGCTCTAACAATACTGTTTGGAATGCAAGGTGGATATACCAAGTATCCTTGCATTATTTGCGAATGGGATAGTCATGCGACTAATAAATATAAGCAAAAGGAGTAGCCACTGCGTGCTTCATTTTAAGTTGGCAAAAAATATGTTTTGAATACTCCGCTGGTGCGACCTGAAAATGTAATCCTACCGCGGCCTCGGTAGTCGAGATGGTAGCGTGCTCGACTGCCACCCCAGAGGTCCCGGGTTCGATTCCTGGCCAGGCCATGGTCCTTCGCTTTTAACCTTTCTTAATTTTCTATACTCATTTCTAATTAACTGAAATTAAAAATTCATCAATATTTACGACATGAAGTTGTAGTTGATGGTAGAGAAGTTTGTGGATGAGATTGACTTATAACTTGAATTGACTGAGGTAAAGGCATAACACTTGCGTCTGATTCAAATTCATATGTTTTTTTGGCTTTCCACCACGCTTAGAACATCCTACACGTGTTTCACTTGATTGCCCTTTCCTTCCCACTAATATATCATCCCATTTTGGAACCAAGGCAGACTTGACTGAAAAGGTATTCCACCTCGAACCAAGGCAGACTTCACTGAATAGGAATTCCACCTGAAATCCTTGGTTCAAAGCTAAAAAGAAAAAAAATCTGATTGCAGCGTTTCCTAGGTTAAGTGAGGCCAAAATCAAAGAAAGTATCCTGCACGTTAAAATCTTTTATAAAAGTTATTTATTCATTTCGGTTATTCTAAGGTTTATTTGTGGGCCCACAAATTCGGAAAATTTTCTTGGACACTGATTTCGTTTCTAAATCAAATCCATTTGAAAAAAGAGCTTGGAATAGTTTTATTTCGTTATGCATTTATTTCCTCGGCAACAAGAAGAGTCGAAATTACTTAGATGTTGTAAATGAATTTTTAAGTGCCTACGAAGAAATGGGCTGCAATATGTCAATCGAAATACATTCTTTGCACTCCCATAAAAACTTTTTCCCGAATAGCCTTGGGCAGTTTAGTGATGAACAAGGAGAAAGGTTCCACCAGGAGATGGAAGCTATAGAAACCGGCTTTCAGGGAAAAAATTCCATAAACATACTGGTAGACTACTGCTGGTCCCTAAAACGTGAAATCGATTATAATATATATAAACGAAAAAGGTCAAATAAACATTTTTAGAAAAAAAAAAAAAAAAATTAAAATTTTTTGTATATTATTACAAATACTAAAAATTCGATAGTGCATTTGTATTTCAGCCAATTGAAGTAAATGATAGCTTGTTGAACGCAAAATTTAACAGGCTTTCAGAATCCTGCTAAAAGTAATAGTGCCAAAAAACAAAATTTGTTAACAAAACGTTGTTGAAGTTGAAAAAATTAAAAAAAAATGAGAAATTTTCAAATGATTTTACCTGTAACTTTGTCAATTCATTTTGTAAAAAAACGGTCTATGTATTATATTAAGGGTATATTTTTCTTCTTTCTATCAATGTTTAAATTTTTAAAATTGAGCTAGATATAACGGAGTTACATAACAAACTATACATGCACCTACCTAAAATCGGTTTTTTGACCACAAATCCCGATTTTGAGGGTATATTCAAAAAACTAAGTATGCAGTTATCTTATGTTCAACTAGACCTACAACCTCTACTATGTCTCGAGCCGAGTTTATTTTCACTGTTACACCGTGTTATCTTTGTGATTAAAAATTAAATTTTAAAATTTTACTTTTTTTTTTGGGCAAAATTACTTATAATATTTATTTGATGAAAAAGAAAAGTTCTCCAAAATAATTTGGTTTATATATTGCAAATTTTAACTATTTTACTTTATTAAACATTTACTTTTTTTACAATTTTAAGCTTTTCGATCCTTTTCTTCCTCTATACAAACGTTGAAATAACAGAACCTACCGCGGGCAATACCGCGGGTAACAGGGCAATACCGCGGGTTTCTTTTCTGGGAATTTATTTTTATTGATTTTGAGCCAAGAATTGCGGGTGTTAGACCTATTCAGTCAAGTCTGCCTTGATTTAAAATAGGGAATTGATAGATAAGCAGAAAGTGAAGAGAAAATCAAATAAATTAATAATAGCAATGGCACAGGTTATTGCACCAAGTTGATTTCGTTTCTCCTTTACTTAAAATAAGTGAACACTTGAAATAAGTGGTGTGAAGGAAGGAATTCTTATCCAGAATTCTATGTTTTATTTACGGTTTCTTGAATGCAACATTATTCAACATGTTGAATCAACATTATTTGTGAAGGAAGAAAAATTGTTATATCAATAAATCAAACATTATTTTTCTGTACCAGCAATTTCTAAAATAAATTTTCCAATCTGTAAAATCTTAGGAGAAAACTTATTTTGAAAATATACGTCAAACATGATTTGACAATTGAGCAGATTATTTTCACAATTCTGAAAAAACGTTTTAAGGCTTTTAAATTTTTTGACTAAAGTAATTCTCTCGTCGTCTTATGAAAAGTGTGTAAAAAATTATTAAAGAAAAGATGTTTTTTTTTACTATCTTAGTTATAAACTAAGGCTACAGTGTGGTTCGTAAATTCAGGACTCCGACTTTTGAAAATATTGAAGCTTCAATTCCAAATTTTTATTTTAATCATTTGTAATTTTTAACAGTTTAATTTTTATATAGGTATGTCTCTATAGATGTATAAATATGCTTGTATATATAGATGTATATACAGTGTATTGACGGTATAAATTTGACTCTAATTCCTTTTGACTCCCTTTGACTCCTACCTGTAAATATATATTTTAATTTATGCATTTCCAATTTTTACAACCTTACCACTCTTGTACTGAGTAAATCAGTCATGTCAGTAACCAAATTGTTGAAGCAAATGTGTTTATTTTTCTTGTTCCGTTTATCGAACGAATAAAATAATAGAGGAAGTAATGATCTGGGGGTGCACTTTGTTCTGTAGAAATCAATATTACAGTTCAACAACAATTTTTTAAAAACTTTGTAAGTCAAAAGTTCTAAAAAAGGTGCACGTTCTCAACAGATATTCTGCATTCGCAAATTGGTTTTCGAAAATACACTTCACAAATCTCGAATATTGTCTATATTAAATCTATGGAATTTATAATTTCTTTCCATTCATTCATTTATTTTGTATGGTAACGTTACAGCCTTTTTTTATAACATAGCCAGTCTCAAGTTATTGCAGTTTTGCATTTTTTATTTGAATTGTTTATTTAAACTTTATATTATGCCTCTTCTTTAATTTAATTCCTTCCCTTGAAGAGTAAACTTTACTGCAAACGCTTTACAACATCCAAACTCACTTTCAAAATCCTATAACGGTACATTTCTACGTCTATTTTAGACACTTAAAGCTTCTGAAACATGAGAAATATGAAGAAAATTTATTCTACATTAAAGGAAATAACCCATTTTAACATAATCCACGCCTGCGTATAAATTTTATTTATATATTTACGTGGATAAATCAACTATTTTCCTTAAAACTCGTTTTTTCCGTATTTAAATTTTATCTATATCACACAATGAAGCTTCTGACTTATTCCAAACAGCTGAAATAGCCGACAAGCAGCAACAACATCACACTCTGTTCTTGCAGTTATCAATGAAGTTTTTAGAATTAAGATTCTTGCTTTCGGTTTCCTATAGTTCTCGTTTGGTTTTTGTTACGAAAATTATATAGCCTAAATTTTTAGCCAAGATGCTTCGTAAGTGCGATGGGTGAGCGCATGATACAATTATGTAAGGTAGGGGTGACAACTAGATATTTTCTCATGAGTGTCTTGCACCGACTGTCATTTGCCTGTATATTTTGCTTTTTATTTTCTTGTCTACTTTTCCATTCGCTAATTTATACTATTTTTGACAGTTTGTGCCATGATATAATTATACAAGGTAGGAGTGACAATTTTTTCGTCTTGCACCAACTATCAAAAATAGTATAAACTAGAGAACGAAAAAAGTAAAAAAGAAAAGAGAAAGTAAAATGTACAGGCAAATGACAATTGATTGACGCAGCTCGTGAGAAAATAGCTAGTTGTCAAGGCCACCTGTAATAATTGTATCATAGTTGGTGCAATATGAAAAACTGTCACTCCTACCTTGTATAATTGTGTCATGGGTGAGCGGAGCTCGGTTCCCCACAAAATCTTACCCATCGCACTCACGAAGCATCTTGACTAAACATCTAGGCTATATAATTTTCGTAACAAAAACCAAATGTGAACTATAACAAACCATTAATAAATTTTAATTTTAGTTTAAATATGTTGTTTTTAATTTCAATATTTTTATATAAAGTTTCTTTAAATGCGATAGTTTTATTTTCAAATAGTAAATATTTAAAAAAACTTTCATATTTTTAATATATTTTTTATTAAATCTGTTTAAATATTTTAATATTTTATTTAATTAAAAAGTATTTAAATATTTACGTACTCGATTTATGCAAATGCGTTATTGGTTGAAAAATGACTCCGTTTTAGGATAAATTAAAAAAGTTTATGGATAAATTTAATATTTTTTTCTCTAAGTGTACTAAAATGCACCTCTAAGACAATTTTAGGTTAATGCTTAGTGTACGATTGTAACGTGACAGCCCAAAATTTCTACCTATATACGTGAAAACAATCAAGTGTTTTTAATTATCATGTTGGTACTTAATACACCTCTGAATTCACAACCTTTATATAAACAACACGATTCACTAAAGGCATTAAAAAAATATGTAAAAATATACATTTTAAACTTGGGGAACCCGGGCGTTTAGCTGCACTATTTCCAATTCTTTTTCCATTTCCATGTATTGAGCCAATATTTGGCTATTTAATATAAGCAATGCTTCCTAATCTTTATATTCTATTTTGGTGTATCAGCCAGAAGCGGGAATATCTATAGAAAAACTCTTAAAATAGACAAAACCTCATTGCGAAACATGTCGGCTTGTGCTTCCATAAATAATAAGCCTAGTTGATATAACTAGTTAACGCCGTTTTGCCAAACCTTTGGCTCAGTACTGTATCGTTCTTTGCATAGCAGGATGTTCTATGTATAATTGTATTGAAGTACCAATTCTACTTCCGCTTTTTGAGACTCATCGCGCGCTCTACGTCTCACATATACGCACACAATCCCACATACACAATCTCACACCCACACGCACACACGCACACAATCAGGCAAACAGTGGCATACAAACAATTCAAGTGTTCAAGCAGATACTGGGGAAAAAAACATCGCCATTATCCTTCTTAGCTTAGTGGGCACTTGAGGCGTACTTTAGATACCACTTCTGCGGAACCTATTGTTTTCATGAGTGTAAAAAGTGGGTGAGTGTGTGATTTTTTGTTATTTTAATGTTGAGTGTAACCGAATATTGAAGGATCCCCTTCTATGTGATTTTATTGCGCTTTGAAACGCAACCGGTAACACCGTTTCTAAACAAGGTTCACAAGTTCGAACCTCTCTCTGGTCGATGTTGTTATTGCTTTTCAAGCATTATTTATTGTTAATCGGACCAGCGAAAAGCGAGCTCAAAAGCACTTGGCGGGCTTTACCTGGCTAATAAATTAAATTGGCTGTTGGTTTTCTTTCAATAACTCGTTGAAGTGAGCATTCGTCCAATTAAGACTGTAGTCGCTGTGCTTGTTGGTAGACCGAGCGTTCGACCAATCCCACCGACAAGCATGCGAGTAGCAACGTCGTGTCAACGAAGGCTGGTAAGCATACCGCATTAACGATAACACGTTTTGACGGCCACGTGATGCAAGAGTTTTCAAAGTTCCCTGTTAGCTCATCTTATAATTGCTTGGCTTCTAGTGGTACTGACCATGACTGGCGCCATTGCAGTAGACGAATTGTGATGAAGTTTTCCAAAACAATGAAACCAAGTTTGTTTTTAAGTTCGCAAAAGGGTTTTTTTAACTCCGAGTTTGCTTATTTGCGGTCGTCGCTTTGCGCTTGTACCATTGCTTTTATGACTGCGGATGGCTATTGTAAATATTACGTTAGGACTCTCTTTTCAAACCTCTCTGAATTCCAAGTATTGATTTGTTGCACTTCTGTAACTGAATATTGTACACGAAGTTGCTGAAGAGTAGCCAAACTAGGCGTGTGAGTGTGGGTTGAAGTGGGCTCATGGGGCAATGGTTCAACCGTTCGTTCGCCTCGCTTAATGCTTGCCATGCTATTTGTGTGCTTGCCATGCTCTTAATCCGTTTATCTAACTTCGTACACCGATGGACTTGAAACAGTTTTTATTTTGTTTCGCGTTCGTTCGTACCTTCCTTCCTTCCGGTCCGGTTCGTTCTGTCCGTACGTAGTAGCTCTTCCATTTTAACTAATGCTAGCAACGCCAACGCATGGTAACCCTTCCCCAAATCCAATCTTCTCCTGCTCCTGGTCCTTCAGAACATCCAGTCGACTCAAACAAAATGGCGTCCATAGCATCGTAGTCCTCGTCTTCCTTGAATGTGAATGTTTGTGTTGATGTTTGGCGTGAGACTGTTTCTGCATGAGCATCGAAATTGGGGATGCTGTAAGTTGTTGGTGGTTTTTTTTTTAGTTTGGGGGATGCTTCAGCTTTAAGATTGATTGGCGAATGATCCAAAAAAATGGTTAAGGCTCAACGTAGGCCATTTTGGTAGCATAAAATAGGCTTGATACCAATAAGTTTGCAAAGTGGAGCAAGTGCGCTATATATAAAATTTGTAGACGATTAGTTTGCCAACTCTTAAGTAGGGACTTAATGTGTCGAAGCAAGAAAATTAGTCCACGTCTCCTTGTTACTATTTGCATCCACAGTATGTACACTTATTTGTTATCTCGAAGTGACATGCAGAACATTGCTTGGCATTGTAATCGCAGCATTCGATTAGATGGAGATAAACTTATACCGCTTCAGAAGGCAGACCAATAATTAGTACAATCATTGCGTGCTGATAACGTTGCTGCACATCCGCACGCTGTATGGTTTCTTCCACGCCCACGCCACCAAAACCGCACCCACACAATTTTTGCTTGATTTATGCGCGCATCACTTACGGCCAACCGCACATGAGTGCCCTGTAGCATCCGCACCACTGCACCACCGAGTTTCACTGATGATGAGCGTAATGATTACTTGGCGTGGCACTGACACATCCTCGCCCCAGTCCTTAATTTAAAATACAACAAAATTCATTACCCCGATAAAGTAGATGGTCTGCACGTGTCGAAGACTGTCGCTGTGCGACAGCGAAGAGGAATCTATCTGCACGACAGAACATGACACGTTATGCCAGGGCGAAGCAAGATTTGATAGAAGAATGTCAATCTGAGAGTTTTTTGGACACTCCGCTATTAATAAACGCATAAAAAGCAAACGTCCTAAAAAATATTCGGGTAATTAAATCGTGAAGTGACGAAAACAGCTTCTTTCAGTAGTATTTGACGGAATTTTTCAGCGAAACCCATGCCAATGGCTTTCATTAGCATTATTTACAGCCTCAAAATTTAACCCACCCCGTCATAAAAAATCGATTACGAGGGTGGCTGTACATCCACTGTTTATTTAATAATCATGCTGCTGCCGCTGCTGTTGCTGATTGCGATGATGATGACGCTGAAGATTATGCTGCTGACGTTGTTTATTATAATATTCGAACATGGTGTTGGGGCCCAACAGCGTTCAGTTTCCCCTTTCGTTCGGCAATGATTGATGGATTCTGTGGTTGAGTCGTCTTAAGCGCAATAAATCCTTATTTTCATTCCTGTTTATCATTTTTTTAGTCATGAGAATTTTTAATAAAAACCAAAGCTGTTAGTGTTGTACAGCAGCATTATCATAAACATGATGAGCATGTAAGTAATGGTTTGTTGGCATGCATGGTGTTGCCATACTTTCGTCATCGTGCTGATTTCAATATTCTAATCAGTTGTGGAAATTAAAATAATGTATTCTTAAACAATTCAGGCTTTATGCTTGTCGGATGCCAAGTAATTCTTATTTTGCCAAAAACCGGAACACTTAGGACATCCGCCAAATCTATCTGCATATTCTAAATGGGAGATATAAATGGGTGGAGAAGATGGTTGAGTGGCGTATGTGTAAATTAAAATTGCCAAAAATTGCCACCCTCAACACTTGGTTTATGGACTGAGGATTAATAACAACTTGCGCAAATCGAGTACTTCCTTAGCTTCTTCTGATAAGACTTGCCCGTTTTATAGATACAAATAGCTTTTAATACATCCATGACGGAAGTTACAAAATCTGCAAATTAATTTTTGATGTTTACTTTGCTATGCAGTCAGTTTGAGGCAATTTTTTGGCTTTAAAATTATCCAAGTGTTCCACCTAATCCACAAAGCCTGAATTCAACCCTCTACTCAACTACGCCCCATTTGCAAAGAGGCAAATTTGTTTCCGTTACCGAGAATCCGAGAAATCTTTGCAAATTAGAGAAATACTACTACGACAGCGGGTGGTTAAGGCATTTCGCGCAGCTAATACCACCAGCAAACATGGCAGGCCACACACCATACCAACCAGCACACGTATAAATCATATAGAAAACTCCAACAATGCTGAGACGGGAGTTTTCTTGGATCTTCGAAATTTGTCTTGGCGCATAAATTTATGTGTTACGTGGTGGGGCAAAAAAGGTAAGAGTAGGAAAATACTGTCTAAGAAAACAATGGCGAACGGTGCGCACAGGAAATAGAAGCATGGAAAAGACAAACCCAACTCTGTTGGCCGCCATGATTTATGGCGGGAAAGAATACAAAATCTTCAAAAGTTTGCATGTTTTTCTCGGATTTATGTTTGTAGAAAACCGAAGAAGAAGTGGGAACACGAAAAGAAAACTAAATGAGCAAAATGAAACTTCGTCCAAGACACATCCTGTTTATGATGTGACCCAACATCAAGTTTGTTTTGCAGAAACATTTGTCATCCGCAGAGGTAAATGTATGGGATACATGCGATGTTAAGAGCTATATGGCTTAGCAGCTCTGTTTGTTTTAAATAAACAGAATAGTTTTTGCTGCTGAGTTTATTTTTTTCGAATCGCAGAAAATTCATCGGATCGGGTTTTTTTCTCTTAAAGGTCCTGAGAAAAGGATGCTTTAAAAATTTCATTGTTAAGGAAATTAGGTGGTTTGCTTTTTATTTTCTGCTCCATCTTTTCCAGTAATCAATAATCACATTTCGAACCAAGACATACTTGACTGAATAGTTACATACATAGACTGAAATCCTTGTTACAAGCAAAAAAAAAAAAAAAAACAAATATCCTAATAATTCATCAATATTTGCGATTCAAAAGTTGCAGTTGGTGGCAGAGAAATGTTTGTCGATGAGATTGCTTTATAACTTTAATTGACCAAGGTTAAGGCATAACACTTGCCTAAGATTCAAATTCACATGTGTCTAAGGCTAAGGCACTTGATTGCCCTTTCTTCCCCATTAATCCTGATAAATTGCAAACCAGGGTAAACTTGACTAAATAGGGGAACACCTGAAATCCTTGGTTAAAAACTAAAAACAACTTATATCCAAATCCTTTTTAAGACTCCAAATTCATGGTTAATTTTTTAAATTTGAAAGCTTACATTTATATCTTCCTTTTTGCATATCTTCCTTTTTGCAACTGAGTTTTCGAAGCTGAAGATTTTGAAATATTGACTTTAAAATATTAATAGAATACATTCTGAATAAATTCTTTTCAGAAAATGTTTAATATTCAATGTTCACAACTGTGACGTATCTAGATCTCCAACAGTGAAATGTTTTTCCTTTCAAGCCCACTAAGAGTTAGAAATTATAATTATCAAACATTCCGCAGTCACACACATTTGAGGAAAAAGAAAAATGAAATAAGTCACACACTTTTATACAAAGAAACCTTAGAGCTGTCAATCACGCTTATGTGACTGCGGAATCCAGCTGACACTAAGCAGGAAGACATATAATTACTCCAAAGGTAGCGCACATCAGAAAAACTGTCACTCGGTCTAGACCGATTTGCTTTCAATTAACCCTCACACACGAGAAATCGAACGAGCAAACAGCGTTTAAATATTTTTTCAGCATCTTAAGAGTCCTGAGTCCTTAGGGTAACATCACTCCGCTAAAAGTCATTGCTATGTTAATAGGCTCCCGAATTTTAACATGCGCCTTAACTGTCTTACTAAGTGCAATGCAACGTTTCCTCATAATAAGAAACCGCTGTGGGAAGCGGCCGCGTTAATTGGCCGTTAGTTGCACAGACAAGTTTTGAACGAGTTGAGCGTCCACTCGAATACTTGCGCCCTTCTTCATTGACGGCTTAGAAAGAGCATGCAACATAAATGTGAATTGTTTGGTGCTGAAGCAATAGTTGCTTGGATTCAATTGATGTTCGCCAATTTAGTTTTTCAATAGAGAGTTTACCGTTAGCAAAGTCAACAAGATTCCAAAAGCAACCCCTCATAATGCAACCTTCCAATTCTTGCGCTCTATTGACTTCGTTTCAAAACAAACAGAAAAAAAAATGTTTTTCAATTACTTTTTGGCTGGATGCTCAAGCAAGCCTTGTCACTGATGGCACCTGCAGTCGCCATGTTCGTCATCTGCACTGCATTCAGTGGAACTGCCCGTGAGTGCGTTATTCAGTCAAAGTCGTCGCTTTGGCTGCTCCAATCCAACAATATCCCGCTGTTAGTATCCAATTAAAATCGAAAATTAAATGTCAGATTTTGGGGCGGAATGGGGTTTGAGTCCAACTCAGACTTTCACAGGCTCTGCCGTCAAATACTAGTGCTCCTAGTGCACTCAGTGGTCCAATGGTGTTTACAGCTACTTTGTTGTTGGGCGTGCTTCCTTCAGCTTTGTTGCATAGGAGTCCTTTGGTCCTTTGAGTTAATTGAATTGCTTGCCGCTCAGACCTCATTCTTTTCGTCCTAGTTTAGTATCTACGCTGTTCACTTTGCCTGTCTACTGCAGCGACGCTGTGGAACATATGTAGTGTATTGAGATTAATCCAACGTTTCAAAAATGGACGCCATTAGTGCAATGAATAACTCCTCTACCCCCTTCCTGCATTACACCAACAATTACAGACCGTTATCCAAACTATGTCCAGCTACGGCTTTCAGTGCTATTAAACCAGGCATCTTTGAACGTCCAAAGTTGTTAGCTATTCACGCAATTCACCCGCATGTTGTTTATAGAAAGCAACTAATTGGAATATAAACGAGCGCCAAACACGTTACCACCTTAACAAAACATGTATGTAGGGCCTTCATATGAACTAACTTAAATCTTTTCAAGAACAAATCAATGGACCCAACTCATTCTGCAAGGAAGCAAAGTGACTCACTTCAAGTGCTGCACAATAACGAGGAAAAAACTAATTTTCATGCCTTCAAAACCAAAGAGTTGCGGACCGCTTGTGACGACGATCCTGACTGTAAATGTTGTAAGTCCACGGGTTTTCATTGAATTCATCAACAGCGTAGGGCAAACAAAATGTAGTTACCGTTACGTGCTACGTGAACGCTTCAGCCCCGACAACACGTTACAAAGTTTGGATGGATCGATGTGGATGGCAAGGAATTTTATGCTGAATAACTTATGTCAATCAAAAATATCCCAAATACGACGACGCTCACCATGTCAATCCCGTTGCTGCTCTGTGTAGTTCGCTAGATGCTCGTGAAACGCATACAGAATGAAACATGAATGGAAGCAAGCTTGGTTGAGAGACGTGTAGAAAAAAGTATAGAAAAGTTATTCTTCTTCGATTTTAAATTGCCAAAAAAAAAAAAAAAGGACTTGTTTTTATGAGTATGTGAGTGTATAGGAAAAATATTTCACATTATGAAAAATCAATTAGGAGCACGTCACGCTGCGGAAGCACAAAATGCTATCAACATACCTCGGGTGGAAGAACTGTCAAATAGCTAGTTTTCCTTAACGTATACCTCATAGCATATACATAAATGATTAAATATATTTGCTGTGAGCAAAGTGTACTGTTCCAGCGAAATGTTACAATAATGAATATAATTTGAATCAGGCGCTTGAAAAAATGGGTGACTTTTAAACTGCAGGTCAGTGCTTTTGTTTGAAATAAAGGCCAAAATAAAATATCCTTTTCTTTATTTATTTTTTGATACGTGCTATCTAACAAACACACTCACTATAATTAACTTACCGTAAGTCACGAAAAAGCTAATTATACAAACTATGTTATTTATGTTAGTGCTCGTCAAGCTTTTCTTACAGTCATATCCTTAAGCCTATGTCGAAAAAAAAAATATACAACTAGAGAAATTTATAGTTGTACCAAAGATACGACCGTTATTTGACGTGTATACTATACGTTAGTTCATTATTTTAAGATTTTTTTTTTTAAGTGACACGGTACGTTTTACCTCGGCTTCTAAAGTTTGAAAGTTATTTTTAGTTATTTTAACCTATCCAATGTGTGCCTTTCTAATTCTATACTTCTTGCAATACCATACCCATATCATGCTGATTTTATGCATGTATAATAAAGTGCGGTGGGTTCAAGCGTTTCGGTGGGGTGAAGCGTTTCACCTGTGCAATTTTGACAGCGCGCTTACATATAACAAGTGTCATACCGCCACGTATTGCTTTCATTGCCGCACAGTTTTTCATGATACAGCGAAGCGTTCAGACGTAGATTGTGTTGCTCTTCCAAAACAGTGGTAAAAATGTTTTCAAAAAGCTTTCTGATCGAGTGAATTTATCGTGTTTTATGCCAACTACTCAACACAAATTCAAGGTAAATATATCAGTCGTATTGGTTTAATTTTGTTCTTTTAAAATATGAAGTCTTTGTGAAGTATCCATTAAGTGGTTGTGTGATGCTAGCCATGTTTTCAAAATGAAAAGTTCACCTTACAAACTCTGTTTTAATGCGTATTGAGTGTGTTTGTGTGTGTATAATGGGTTTTCCATCAATTTATTGCAACAAATGCAACCGGCCTTATCACTTGAAATGCGCCGACATGGGCAACCGAGGCTACTACACCTGTCGAAACTCTTACCTCGATATTAGCGATGAATAATAAATTTGGATTCGATGACTTTTATTCAGTATTTGCTGACTTAGGAGCCTGTCCGAGTTCATTGAACCGATTTATGTTGATATTTATACATGAAAACGGAAACATTCTTTTGGTAAAGCGCTTCACCCTACCATTTTTCAATAATCAAAAAATGAACATTTTCGAAGTATCCCCATACTTTTTTTCGAAATCGAAAATGTTCAAATCCGAGCACAAAAAAAAATAAGATAAATGTCCATTCTTGCGATTTAAGCCAAAAACCTTTAAAAATTTATAATTTTTGGGGGTTCTGTGAGCCTCAAAAAAAAAAAGCGAAACGCTTCACCCTACCTAATTTTCGAAATCGCTTCACCCATAACTTTTTTTTTTCGAAATCGAAAATGTTCAAATCCGAGCACAAAAAATTAAGAAAAATGTCCATTCTTGCGATTTAAGCTAAAAACCATTAAAAAATTATAATTTTTGAGGGTGCAAAAAAAAAAAAACGAAACTCTTCACCTCACCGCACCCTACTCATGCTTACTATACCCAAACCATGCATATAACATGGCCATATCGAAACCATATCCATACCATACGCTTACTTAACTCATACCATCCCCCAAATACAGGGTTGCCCATATTCGACGGACCCATGTTTTTGTTAAAAAAATCAAAGAAAAAAATAAAAATTTGGCGGTTGGCAATCTTAATCATTTAATTTGTTCCAAGTAGATTTGTTTACATCAATTTTTTAATATGACATCTCTCAAATGGCCGCCTCTGGCGTTGATGGCGTATTGTGCCCTTTTTGCAGCATTTTCCATCGTTTTCGCCAACATTTCGGCCGGAATAGCGGCTATTTCTTCACGAATGTTGTCCTTGAGCTCTTCTACGGTCCTTGGCTTGTTAACGTAAACCTTTGACTTCAAATATCCCCACAAGAAGAAGTCAGGCGGCGTCAAATCGGGTGAACGCGGTGGCCAGTCCAAATCACCACTTTTCGACATCAAACGGCCCGGAAACAAATTCTTCAGAAAATCGATTGTTATGCGACTTGTGTGCGGTGGAGCGCCGTCTTGTTGAAACCAGAACTGCCTCTTACGCTTTCGACGAATAATTGGCATCACAAAATTGGTCATCATGTCGCGATAACGCTCCTGGGTGATGGTAACAGCATGGCCATTTTTATTTTGGAAGAAAAATGGCCCAATGACCGTTTTCGCACTAACGCCGCACCAAACTGTGACTTTTTCGTCATGAAGAGGCACTTCTTGAATCTCCTGAGGATTTTCAGTGGCGTAAATACGGCAATTTTGCTTATTTACGGTCCCATTCAATGTGAAATGGGCTTCATCGGACATGATAATTTTGTTCCAAAATTGCTCGTCATCTTCGGCCATTTCGATGACTCTTTGGGCTCATTCCAATCGACGAGGCTTGTCCGCAGGCAAGAATCTTTGCGTCAATTGAATTTTGTACGGGAACAAATGCAAATCAACGCGAATAATCCGTTGTAAAGTGGACCGAGCCATGCCCAACTGCTGAGAACGGCGTTTTTGGAATGTTCTTGGGGACCTCTCAACACTGGCTCGTACGGCAGCGATATTCTCGGCCGATCGCCTTGGTCGACTTTTATTTGGCCTCTTCGGATTAGAAAGAGCCTCACCAGTCGAAAATTTTTCGTATAAACGCTTAATGGTGTTCTTAGAAGGCGCACTTCTCACATTTTTTAAGTTTTTAAAAGCACGTTGAGTTTTCACAATTGACTTCTTCTGTTGAATGTAAATTTCAACTATTTCAGAGCGCTCGCGTGGCGTGTATTGTTCCATGGTAAAAATCTGCTTGGACTGACGCTTCAAACGCGGTATGTCATTAAGCGATCTGACATCTCTGTCAAAAGTTATGGCGTTGCCAGATGGGTCCGTCGAATATGGGCAACCCTGTACCTTAGACCTTCGAGCTTTGCAAAACAATCACGTATACGAAGTATTCCAAAAATAGCACAAAATCAAATTTTAAACGTATTAAGATAATACGCCCGATTTTAAAACATCTTATGCAGAATCAACATTGAATTAATTTTTAAACATTACTCTTACTTTTTTAAAGACAATACGTAAAATTATTGTGAATGCTTTGTGGATTCGGAGATATTGTAAACATACTTTTTAGTATAAGAAACTAAGATTAAACTTTTCTATCAGCTTAAATAACTTTATGCTCTACATAAGAATAAATTTCTATTCACTTCTTTACGGTGAATTTCATATTCTAAGAGTACATTATGATAACTTTTTAATGTGTAACAAATTCAAGTTGTTCTCTTTGGTGATATCCTAGAAACTATGTATATCCTAGATACCTATATCAGTAAATATTTGGTGAAACAAAAGCTTATAAATTGTTTCACTCTATCGCCGACAAAGTTTCTTTCTTTAAACTACGTATTCGTTTTTAATCCGATTACAATGAGAATCGCTTAGGAAGGTATGAGTGTCCGCATTGTAACTCAATACGACCGAGCGAATTTTTACATCCAGTGACAAGCAATCAAATTATTTAAACGTCACTTTTCTATTTTTCCCTGAAGCTGTAGCAGCTTGAGACTCACACCTTAGGACTTTACCTCTCTTTTGTACATGCGTCATAGCACCTAAGCCCAAGGTATTGAAAGGAGTTAAAGGTTTTTCAATATCCTGATGCTCATGCGTGAGTTTTGGAAGTCATAAATAGTTTATCGTTTTATTGCCATTTTATTGCATGTCGTATTTTTGTTATTTGTAAAGATGCAGTTTATGTTAGGCAGCATCTTATCATTACAAATGCAAGTCGTGATGACTTTTTCCTTGAAGGACATCTGGTAGCAAAATGATCTTTAACATGCTATCCGGTATCGATATGCGTGTTTCACATCGATTACAATTCGATTCAGCACGCAGCGAATTTTGAAAGCCCTTCAAATTGGTTATAATATCGCTGAGCAAGCTTCAACTACACGAAATATTTATTTATCGACATTCCGTTAAATTCGATATTTTGATGGGGTAGCATGGTTGGGTGGTTGTAGCCGGTATTCGTGTTCTCGCTCCTTGCAACTAGATCGATGCTCATAAAATGGGAAGATTTATGGCCGACTTGCCTTACTTGGCAGCCGTGTAGGGCGCTAGGCTTCTAAGGTGTTATAATTTATGGCTCGTTATTTTGGCCGCTGGAACATCTTCCGATGCAACACACAAGGCATGACTGCAACGTACACATAGCAGCAGAATACGGCAAAAGCGTGGTTTTTGTTGTAGTTGTTGTTCTTGTTATCATTGCACTCAAACTATGGCGACCATACTGCACACTAACACACGCACCCGTCTCTATCGATTTATGACAGCAAGAATTGAAGTCATTACGGCAATAATTTACGTCTTTTGAGAGCATAAGAAGGTGAAAATTACACGTACATACATACATGTGGATGCACACACACACATACACACTAACACACAAACACACACAAATTAGCGGAATGCAGTAAATATTTTCCGGACTATTGCTATGAGAAAATATCTTTAATGCGTGAATAATAAAAATTATGCAATTCTCTGAAGAGGTCGCTAGGTCGATGCCAGTCACCGCAGACGGTAGTGGATTCGAGAAGGTCGTGGGGAAACAATGAGTTGGAAGTGAATGAATGTATACAATGCACTGTTCACAACAGAAAAAAAAAAGAAAACAAATAATTCACTCGAGAGTCAAAGAGAATGTAAACATTATTTTAAGATGGGGCGACAATTTAAAAATATTATAAAGGACGAGGTCTAGGACGAACAGGTATTGAATTTGTGTTATTCTACATCAGGGAAATATATGTATTGCATTATAAAAAAAACAAAAACATAGGTACCACTCAACATCAAAACAATTCTTTATAAAATAAACAAGAGACAGTGGAAGTTAACAATAAAACATGTTGCAAAGGAAAATCAATGCAAACAACTCTAAATCAGAAAGATTAAAATAAAATAATAACATGGTTTAAGGATTAGGTAGAGACATATATATTAAAAGTCCTTGTATTTATGAGTCTTCATTCTACGATTAAGCCTTCATTCGAGTTTTTTTTTTTGCTGCAAAAGAAATGTATTGACAAATATATAAGTACAACGTTCCTATCGTATAAAGAGTTAACTTCTTCTTTCACAAACTAATCAACTTTATTTAATCTTGCCTTCCAATTTCTCATCGTTTGAGCCCTTCAGGGGTTAAGGAATTAATTGACTGACCTAATGTAAACATTTCAGGCATTAAATTATTTATGTAGCATGGAAAAATATTTACCAAGTGTCCACAAGTACAAGCACAAACAAAATATTCTGCACCCAAGCCAACGCACACACTCACACCGACACACAGTTTTATATATAGTATTCCATATGCATGCATTTCCTTGTGTATGTTATGTTTTTCTGTTTGCTTAAATGTACGCTGCTATCACGCGCCATTTGTGTTTCAAAAATATACATTTATTTTTGGGGGATGGGGACAAAAATGTCTTAAATATTTGATACTTTCTCGAATATAGCAGTGCTTAATGTTTGTGAAGCTGGCTGTGTGTGCGTATGTGTGTATACCTATGAGCACCAGTGTTCTATAACTTCCTGCACAGTTGGCAATACGTCCCACAACCTTTCACCTTCCACCTACTCATTCACCTAGCGAACCTGCTCACTGCGGTCGTCCACATTAATCACTTGAAGCATTGGTTACATGGTTCGTTGCTCTTACATCATAATATTTTCCTTGAGAATTTTAAAATTTTTTACAAAAATTAAATAGGTAGTGCAGCGACATACAAAATGCTCCCGAAGTACCGCACGATTTGTAAAAGTTCTAGAAATACATATTCACCATACTGGCGTTTATATAAAAACAACAAGTTCAAACATTAAAGGCCAATAGGGCGTTTCAAATTACAATTTTTTTCGAATTTCACATTCTTATAGGTCTCAAAACTTGGATGGGGTTGTCAAGATCACACAAAAAATTTTAGGAAAAAAAAAGGATACCTTGCTCTCCCGAAAGAACAGTTATCTTTGGAAAAAAATAGTAAAAAATAACCGATCTAAAAATGCTTTGATTTTTGAAAAATATACGATTTTTTTACTTTGATATTTTTTTGATGAAATTTTTAAATTTTGTGCTGGGAAGTAATTTTTTTTATATATAAATATGATATGGCTTTTATCCTAATGTTTCGCGGTTCGACCTGTTCTAGAAATTTGTTTATTGAGATCTTAGGTAAATTTTTGTAGTTAATTGTTTCCTTGAATTTTGAACGGTTTGCTACCTATGGACCTGAACACGGGAAAAAAGGTAAAAAAATCGAATTTTTTTAAGTTTTTTGCGATTTTGATCTGGAAGGTGAAGTTTTTTTGATTTTATATGTTCGCAATTTGTTCTTTATGACAAGAGCTACAACTTTGCCTCAGAGAGTAAATCGAAATTCTGAACGGTTTGCAAGATATGAGCCCGAGAAAATTATCACTTTTTTGCGAAAATGATACCGAGGCCCCAAATCTTTGGCGGCCCATAAACAAAAAAGTGCATGACTTTGGGAAAAATTGGGAGACACGGGTCTTTTTTTTTTAGTCTTTTATCACGTAGTGGTGTCCGTATATGGTTATTTTTTTTCGTGTTGCACTGTGTAATTCAAGCATTCTTCGACAGCAGCGAAAAGTTTTCAAAATATACAATGCTTGATTGATTGGCTTCATTCATGCACCGATATTCTGTACAATATTGAAGTTTTAATCAATAGATTTTGAGCAGCTCTTAATTAAGAACCCGACTCGATTCTACTCGTTTTGAAGTGACATATTTTGTGTCATGACGGTGTTTTGGAAGAGGAATACTAAGAATACTTTTTCTGCGCAAACCTTTAAATCCTCTTCTTGAATATTACATTTTTGAGTTATGATATTGTTGAGGCAATGAGAGATTTTTAAAATTTTAAAAATTTATTTAAAAAATTAAGGAAGAAATTAAGAAAAAAAAACAATTTAATTTTAGTAGAAAATAATGGCAATAAATTAACATAAACAAAATATTTTAAATTGGTCCTAAGAGCTGATTGTTCCAATAGAACGCAATAAACACTTTAAAGCAGGGATGCTCAGTACCTAACTCTTTCCACTCAAGACATCAACTTTAATATTTTCATGTTGTAATTCGCCAACTTCAGTTTGCAGCTGCGCCCTTGTTTCTTACTGATTTGTTGTTGTTATATGTGCGCACCATAGATCATCACATCTATGTTGTATCACATGATGTTGTTTTCGTGTGTTCTGAAATAAAAGGGGTATTCACGCGTATATACGAATTGCAAGAATTCGAGAATGCAAGATACTTTTCGCACTTACGGGTGAACATCAATATTACAATTTTAGTGTTGCAAATCTCTAAATACGACAACTGAAAGAAATATATTTTCACCTTATTTCAAAAACACAAATAGTTATAAAAATCAACGTACAAACTTTGCCTTTTTAAAGTTTTACTCAGATAATTCAAGAAGAGTTGCAAAATTGCTTGCAATGTGTTTGTTGTTGGAATGATGCGAAAATTTTACAATATTGCATTTTCGCATCTTCGCAACTGCGTTTCGCATCAACCAGTGAATACCCCTATTAACTTGTGCGATATCGCGTTCGCTGTAACCATGTTCTTGTTTTTATCTCCTTTTCGCTGTCGGTAAATGTTGCCATCGCGCACAATTAATTTTTGTCTTATTTTTTTGTACACTGAACCTAAGATCCAACGCTTTGTTGTAGACGTTGGCTTTTTCTTGAAATTGTTCTTGCACTCTTCAAATAGTTTGTATGGGCATTACCGCTTTAAGGGACAATCAAGCTGATGTAGAATTGTCTCAATTCATCGGATACATCGTTGGACTTTTTCGAACAAAAAAAAAAAAAAACAACAAATGTATCGACCACACAAATCCTATACTTCTTTATTCCTAAAATACTATAAAACTCTCAGTATGAGGTTTCAAGGACCAAGGATGTAGACTGAGCGTACACTCATGCAAGGGACTCGGCGCAGGTGTGCATGCCACTGCGATGATTGACGATGACGGATATTGTGTTTAGCTACTGGCATAGCTATTGCCAATGCAAGGTTCAGCTTGTTATAGCAAAACTGTAGACTAGCTGTCCACTGTTCTCTAACGTGAGTAGCTGTCTATTCTGCACGTGGCTCAATAGATACTCTTCCTACAGCAGCGCCTTTTAGTCTGCCTGAGGTGATCTTTGCTAAATACTACCTACTTCGAAAGAAGACAAAAGAAAGTCCGCAGACAACTTGACGCACATATCGTTGGGACTATGTATGTAATCTAAGTCTTCTTAGGGTTTAGAACGAAATGTTTTGACAACCATGAACAACGAACCCTTATTTTAATAATCTAATTCGAGGGCAATTTTATAGTCAAGCTTAGGCGTGCAAACAAGTAACCAAATGCGGATTTAAAATATGAGGAATAATTAAAAACTTTTGTATCACAATGCTGGCAGAAATGATATAACATGCTGCATACCGAAAACAATATCTATATTTGTAAAATATTTTTTGCGCATGTACAAAAAGCAATATTAGAGCGTTTCAAGTTTTGCAGTGCCTACCGACCGATCCCTATACAATCGAACAACACCTGGCCAAGCAAGTTGTAACTCGTTTGCTACTAACAAGTATGGAGAAAAAAACCAAATGCATCAAATTAGTGAGAAAAAGGTACACGAAGCACAGCAGGATTAAAAGAAGCACCCTTGCAATTACTGTGAACCATAAAATTTTCAAATTTTAATTTTCTAATTTAAAAATATAATAACAACAAAACTACAAGGAAAACAGAGACATGCATGGCAACAACAAGGTACTTAAGACCAATTGATCCTCCTACGTCCGCAGATATTTGCAGATCAGTAACAGGTAGCTATGTATCTCCCTAGCACCGGCTACAGCTATCCTTCACGATAATCCTCTCAAATCGCATCGCAGGAAGGATCATTCGGAACACCTGGCTCTTATCTTACCTCGATGAGTGATGAAGATTTTTTTTTATTAGTTTTGTTGTTATTATTTTCCTTATGGTTAATGCTCCGAAAAGAAATGATCTACTCTTTGATGTTTCCTGAGGGAATAAAGGGATCAACTGCAAGTTGTTGTATACAGAGCAGATTTATAGACTCACTGGCAAAATGTTTTGCAACTTACTAGCTGGAAGGATTTTAAGAACTTGTCTTTAATCGTTGAAATATTTATAAATCAAATATTTAATATATATATATATATATATATATTAGAAGGAAGGGAATTCACGACAATAAAATAAAATAATTGATTTAACAAAACTAAGCAATAATCCTTGCATAATTCCAAGTTAAAACTACATCCGTGACAAAGTATTTTTAGAGTCTCAAATGCTGTCACTTATTTTGTAATTAATCACTTCTTGTGACTTCACTTTCTATTGAATATTAATAAATATTATACGAAAATCTTATGTCATTTAGCTCATTTTTATATTTATTTTATAAAGGGGCTTACCGTAGAGATGAGTTCATTTATTCGGCTTAGGCACAGATTTTGGTATGAGATTTTCTTTTTTTGGAGAACTTTTAGATATTTTACAGGTAGGTGATATTTGACATTTTTTGAGTCTTGAACTCACAAACTCTCATTAAAAGTGTGAAAACGCACTGAGCCACAGAACTCATATGAAAATACTTTCAAAACTTTTTATTCTGTCAATGAAAATATGTTACTGTCAGGATAGAAGTCGTTGCATGGATGGCATATTTGAGTTTGTAGACATCTATTGTGCTCGGTCCAGTAAGTTCTACTTGGGTTTCTAAAGTTATCAAAACTAATGAGTTTTTTGTTGAAAATTTTACTATCTATGAAGTATTATTGAGAAGTTAATTAATAGCAATGGAAAATTTTAATATTTTAGTATAGAAATGCTTTCTTTCTAAACCACGATTTACTACACTCCCTACAATTCCCCATACCAGACCGCCACGTTTTTAGGAGAATTAGAAGTCCCACTCTAGGAGAATTAATGTTATGCTTATTGGTTTACTTTAAACGTGGTATATTAAAATTTTTTTTATTCCAATAATTTTTTTCAATCAATTTCTATTATACATAGTATAAAGCTATTTGTATGGACCTGCTGCTTAAGGATTCGATTTTATAACTAAAAAGTGCTTTTGGTATATAATCACCCCCAAGGAATCGCGTGATTTCTGCTTCACTTTCCAATTATCGGATAATTTATCGGATTCACGCAACAATTCATATCGCTCTTATTTATGGGTGTTGAAAATTGTATAAAATAATAATGCCTGACCATTAGTCGCTCGTAACCAAGAACTATCTCCTAAATATATTTTGAACTGCATCTAAACAAAAACGGATCATATATGAGCTAAGTTGACTTGCAACATTTCTCGGGTCATGTGTAACAGTTCAACTGAAACTGAAATTTGCAAATGTCTTCGTCTTCTTCTTCTTCGATGTATCATATGGATAAATTCCAAATTCAGCAAGTCTACAGCGAACTACCTAATAAAGAGACAAACAAATTCTTTCCTCAAAATATTATCCATAGTCAATGTATGGCCAACATGTTACCAAAACGTGCATCTTCCGTATTAAGGGTGTGTGAAACAGAACAAGTCAAGTAAAAGCTTTTCTATTTCGTTTTTGTGTTTTTTTTTTTTTTTTTTTAGTTCTGCTGAGCCGCTACCATTACGAAGTCAGATTAAAATGCATTCGCAAAGCACTCACAACCAAACACATGCATGCAGACATACTCATACACATTCACACTTGTAGCACAAAAACATTCAGAAAATGACATCCGTATCGCAGTTGAGTTCAGAGGTTATACCATTCGTGCTTCTCTTGCACTCTATACAGCCCATAATAACGGAGATGACGACGGTGGGTGCTCCATCTCCAGTTCTTTGCAAATTGTTATTTTATGCAGCCCAATGCCCCTGCTTTGCTTCCCTAGTTACACCCTCGATTTTGCCTTTAGGAATTTTCGAAATTCCAACTTTAATTTCAAGTCTGCCGTAGTGCATGTGCGGTGCATGTGGATATGTGTTCGTCCTATTTCATGCCATCCCAATTCCAGTCTTTGCTCATGCCTTCTCCGCTCCACAGTTTCCGGTCCAGTCAGTTGACCTGCCTTCCTGTCTTCCTGCCACCCTGAGTACAAGTTGTTGTGGTTGTATTTTTTTGATAAAACCTGAAATCCGGTGTTTATAGATTCGTTTTCACTTTGTAATGTCAAAAAACTTGGTGATGATCACATTCTTTGCTTCGGTCTGCTATATAAATTAATTCCAAGTAAAAATATATCCTTTGTATATAATGAAAATACTTTGTTTGGTTTCAATAAAATATTTCTTCTTTATTTAAATTTATTAAACTAACTTTTGTTTATTTTATTTAAACTAAGCCAATCAGAGCCACAACTTATGCATTGTTGAATTAACCAATTTTTTTACGTAAATTTATAATTGAAATTTTTGTTGATCTTGAAAGGCAATTACGGCCAAAAGAACTTCCATTTATTTATTATGAAAGTATTTATTTAAAATGTTTATTTGAATAAAAGGAAGACATTTTTCGCTGTTATCATCTTATGAGAAAAATATTAAATTTGTTCTATAGCTAAAGAAACTATTATTTTCCACATTTTAACACACTCTTCTGTATTGTGATATGTTGTAATCTTTTAAACCAAAGGGAGAGAGAGAGAAAGAGATAACTTCGTATTAAATTCGTGTGTTCATACCAATAACTTTAAACAAGTTCCTAAACTTGTATCAAAAGGCAAAAATTATTTTTTGAATTGTCTATTCGTATACATGGGTAAGCCGTAATAACAACTAGTCTTCGCATAGTTCCTGATGAGTCCGGCTCCAATTTTACTATAGAACTCTAAGCATGGAGTGGTTATTCGCTAGCAAAATCTTTGAAGTTGAGTTCAGCAACTGAATACACGCCGACAGAAACAACATGTGGAGAAGTTGAGTAGAAGCCTAAAGTTAAGCAGCTTTCAGAAGAAGATGCGGAACAAGAGTGATGCAGAATGCATCACATAGCATTTTCTAATTTTAGCTTCACATTTTTGTTTAAGTCCGATATCTCATACTGCGAATGGGACATTGCTTAAGTACTTCGACATACATATGAACATATTTAAAACTTAGCCAATTTAAAAAGCAGTGTTCCGCAATCATGAGACTCTGCGTTCCAGTTTTTTATACATGTTTGATTTAACTTACATCCCTACGTTTAGTCTGTCTGTGATCAAGATAACAGCCGTAATTTTCAAACTATCATCACGAAATCCGATATTTAAGTTTTTATCTTAAATATAAAGATCAAGTTCTAAAATAAGCCAAATCGGATGAAAACACCGCCTACCTCCCATAAAAAGTGACTTTATCAAAACGGTAAAATCTCTTAGAATTCCACAAAAACGAGTATATGGTCTTGATATTTTGCATATGAACTTTGATATGTATGCTGATATAATATATTTGATATGATATATGTACTCTGTGTATGAAATTCAACCAAATCGAGTGAAAAGCACACCCACCTCCCATACAAAGTGACTATCAAAAAACAAAAGCGAATATTTTCTGTTTTCACAAATAAACATTTTATTGGCTGCTTAAGATTTTGAATATACTTTGGTTCGGCCGTGGGGGTATTTAACTTAAGCCCAGTCCAATATCATTTCTTACTAGTTTTAAATATTTTTTGCTTTTTATTTGGCGTGTTTTATTGAATAATCATTACGAAATAATATTATTATCCTACTTGTGCTCTTATTCCACAAGATTTTTTTTTCATTTCTGAAGTTATTATCTTAAGTTCTCGTTTATCAGTGCGAGTTTTTTGAAAATGGTTCGAACTCCCTGTCTCTAACGAGCGAGCACTATCGTTTGTATGTTTTTCATATACTTAAAATACATATATATGTCTGCTTAGTTTACTTAAGCGCTTCATACGAACATATCTCTACAAATAACACACTCGCACACACTTTTTACTCCCCTCCGAGCCCTCTATGACCAGAAACACCGCTCTCACTACCATCATCAACAGGCTTCTGCTAAAACATAGACAGGCTAAATGGAAGCTTTTTGTTTTGTTTTTTGCATCTTAGATTGCTTTTAAATTACTTTTCTATCTCTCTCGCCCTTTCGCTTACCATAGTATCTACATCCCGTTCTTGTGCTACGCAGAGTGTCACGATGCTTGTTTTTGTTGGAGTTTTTAGTAATACACGTAATTCCAACACTCACGTAAACAAGTATTTAGTCCCACATACACAAACACAAGTATATATGTGTAATAAACTGCCCAGTCGGAAAGTTTTTGATGTTTACACTGTAAAAGAAAAACATTATACGATGCACATAGCATGTATCTGAAGTATATCATGAAGCCTATATCATGGTTGTTATTAATTCAATTCGTTATTTGGCTCAATGGGGGAAATATACCGAAATATACCCAGAACTTTTTTTGTTTTCATAAAATTTTTTTGCATTTTCTTAAAGCTCTAAGTCTCAAGAATATGTGGTGAAAATTTTAAGTATATCTATCAAGATATCTCAAAAACACTTCTATTCCTAACATTTCTCAAATTATGTTAAAGCTTATTTCTAATAACGGGAATTTTGAGACCATTTATTTGATTGATTTAAATATTTCTTGTTATGCCTTTCTAAGCTATATTTGGATACATCTGAAGGAAAATAATTTTGTTTTTTAATTTTTTTACAAAATATTCTGATAATATTTGATTTCGGGTCTTTTCCTGAGTTGGTAAAACATTTTTTTGGATTTTCTTATTTTATTTTTTTCCAAATTAAATGTGGCAGATCAAAGATGAAACTGAATGATTATAAGTAAAAATTTTTTTCTTAGTGAAATTAAAAAAAAAATAACATTTTGAAGTGAAGACACTATTTCAATCACATTAAAATACAAAAACAAATTTTTAAAATAGAGATATGAAAAATAAAGGTACATATTGTTTCTTTTTCTATATTTTACTCATTTACCCACAATACGCTTAAATTAATTTTTATGTGAGTTTGTGAGTAGGTCTTGAATAAAAGTTTGTTTTTTCAAAATGGGGTCACATACGACCATTTACCAGTGAAACCTTGTCCTCAGTCATTTTAAAAATGGCTTTCCGCTCCGAAATTTGTGAGATGGTTAAATTGAGTGACTGCACAGTCCAGGGCATAATTTTTGGTTTTGTCCGGGAAAATAGAAAGCATGCTAAGGGCAGAAATCCTACCAACAAAATGTTCAATTTAACGGACGAGCGTTATATTGTCCGAAAAATTCGGAAAACCCAAAACTATCAGTTCCAAAAGAAACCCTTTATAAGCACAATAAATCAGAATTGCCGTTTAAAATTTGCTATTGAATTGCATTTTGTATATTGTATATCAATTATACATTGAAACAAAAAAATCAAGCGTCCACTCTTACTTTAAAAAATATAAAATTTAATAGAAAACTAAAATCTGTAAGATTTTGTGTCGATTGATGAACTTTTATAACTTACTCAAAAGCCCAATAGTTGGAGAAGCGTTCTAAAAGAGTTTTTCTTAATAAATTTTTAGATGAATATTTTTTTTTTGGTATGCAAATTGGTATGCACTCTATTTTTTTTATCGATCTATAAAATGAGCTATTAACAAAAAAAGTGGATGAAAAGAACCAGAGTTCTGATATTTTACTCTGCGGGAAAAAATGTATTTTCTTTCTATTGTAATAAAAAAAAAAAAAATAATCGTAAAAATCCAAATTTGAAAAAATTTTTGAAATATTTTCTAAAATAACATTTAATAAAAATACAAAAAGTTGTGTGATTACGTTGAATAACTTAGTCGTTATGAAATTTTTTACAAAATGGTACACTTCATTTTGTAAATTTCGAACGAAAAAATCCCAAAAATGAAACTAAAAAACGACATCACGTTTGCCTATGACATAGCAAAAGCATAAGAAAAATGCCGTGCAAGCCATCTACCTTTCAAATACGTCATCTCTGTCGTCATCTCATTCCAAAACTTGTAGTTTTGTACTTTTTCTCTAGTTGTTATGCACTTGATATGCACTTAAACTCAGTATCTAAGAAAACTCAATCCTAACTGAAGTATTATATATACATATGAATAGACTGCACTACACCTATGTTTTGAATTTTTTGTATGTTTTATTGGTGTAATATCGGCCGACACCAATATATGTACGTCGCAAAAACCGATCTTTTTGGACCATCTTGCTTCGTTTTCAAGATATGGCATTATTCCTAATTTTTTAAGGTTTATCGTCCGACCCCTCTACCTGTGCGTCTTGAGTTTGAGACCCCCTTTAAAAAAAAGTCAAATCTGTTGCTATTTTTGACTTATCTTCCTTCGTTTTCGAGATATCGAGCGGTTTTTAATTTTTTTAAACTGAAATTATGTTATCGTCTGACCCACCATATTTGTGAGTGCATAGTACACTCGTTGTGCTCGCTATGATTTCCCCTTACTTTTAAAGTAAAAACTTTAGTGTCGCTCTGTGATTTGATATTTTATTTCATATCAAAATTTTCAAAACACAACCATACTAACGACGAGCTTTCAAGACATGACATTAGTGTTTAATTTGGCTTCGCTTTAAACAAACCATTTTTGCTCGTTGACATGGCTACACCAAAATACACTGCACCTTCATAGTGTACACTATTCAAATACTATGAATAGAATGTTTTGTGCAGCTCTTTAATAAATACTCATAAATATCAATTACATCCATTACTCAGTCGTATGTTACAAATAATTTTAGTTACAAATATTCTACTGGAGCAAATTTATTGTCATAATTTATAAACTGTTCTTAAATCACGACTTTTATTTTGCACATTGCTGTACTTTTCTTTTTTTTTTAAATCAAAACTCACGCAAAATTTTATTACTTTTATATTGAAGTAAGGCATGTACGAGTATGTAGTGTTGGACCCAACTAGCTGCAAACTGTTCCGAGTGGGTGCGTTTCTATATATAAATGTGTGTCTACTTAATATATATATATATATATGAGCATATAATTTTATATTTATATACATATCTAATATATAAAATTCTTCTGTCACGGGGTGCGTGATCGAACTCCTCCGAAACGGCTCGACCGATTTTCGTGATCCTTAGCGAGGATATTAGTCAGGGGTGAGAATCGAACAACATCTATTTTTCATCCCCCTAAAATAAGGGGGCGTGGCACCTCCCATACAACCCAAATCTACGGTAGCGAATAGCTCTGAAGTTATAGGTCGCATAGCATCGGAATTCGGTGTTCTACCTCAATTTACAAGAGCCGTTCCACAGGTAAAATTTTATGGGCGTTGGACGTGGGGCGTGGCACCTTTTCAGCAGACCAAATTTTCGGTATAACTTTCGAACTATAAGTCACACATTAATGCAACTCGGTTAGAACGTTCTATTTAGTTGTGTCTTTCGACTGGCAAAATTGAGCAAGTATAGGCCAAAGGGGTGTGGCACCGCCCATACAATTCAAATTTATGATATCGAATAGCTTTGGAACTAAATGCCGTATAATAATGAAATTCAGTACGGAGTTGCCACTTGGTGAAATATTTCTACTATAAAACTGGGATGGGCTTTGGAAAAGGGGGTGTGGCCCCGCCCATACACTTTAAATTTTTGATATCAGATAGCTTTGGAACAAAAAGTCGTATAACAACGAAATTCAGTATGGAATTACTATTGGGTGATATCCATCAACTAGAAAACTGAGACGTCATTGAACAAGGGGGTGTGGCTCCGCCCATACAAGCCAAATTTGCGATATCGAATAACTTTGGAATTATGGGTAGCATAGCCTCGAAATTTGGTTATCAATTTACACGAGTCGTTCCACTTAGAAATAGAGATAGCGATAGAGATAGAGATAGAGATAGAGATAGAGATATAGATAGAGATAGAGATAGAGATAGAGATAGAGATAGAGATAGAGATAGAGATAGAGATAGAGATAGAGATAGAGATAGAGATAGAGATAGAGATAGAGATAGAGATAGAGATAGAGATAGAGATAGAGATAGAGATAGAGATAGAGATAGAGATAGAGATAGAGATAGAGATAGAGATAGAGATAGAGATAGAGATAGAGATAGAGATAGAGATAGAGATAGAGATAGAGATAGAGATAGAGAAAGAGATAGAGATAGAGATAGAGATAGAGATAGAGATAGAGATAGAGATAGAGATAGAGATAGAGATAGAGATAGAGATAGAGATAGAGATAGAGATAGAGATAGAGATAGAGATAGAGATAGAGATAGAGATAGAGATAGAGATAGAGATAGAGATAGAGATAGAGATAGAGATAGAGATAGAGATAGAGATAGAGATAGAGATAGAGATAGAGATAGAGATAGAGATAGAGATAGATATAGAGATAGAGATAGAGATAGAGATAGAGATAGAGATAGAGATAGAGATAGAGATAGAGATAAAGATAGAGATAGAGATAGAGATGGAGATAGAGATAGAGATAGAGATAGAGATAGATATAGAGATAGAGATAGAGATAGAGATAGAGATAGAGATAGAGATAGAGATAGAGATAGAGATAGAGATAGAGATAGAGATAGAGATAGAGATAGAGATAGAGATAGAGATAGAGATAGAGATAGAGATAGAGATAGAGATAGAGATAGAGATAGAGATAGAGATAGAGATAGAGATAGAGATATAGATAGAGATAGAGATAGAGATAGAGATATAGGTAGAGATAGAGATAGAGATAGAGATAGAGATAGAGATAGAGATAAAGATAGAGATAGAGATAGAGATAGAGATAGAGATAGAGATAGAGATAGAGATAGAGATAGAGAAAGAGATAGAGATAGAGATAGAGATAGAGATAAAGATAGAGATAGAGATAGAGATAGAGATAGAGATAGAGATAGAGATAGAGATAGAGATAGAGATAGAGATAGAGATAGAGATAGAGATAGAGATAGAGATAGAGATAGAGATAGAGATAGAGATAGAGATAGAGATAGAGATAGAGATAGAGATAGAGATAGAGGTAGAGATAGAGATAGAGATAGAGATAGAGATAGAGATAAAGATAGAGATAGAGATAGAGATAGAGATAGAGATAGAGATAGAGAAAGAGATAGAGATAGAGATAGAGATAGAGATAAAGATAGAGATAGAGATAGAGATAGAGATAGAGATAGAGATAGAGATAGAGATAGAGATAGAGATAGAGATAGAGATAGAGATAGAGATAGAGATAGAGATATAGATAGAGATAGAGATAGAGATAGAGATAGAGATAGAGATAGATATAGAGATAGAGATAGAGATAGATAGAGATTGAAATTGAGATTGAGATTGAGATTGAGACTGAGTTTGAGATTCAGATAGAGATAGAAATTATTTCCGCTACGACAGCAACGCGTCGGGTACCAGCTAGTATATATATATATAAGGATGACAGCTTAAGCGACTGTAATGCTGCCAGGAAATAAATAACTACGGAGCGTTTCTACAGAGCGAAGCTGTTTAAATCCTCAGATCCGCGTTCTCATCAAAAAAGCTAAACATGAACATGAAAGGCAAGGAAAATTCCAAAGAAATGAGCTGGCCATGGCCAACGGACAGCCAAATAAAAACAAAAATCACTACGCGCATCAAGGCATTAAGAAACCACAGGGGGGCGAACAAAACCGTAAACCAGATACTCCAGCCCTGTGGACATGGATATGGAGAAACGTTATTAGGATTAGGCAAGCATTTTTGCGCGTTGCATATTAGCGGCGAATGACCGAGAAGAACGGAGGCGAATGGACGAGCCGCCATGTTTGGCCAGATACACCATAGCCACGGTCATACTCCCACAAACACATGCACACTCACCCAAACTCACATGAAACTCATGAAAGCACAATCTACATTGAGTGTGTGCACAAAATAAATTGGAATCGCGCTAGTTTGGGGCGCTGGGCGGAGCGGCGGTTTGAGCTTTGTGCTGTTAGTTGCGATGTGAATCTTGTTTCCACTTATGCTTGCTTAATGTTTTTGTCTTTCCCACTCCTTATGTGCCATATACCGTTGTCCGTCCCTAAGAGTGCCTGTCTCCTTAGTTGCAATCTTATGTGAAACAAGAAATATTCTTTGCGGAATTAATGCTACATGGATTGACGTAAAAATGGAGCCCATCAATATTAACTGGTAGAGAGTTTCATTATTTAAGTTATGAAAAGTATTTAAGGGTGTAGTCTAGTTGGTCACTTTCGAAAATTGGGTTTTTTTCCAACATTTTTCGAATTTATATGTAAAGGGTGTTTTTTTTAGAGGTATAGAACTTCGAATTGAAATAAAACACAAGAAAATCGTTTTAATGTCCATCAATTTGGCTTTATTGGAAAGATAATTTTATGCCATTAATGTTTAAATATGATTTCGGGCATGTGGCCGCCGCGGCTGGCTCGAATAAAGCCAATTCTACAGGTCCAATATTCAACCACTTTTTCGAGCATATGGGGCCGTATGTCGGCAATAACGCCACGAATGTTGGCCTCCAAGTCCCCTAACGTTTCTGGTTTGTTGGCGTAGACGAGCGACTTCACATATCCCCAAAGAAAATAATCCAATGGTGTCAAATCACACGATCTTGGTGGCCAATTGACAGGTCCATTCCGCGAAATTATGCGCTCATCGAATGTTTCCTTCAATAAATCGATTGTGACGTGCGCTGTGTGGCATGTAGCGCCGTCTTGTTGGAACCACAACTCATCCACATTCATGCCATCCAATTCGGGAACAAAATAGTCGGTTATCATGGCTCTATACCGGTCTCCATTAACGGTAACTGACTCTCCAGCATTATTTCGGAAGAAGTATGGCCCAATGACTCCACCAGCCTATAGAGCACACCAAACAGTCAGTTTTTGTGGATGTAATGGCGTCTCAAGGATCTCATGTGGATTCTCTTCACTCCAAATGCGGCAATTTTGCTTGTTGACGTAGCCATTCAACCAAAAATGAGCCTCATCACTGAACAAAATTTTGCGATAATAATCAGCATCGAGATCAATCTCGTTTTCGGCCCATACACCAAAATCACGACGCATTGCATGGTCTCGCGGCTTTAATTCTTGCACAAGCTGGATCTTGTAAGGTCGCAAGCCAAGATCTTTGCGCAAAATCTTCCATAAAGTTGATGGACAAAGCTCCAATTGCTGTGCACGGTGGCGAATCGATTCTTTCGGGTCCTCTTCAACATTTTGCTCTATAGCGGCAATTGTTTCTTCGGTGCGCACTGTTTGACGTCTCTGCGGATGCGTATTATCACATAGAGTAAACGTAGTGCGAAAACGACCCATGGTTAACCGAATTAATTGCTCTGATGGACGATTATGTCGACCATAAAATGGACGGAGCTTGCGGTAAACTTCGCGAACTGAACCATTATTTTCGAAATAAATTTGCACGATTTGCAAGCGTTGTTCTTTTGTCAACCTGTTCATGATGAAATGGCAAACCAAACTGAACATAAATGACATTAGAGTTGCCAGATTTGACCACAAAATGCCAGTTTTATCTCTATTCGAAAAACAAACCCCTAAAAAACACCCTTTATCTAAGAATATTGTATCAAATTTTTATGAAGATATCTTTCATAGCAAGCTCAGGAGAAATTCCCAAAAATAGCCTATTTTCTTAACCAACGAACTAGACTACATCCTTTATTCATTCCGAGTATATAATTTTGAGCATAATGATTATTTTTCATGAATGCACTTTGACATGAATATGAACTATTCGAGCTATGTTTTTCCCAAAACTAATAATGATTTTCAAAGAAACATTCATAAGTTTTCGACGAGTGAAATATGAAGTGTTTTAATTGTTATTCATTAAAAGTTTTAACGATTATTTGTCTTGTTTAAGAAAATACTTTTTATTTTACAGTCATTTCTAGGAAAAGTTGAGTCTTGGGATTTCCCACTACTTTAAGATTTGAACCGGAGTTATTTATTTCTCACTAAGAGTGAGACTTTTCGATCTTTGCTTTTAAAACCTCAAATCCTCAGGTCCGCCTCTAGGTGGGGTTTACGTCGATCGGTATAAAACCGTAATCTGTGCAAAAATTTGCAAATGGTTTTCTTCAGAGTATTTATGAATCTTCAAGGTACATTTCAGTTTTTCCCGCTTTGAGTTAGCGTGCTCCGTTTGACAGTTATGTCAATTTGAAATAAAATATCATCATGTTTTTACGAATTTCATTCATTTTTTTAAAATCTTGATTTTCGGTGAATTATAAAACACATTATTTGAAGTGAAATCGAAATCAAATAATACATACTTCTAATATCGTAATGTTTTTCACGATCTTTTTAATTTTGACATCTTTAATCAGTAATTAAATCAGCAACCAGAGAGAATGCCTTATTTTATTTTCTATAAAGAAAAATACCTTATAGAGAATTGGACCAATATCCAATACGAAAAATTATGTATTCTTTTTTTTAACTTTGAACCAAGGATTTCAGGTGTTATACCTTTTCAGTCAAGTCTACCTTGGTTCAAAAATAGTGTGATAGATTAGAGGGAAGAAAGAGACAATCAAGTGAAACATGTGTAGGATGTTTTAAGCGTGCAGGAAAGCCGTGGGTACATGTGAATATGAATCTGAGGCAAGTGTTATGCCTCAATCAATTCAAGTTCTAACGCAATCTCATCCACAAACTTCTCTTCCATCAAATATAACTTGAAGTCGTTAATATTGATGAGTTTTCAATTAAACTTACTTTGAAATGAGGAAAGAAATGCAGAATGGTTAAAGATTAGGACCATGACTTGGCCGGGACTTAAACCCGGAACTTCTAGGATGGTAGTCAAGCACGCTACCTACTTGACTACCGAGACCATAAAATTCAGTATTTCATATTTTTTGGGTTTGATATTTGACAACCTATAGGTAAGTAATTAAGTATACTTAATGGAATTCGTAAACTAGGCTAGATAAAAACTTTTGGAAATTAAAAAAAAAATAATTTATCATCACCTGTATTAGTAAACACTCAATCCAATCAATTTATTCTAGAGAGGACTTATGGTAATAACGATACTGATCACATCAGAAGGTGTAAACCTATATCGACCGTTAACATCATTGACATACAAATTCACTTGTTTTTTCTGAAGAGATATTTGAAATAATTAACAAAAATAGAAACTTTCCTCACCTCTTAAAAATATTCTCCCTAGCATGTTATTTGGCCGTGCCAGTCGAATTCTGGCATGGTGATAGTAAATGTCAAATTGACATACGACCTTGAAATGAGCGATTTTAAGATATATTGAGAAGAAATGATATATTATATGAGACGCTTGATCAAAGTCCTTTTAAGGGCTGAACTGCCCAATCTTATTTAATTTTAATTGTGATGAAATTTGTTTCAATATGTGCTTAACTCCGAAATGTAAGAGTGGGATCTTAAACACGTTTCGTGCCCTTTTTTCCCTCCCATAATCTTACTTATTGTAGACAAACAATCTACTTTAAGAAAAAAAAAAACCAAAAATGTTTGTTTTGTTCTTTCAGTACAGATAGAAAATCGATGGCCCATAAGCCAAGCCAAAGCCGTATATGTAAATAGCCCAAATTAATTTATTATAACGGTTATCCATTTTAAAGTAAGAAAGTAAAGTTTGAAACATACATTATTTTTATTTCGTTATAAAGTTTGGACTTTGCCATGATATATAGCCATTATCAGAATTCCAGAATATTTGCATCCTTGTACATTATTGTTACTTTAAATATTGTTGTATGATTCATTACATTTATGTGACACACCCCCACAGCCACTCCTCTTCGTGTCTCACCATGTTGTGGGAAAGTATTCTTGAAACTCCATTTTAATTATGCTTTTTTTCTTACTAAGCAGCAATAAACAGGTTTCTCACGATCCTTATGCAAACAGATTTTTCAAGAAATAATTATATACCTACAGCCTTTACCAGCATTGGAACGGAACGCTTAAAAAGCCTGCTTGTTGCTCACAAACTATATCGCTCTCTTTAAATCTCCGCAGCACAAAAAAAAAAACACTCCACTCAGCTCTAATTGCAAGGACAAAATTACATCGAAGAAATGGCGTTCTTCGACCCTTTTTCAACAAATTCCGCATTACTTTTTGGAAGATCGACCCAACTACGATGAAGCGTTTATGCAGGAAAAATCGTCTCAAATTACGCAGCGGCTGTTTCTGCTGATGCTTCTGTGGCGGCGCACACAAAACAGTAATCAACAACAACAATGGCACGCAGTGATCGAGTCGTGTTGGCAGATTTATTTTGAGATCCCTATGGTACAAAATTTTGCGATAGCAACTAAGCAGATTGACGGCGCAGTAGCCGTGGTAGCTTGGCTTGAACTGAAAATTATTCAACGCCACAAATATTAAGGAAAGAATACTACATAACGCTTGAGAGACACTAAGATTTATTTGCAGTACCTCGAAAAGTAAAAAGGATCGAAAACTACTTTTGCGTTTTTGGCGCACAGCTAAATTTCTTTCTCAGGTCGTAATCTTAGAAGCAGACCGAGGGAAATGTTACGTGTAATTATCTCGATTACTACTGAGTTTATGTATTGGTATTTCGTAGCGAAACAAAATGCAATTAATACCAGTGCCGATCGCGATACGAACGACAACAGTTCAGAGAAATATTAAATTACGCAGCTTTAACGTGGGAGGTTCAAAATATGCGGCTCTCAGGTTCGATTACATACATTTTAATGGAGGTCTTAAATGCTTAAAAGACGCATGTAATAAACGGCTTACAGCGATGTTCTTTAGCGTTGCTTTCTCTTAAATCACGGCACAACGGAATTCTCGACGTCATGTTATATAGGGAGTGAGGAGAATAAGGCTCGCTGCCTTATTCTGGTACACACCCCGGTTTGCGACCATACAACAATCATAACGCATTCAGCATTTCCGAAACGGAAGTACGTTTTGACAGACTGGCATTTGAATGGACACGTGGCTTTGTTCGCCTCGCAGGATTTCGCAAACGACAAGATGAGGATGAGGAGAGCATGGGAGGCGTCGAAACGTTGGCCTGTCTGCTTGTCGGACGTACGAATGGACATGGCGAGGAAGGAACAAGAGCACAAAAATTACGGAAATAGATTCGCATAAATTTGTGCAGTTATATTAAAGAAAAGGACCTGTTTGGTGTCGCAATTATGTTGAACCAAAGAAGTCAGCCACATTTCAAGGACTCACTAAACAAGCTTAAATATTTTATTTAGTTCGGTGCTGATGTTAAACTTGTGCCATCAACGTTTTCAAGATTTTAATCTCTAAAAAGTTCTTCCGGACATACAAATACTTCTTCTTCTGCTAGCATTGTCGACGGTGTGACACTTGTTTGACGTCAAAACAACCAGGACACGAGCCCATGACGATATGCATGTCTATGCCAACGTATCGATGCGGATGTAAAAGCGTCTGTCATGCCCGTCGGTGGTCTCTCTCTGTTCATCTGTCCAACCGTTGTTGCACTCGCTGCCTACGCCATTTGGCTGCAGCCATAACTTCATATTCTATTCTGGAAAAGTTTCTTTCTGCTGGACAGAACGAGGACAAAGTTTTAGCTCTGGCGTCGAAGCATGTCCGTCCGTTGTCGCCTTGAGCGTTTATTTGAGTTTATACTTTAATGCATAACGCTATTTCGCACATTGCTTAACTCTAAGCACAAGAAAGCAAGCAAGTGACTTTGGAAGCACTTGTCGCCTCAAGCCACAATTCGAAGAAACTTAATGAGCGTCAGCTACTAATTAAGGCGCACTAAATGCTTACAGCTTAATATTGAACACTTGAAGTAGTTAGCTAATTTTTATGAAGTAAAGAAAACTGAAGAAATAAAAAATCGAAGCCTTTAACCCATCGGGAAGGAAACAGTGTTCAGCATTTGAGACAAAGGTTCTGCATTTGTGCCTATTACTACTTATGCTAAATGAATCATACGTGACCGAAGCATAGTACCCATGCGAGGTCATTCAAATAAACCCTCATAATCTCAAACGGTCCATGGTCGCCAACGCCAACGTCCACGCCATTTTTATTGCACAATTTATTTATTTTAATATAGGAATTTCTTCGTGCATGATTTTCGAGATCATTTCAAGTGGAAAATTACGGGATTTAGCCAATTAAGGTCGAGCCAATCAAAGATAAACATAAAACAGCATTGCCAGCGCAGACTTCATTGGAGCCCATTAAGATTTATTTTGCACTGTAGAGCTCTCGGTTCAACTCAATTCGAGGGTGTCGACAACGACGACAACGACATTTAACATTTCTGCTGATACGCCGATGCTTCAGAAAGAATTGTGCTTATTTGGCAGCCACATTCAAAATGAACGATTTCAAGGGACAGATCGAATAGAACTGGCTAATTTACGCGGCTCCAATTTGCACACAGAATAAGTAGAGAACAGAAAACGAAAAGAAAAAAACAACTTGCTGATGATGCATTTCCTTTCAGCAAGTGATACTGAAGCACGTCGCGTTCGAGTCGAGTCCATGTCGCCTACATGCGTCAATTGGACTTTCTTAATTGGACAACCGACAGAATCTTCGGAATAAAAGATTCCTCACTTGCTTGCTTGCTACAATTTAAGACTTTGGATTAGATTAACGCTGCATTGAGCAGGGCAACGGAGGGCGAATGAAGCCACGAGTGTTCATATTAATAGCAATGCGGCAGCATCTTGTGAAGTCCAGAAAGTAGCATCCATTCTCCATTGTCAAGCGACAACAATTTCAATAAAACGTAAGCTCATTGTCATCGGTTGTGCACTCGGATTGCTAACGTCGAATGTTATCGCTGTGGTCAGCATCTTCTTTGTTATCGAGACATCTTTCTGCCAGAATTGTCTCAGCATACAAACAAAACACAGCCAAAGTGGAACAGTTATGGCGATATCCAAGCTGCTGCTGCTTCTGCTGGGTAGACGAAAGAGGCATTTGGTTTGGCTTAATTTAATATCTCACTCACGAAGTAAGGGGAAAAAAAAAGAAAACTTTTGCTGTATTTTATGTTTGAACCCGAATAATTTTTTAAAATTCATAAGCTTTGATTTTTATTTTTTTAAAAAATATGCACAAAATCTTGTTTAAATTTAGAAAAAATAAATGTATAAACAATTAAGACATAAATAAGTTATTTGTCTGAACGGTTGACGGTCCAACTGGCAAGAAATAAGCCAATAAATTATACAGATTAGCATAGATGTGCCTGTTTTTTATAACATTTGACTAATTTTTGTATTTTTTACTGATACTAGGTTAAAACTTTTAACTTCGGGCTATGTATAAAATCTAAAAATACATAAAATCTTAGATCGGGGTGATCTAAATAAAAGTTTATTTTTAAATCTAAAAAAAATTATCATAACTCAATTAATTTTGTTATATTATAGCCTTTTAAGAGGGAGCCAACATTCCTACTATTTACGGAACAGGGTTTCAATTATGTGGCTGCCTTGGCTAGACTCGGAGTAGCACATTTTACCGTTTCAATTTTCCGAAACCTAGTTGGTAGTTTCTGGTTTTATCTCACGAATGACTTGGGCCGGAATCGTTTCTGGACTATCCGCATAGCATCAATATCTAACGGCACTCCACAAACTATGTCTAACAGGATCAAATCACAGTATATGATAATAAAAAGAAATAGATAACCTTTATTCGTTAATAACTACAATTTGTACAATTGGAAAAATATGTATTCCTCATCATCATGATGATACATTCGTATCATGATACATCGTATACTTTTAACTTTTTTTGTTTTAGTTTTAAAGCAAAGATTTCTGGTATTCTAGGTATTCATTCATGTCTGCCTTGGTTCGAAATGGGGTTATTAGTAGATTAGTCGGAAAGATGGGACAATAAAGTGAAGGACGTTCCAACCTAAATGTTCTGAGGTAATTTTTTTTTTTTTTTTTTGTACAGCAAAATGTAAGTTCCACTCTGGAGACCCTTGAAGCTTCTTAAATTTGAGTATTTAATATCATAATCGGCGTATTTAAAACATTTAATATATTCTGAGTTCTCCACAACTCAGTATTTTAAAATTTGGTACTTGAAGTCACTTAACTTAATATTCTAACAGTTTATATACGCAAAGAAATTTTTCGTTTACCTTTACATTTCGTTTGCGAGTTTTATTTGCCACAAACGGATATTCAGTTGTCATCCACTTAAAAATATATCTTAAATATAATACCGCAAGCTATTTCGGTCATTATTAATTATTATATTAATTATCTTTCCCCCTATTTCCGTTCGTCTCCTTATGGATTACACTCATAGCACCTGTTGCTATAGTTACAATTTGTCAAAAAAGTAACTCTGAACTATAAGCGGTGTGTTTATACAACGAAGGGAAAAACAAACGAAGTTTTTAGTAAGGTAAAACAAACTTTTCAATTGCTGCGATTTAAAAATCACTCGCATTTATGACAAACGAAATTAATTTCCTGCAACTAAATGACGCGTTTCTCGCAACTGACTTATATTATGACAACTGTTGAAATTCGTTTGCAAATAACGATTTCAAGCATGGCAAACGAAATTAGTTTTCGGCAAACAGGCGATAAACCTTTTTTCTTTCTTTGCGTGTATAGCAGAGATCTGCATGAATGGATTCATTTGCTGTTTCAAGTTCCTTTAATTTTTCAACTCCCTGCAAGTCGAGGCAGGCAAACAACAAGTTTGCGCAAATCATAGGTAGCAAAAATCAAGTCCCCAAATGTAGAAAACTTGTTATGTAGAAACTTGATATGTAGAAAACTTGAAATGTAGAAACTTGAAATGTAGGGAATAAGCAATTATTTTGCCTACAAATCGTTTATTTTCAAGTCTGTTTACGAAGTTCATAGAATTAACTTCGTGTTGTCAGTGCAAACTTCGTTTCGCAAGTTCGTCTCCTGAGCTGAGAAAACAGTTTTACTTTAAAGCATTGGATTGAAGTGTTTGTTTTTTTTTTGTTTTTGTTGTTGTTTTTTTGTTTTTAGGTGTGTTTTGTTTTGAAACAGATTTCTTGGTTGTTGTTATAAGACTTCAGGGCTACGAGTACAGTGGATAATGTGAGTGCTGTGTTAAACGATGCGTTTTGAGTTGTGGTGGTGTGCACAGTGAAGTTTTTTTTTAAACGTTAATGCACAATGCATGTGTCACAAGAAGAACGAGTTCTTGCAGGATATAAGTTAATGCCAGAAACATTAACGCTGCCTTAATAAATGCTGACAACGCGTCTAGTGCACTTCCCGTGTGAACTAATTTCGACAACAACAGCTAGCGACGTCGGCGCGTGTTGAGAATAGCAAGCTAAGATATTTTTAGACTATAATAAGCTTAGTTTTGGTTTAAGAACTTTAGTCCTATTTTGAATAATAATAAAGGCGGTTGTGGTTAAATCCACAACCAATATTTTTTTATAACTTTTTAGCACAAAATAAGTTAATTTATATTGTACATATTTGTATACATAGATATGTATGTATATATATATATATATATATATACATATATGTATTAAAAAATTCATTAAAACTATATCTGACCAGGAAAAAATGTAAGTCGAATTATTTGTATTCGTAATTTATAAATAATAATTATTACATTGTTTTTATCATATAATTTACCTAAGGGGGCATATAGGTTACAAATTTTTTCAAAACAAAATGTTTTTAGGGAATTTTTTTCATAGAAGGAAAAAAGAAATCTTTTCATATTTTGCACATTTATTAACTAACATTTAAAGAATAAAAAATATTTGTCTCAAAATTTTTTAAATGGTTTTTGACGTTATTTGATATTTTTTTTTTTTGAAAAAATGCAAAAAAATTGACGGTGTGCAGGATATCACCAGTCTGGAACATTCGAGAAAAAAAAAGAAAACCAAATTTATCCTTGTTTAAGTGGCTATCGCCTGAATTAGGATAATTTTATTCCACCAAAAAAAAAACAATATGGTGGGCATCTGAAGAAAAAGAGAGGCCAAATAAAAATTTAACAGCTTGAGAGTGAAATTTCTTGTCGAAACTATACTCAAAAAGCGAGCGCTCACAATCGGTCATTGAAAAGCCGAATAATCTTAAAAACGCTGAATTAAAAAAACAACAGCTGTTTTTGACAGGAGATGTGTTCTTGTAGAAGAGAAAATAAGCAGTTGTCAATGCTACCTGGTATTATTATACCAGGGCTTACGCGCTTAAGCATAAGTCAACATGACAAGCTCAAACTCCTTAGAAGGAGTTAAATTAAATAAGCTTCAATGTGTCAATTATATGATTTTCTAAAATTTATGTTTAGTATTAAAGCATTCTAAAAATATTTGAAGTTATTTTTTTACCATATGTAGTCTTAACATCTCTCCTTCCCGTTTTTCGATTGCAGTCACATTTTCCTACACACCATTAAATTAAATTTGAAATATCCTATCTACACCACTGTGCTTTGTCCAATCGCAAGCACTTAATTTCATTGCTCCATTATTTATTTTAACCGAGATGCTGCATTTTTCACGATCAAAACAATGCCCCATACATAGCACAAGAGCACAACGCATTTACATAAACAGCAAAAAAAAAACAAAAAACCACAACGCAATAACTGTTTACGATCCGCATCATAAATAAAACGAACGAAAAACAATCCAACGCTCGTCAGTGGCTTTCTGCGGCAGCGCAGTCGCATAGACTTGAAAACAGACTTGAAAAGTAGAAAGCTTGGTTTTTTCTACCAATTAATGTAGGGTAGAAAACAAATAGAATCAAGTCTGACTTATGATTCGTTTTTCAGAAGCAAGTCGAGGCTTGTAGGGTAGAAACATATCAAGTTTCTACAAGTCAAGCCGAAGCTTAATTATTTTCAAGTTACTTGATTTTCAATTGACTTGTTGCAGATCTCTGGTGTATAGATAAGCATTTTGGTTTTTTTTTTTTGTTTTTTAATTTTAAAGTTTATTGACATGTTAGGAAGATACTTCCTCATCATTTTACTATGTACTACATACTATTTTTATCAGTCATAAAATGTACCTTTGATTAATTTCAAATTTTAAATTGTTGTTATGATAAATTTCATTTCATTTTCATTTATTGTAAATATTATTGAATTTGCGGGTATACAGGTTGGTAAATATGAATAGGGAAACTAAAAGAAATTTCTTAACTCGAACAGAACTTATTTTATAGTTGAACTTAAAACATAATTTATGCTATAAAAACTTCCAAGTTCTCCATTACTAAAGAGCAAAACCGCTCATTTAGTTTTATTCCCACAGTTCCATAAAGTCGCATCAATCTCAAAATTAATTTGACTCTGATTACAGCAAACAATTTAAATTAATTTAAAATATTTAAGTCGACATCATAATGTTGGACCAGTCAAATGGGAAAACTAATTTGCTTTTGCGATAATCCAGAGTGCGACAAATTAACTGCGTCTTCAATTTTGATATCCGCTGCGAATATGGCGGATCTTATGAATAAATTGAGAATTTAATAAAAATATTTTTTTTTTCTCTGCATCTTTAAAATTCACTCATGTGAAATTGACTTAATGCAGTTCAACATTAAATTTAAATATTCAAACTGTTGCTCAATGCATTTGACTTTGCGCTGATGCGCTGCCACCGTCAAAATTTGTCCCATTTCTGTATGCATTTGCGCGTTCCAGGAATGCGCGCTTGCATTTCCAACAAAACTTTTCGTTTTTCTCGTGCTCCATTCATATGCTAAATAGTTCTGCTTGCTCTGGTTGTAGGCCGTTTTTTGTTGTAAACGGCTATTGTTAAGAGTTTTTCCATTTCGTGTCTGGTGCTGCAAAAGAACATTCATAACCAAAAACGAGAATAAAAGATAAGAAGAAAATAACAAAAAATATCGAAACAGTAAATATCGAACTTGAATTTGGAAATGTTCTGTCTGCTTGTCTGCCTGCATATTTAAATCTATAGTTTCGGACGACACGTCATTGAGACAAAATCAGTCACTGGGACATGGACGAGTCCGAAAGAGAGTCTCCAATTCAAACAGACTCAATTGGACTACATCTATTTTTGGGGCAGTTGTACACACAGATGCAAGCATTCAGCAAAAACAATAACAGCGTCAACACCAGAGCAACTTAACAAAAACAACAACAATACAAAAGCAACAACAAATGCAAACAAATAAGCCATCCATCCATCCATCCACCCAAGCGACCGACTTTCCTTCCATACAACAGAATTTGCAATGAATACAAAAGAACTTTGCCATCCGAAGCCATCAGCGCCATTGTTGTTGCAAAAAATGAAAACGCTCGACTCTGCCCCGTAGTGTGAATGGCTAACAAAACGCCTTTGCGGCGGCGGCGGCGGCAATGTTAGCGTCGTCTAGCAGCAGCTCCTTTTCGATATCAACATAAACATTGCAAATAATCAAATGAATAGAGAGAAATTCAAAGTTCAATGACACATTTTGTTGCTATTGTTAGTGATTTCTGTTGTTTATTGTTGCTATTCAGCGATTTCTATCGCTTGGAAAAAAATCCATATAAAAATGCAATTCCAACAACAACAGTCACCATACATTCAGGCCTATACTTAATATGCATCGCAATCAAGTTCATTGGAAACTCATTTCTCAGAGATATTCTTTACTTGGAGAAGGATGGTTCTGATGAGAAATTTTATGATGGTATATTTTTGATTCAATAATAGACAAGGATGTATTTTGGCAACTAGACATAAAATTAGTTTAGTGAAATTGTTTTGGGCAGGAGATGTCTGGTTTTTGGATTTTATGATGCGATCCTCTCAACGTTTATCTAACAGTAATTTTTTGAGGTCAGGTGAGAACTTTTTGATAGTCGTTGAGAGCTAGATCTGGTGAATGATGGAACACTTCCATTCGTTGAATTTAATCATCGCAACGACTGACGACTTAGCGGGGTCAATGTCATAATGAAACAAGATCTTTACTTCACCAAATGATGGTCACCATTGATGGTTATGCCCTACTTAAGGTAATAATTGAAGATAATAATTATAACCGGATTAGTTTAATCTTTTTTAAGACCTTGAGAAATAATATATGTGACATAATTTTAATGAAATTCAATATCAATATTCATTGTCAGATTTCTTAGATTTAAGCTTCTTATTCTATTATTTTAATATAACTACTTTTAAAATTTTGCTACGAGTATTTAATAAGTTGTACTTTCCGAATAATGACTAGAGCTATAAGTTTGTTTTTAAAATCTTGAGCAGCAACAAAACTTACATTTTATTGTCCACCGCCCGCCACTACTTTTTCCTTCTTTCTGGCAATTTTCGGATACGATCTCGAAGAAACGATGCAATCCACTAATCGATCCAATTTTGGAGTTCTTCAAAAGAGCAAAATACAATTTTCATAACAATTAGGAAGCCATTTTATTCTTTAAAAGGACTTTGATCGAGTTTTTATAGTCACGTGTGATGGGATTATTTCCTCTTTCATTAAAATAATTTCTGTTAGTTGGAACAGTATTAGTATAAAATTGCAGTAGAACAGCAAATGCACGCTAACTAATTTTATTTCGACTACCACACTTTATATTTTCACCTCTTCAGATTCCAAACTCTAAATTTTGAAGATTTTTCTTACCGGGAGCTTTAATAATTATATTCTTTATTAATTCCCTTCTTGGTTTTTGTGCATGTTTGTGAAATATTGGATAAAATATCTTAAAGTAATAATAATTTTTATTTAGAGACTGAAGCAAATCTATTGTTTCTCCTTTATGTTTTCCAATAATACATTGCCTTGAGATAAAATTTAATTAAAATTTGAATTTAAAAAATTTGTTTAGAAAGTGGTACTGAAAAAGAAAAATCAAGTAGTATTTGGAAATATGTTAATGTAAGAAAACCTGGGTTTTTTCTTAAAAAGTGTGAAACTCAAACCATATTTCAATCGTGAGACTTATCGGCGTAGAGCGTTATCTTATCTTAATTTGTAAATTCTTAGGATGGTATATCGTGTTTTCTTCTACACTCTGTTTCTCAGCCTAATCGATGATATACAGTGTGAAACCCGCAATATTAAATTCGGAAAACAACGAATGATGTCCTGACAAGACTGAAAGACATAAGAAAGGTGTTTTCCTTAAAAAAATAAAGATCATCAGCGAAAAATTATCCGCATTGGGACAAATATACCGGTGATTTCTTGTCAAAACACCCACGTTTTTGACGTCACTATTTTTGAAAATGTTTAAACTTTTGTTGATAGTTTAAATATACAATAAGTGTATGTATTCAAACAGCTGTAACTTCGAAACCGTAAGTTTTCTTAAACATAACTTTTAACTTAAAAACAGAAGGGTTTTATATATAGATATATGAAATTTTCGGTAAAAAAGTAAGAAATCTTTTGTAGGCATTTTTTAAAAAATTCGTTCAAAAAAGGCATTGTTGGAATCCCAAGTTAAAATTTTGTGTAAGCCATAAGAATTGATGCATTATAACGACACTTGTTTAAAAGGGAAGATATTTAAGAGGGGAAACGCAGTCAGACCTTTTTTTTAAAACTTTTTTTTTGCATTTTCTTAAAGCCTTAATTCTCAAGAATATGTGGTGAAAATTTCAAGTCTCAAAAAATAACAAAGTTAAAGCCTTGTGAGTGAATTGCCTTCTAGAGCGCGCAGTGCTGGCGCTTATTTTCAAACACGTTTTTCTCGAAACCATGTTTTCAAAGTCGGTGACCAAGATTTCTCGAAGCTCAGTGAACCGATCGTTTTGATTTTTTTGTAGGCTTATTCTTTTCATAATAATCTCGTACTTCTCATGGGATTTTTTTATTTAGCTTCGTTCATTTTTTATAGGCGAAACTATTTCGAATTTTTGGTCGAAAATCGTTTTTTTACGTTCGAAAGTCCGCCATTTTGTGAAAAATCAATATATCAAAAACGGCTATGACAAGTACGAGTTTTAATAATAGATATACATATATATATATATATCTACTTTAATAATATATTTCATTTTTTTGTTTCAGATGAATTTAGGAGGAGCAATCTTGGTCACCGCATTTTACCTTTTTTTCAGAGCGCTCTACAAAAACTGCTGTATCGACCTTAATATTAAATTTTTTTTAATACAAAAAAAAAAATAAAATACTCCTGAATGTGTATATTTTTAGGTATAAAAACTCTCATTTAAAAAATATTCCATAGGTTTCCTTAAAAAAATTCACAAACATGACTTTTTTTTTCGGCCTCTGGCTGCGTTTCCCCCCTTAATGCGATCACCATGAAAAATGTGACACTAAATTTCGGGTTAAAAAAATTTCATAAAAAGAATCAAAAAAAGTACACACAACAAAGACTCATTCAAGGTCTTTAAAATATATCTCAGATTTTTTTCTTTACGACTTACGGTTTCGAAGTTACAGTTGTATTTTTATTTCAATGCACTTATTGTATTTTTAAGATACTTTGAAATTTTTTACAGTGTATAACTGTGAGAAATTGCTTTCGCAAAAACAAAAAATATAGTGGAATAAGAAGGAATATTTCTTCTTATCCATCTTCTTGTCCTTTTTATAAACCTGTAGAACAGTAATTTTTAATCTTTTTGGAAGGAAATTATAGAGAAAATTTATTATTTTTCTTCTATTAAATGAAGTTGTACTTTCTCAATACGTAACTACTTAATCAACAATATAAATAATTAAAATAAAAATTATATCTATGTCTAATATAGTGGGAAAACTTAAGAGTATACAATCATCAGAGTTCACATATTCTCCTTTTCAGTCTACTTCATGGAGCCCATTATCGTTGTAACAAAGACAGTTTCCTCAACTGTTTTTACGCTTAATGACTTTTCCATCTATCCATTTTAAAGAATAACAAATATATTTTTTTTCCTTGATTCTTGGTGACCTCATTTTTTTATATTTGGCTTGTTTTGTTTTTGATGTTTTGACTGAAAAGAAAAAAAAATGGAAAAATCCGATTAATCCATTCCTTCCAAAATACATTTTTTTTTTTCAAAATTCACTCCTTGCAGCTTCATAGCCTTATTTTGGAAATAGGTGATGCAGAGTTAAAACCAAAATTTTGTGGAGAGATAAACTTTCCTTGAAGTTATCATCCCACATATTTAGTTTCCAGTCAGATAAGTACTACACGTTCGGTACTAAATAAAAATAGTTATTCCTTACAATAAGAATTAAATGATCTTGCAGAAATATTCTGTGGTTTTGAACAATCCCTAACACTCATAAATTCAAAAATTTAAATTATCCAAAATAACCATCTGTATTCAAAACGAAAAAAAAATTCCTTTCTAATAACCGGTTTTAGCAATAGAGCCCCTTGGTGGTAGATAGCGCAGAGCAACAAGTTGCATAAATACAACGACAACAACAGCAATAATTAACGCTGCTTTATCTAATATATAAAATTCTTCTGTCACGGGGTGCGTGATCGAACTCCTCCGAAACGGCTCGACCGATTTTCGTGATCCTTAGCGAGGATATTAGTCAGGGGTGAGAATCGAACAACATCTATTTTTCATCCCCCTAAAATAAGGGGGCGTGGCACCTCCCATACAACCCAAATCTACGGTAGCGAATAGCTCTGAAGTTATAGGTCGCATAGCATCGGAATTCGGTGTTCTACCTCAATTTACAAGAGCCGTTCCACAGGTAAAATTTTATGGGCGTTGGACGTGGGGCGTGGCACCTTTTCAGCAGACCAAATTTTCGGTATAACTTTCGAACTATAAGTCACACATTAATGCAACTCGGTTAGAACGTTCTATTTAGTTGTGTCTTTCGACTGGCAAAATTGAGCAAGTATAGGCCAAAGGGGTGTGGCACCGCCCATACAATTCAAATTTATGATATCGAATAGCTTTGGAACTAAATGCCGTATAATAATGAAATTCAGTACGGAGTTGCCACTTGGTGAAATATTTCTACTATAAAACTGGGATGGGCTTTGGAAAAGGGGGTGTGGCCCCGCCCATACACTTTAAATTTTTGATATCAGATAGCTTTGGAACAAAAAGTCGTATAACAACGAAATTCAGTATGGAATTACTATTGGGTGATATCCATCAACTAGAAAACTGAGACGTCATTGAACAAGGGGGTGTGGCTCCGCCCATACAAGCCAAATTTGCGATATCGAATAACTTTGGAATTATGGGTAGCATAGCCTCGAAATTTGGTTATCAATTTACACGAGTCGTTCCACTTAGAAATAGAGATAGCGATAGAGATAGAGATAGAGATAGAGATAGAGATATAGATAGAGATAGAGATAGAGATAGAGATAGAGATAGAGATAGAGATAGAGATAGAGATAGAGATAGAGATAGAGATAGAGATAGAGATAGAGATAGAGATAGAGATAGAGATAGAGATAGAGATAGAGATAGAGATAGAGATAGAGATAGAGATAGAGATAGAGATAGAGATAGAGATAGAGATAGAGATAGAGATAGAGATAGAGATAGAGATAGAGATAGAGATAGAGATAGAGATAGAGAAAGAGATAGAGATAGAGATAGAGATAGAGATAGAGATAGAGATAGAGATAGAGATAGAGATAGAGATAGAGATAGAGATAGAGATAGAGATAGAGATAGAGATAGAGATAGAGATAGAGATAGAGATAGAGATAGAGATAGAGATAGAGATAGAGATAGAGATAGAGATAGAGATAGAGATAGAGATAGAGATAGAGATAGAGATAGAGATAGAGATAGAGATAGAGATAGATATAGAGATAGAGATAGAGATAGAGATAGAGATAGAGATAGAGATAGAGATAGAGATAGAGATAAAGATAGAGATAGAGATAGAGATGGAGATAGAGATAGAGATAGAGATAGAGATAGATATAGAGATAGAGATAGAGATAGAGATAGAGATAGAGATAGAGATAGAGATAGAGATAGAGATAGAGATAGAGATAGGATAGGATAGAGATAGAGATAGAGATAGAGATAGAGATAGAGATAGAGATAGAGATAGAGATAGAGATAGAGATAGAGATAGAGATAGAGATAGAGATAGAGATAGAGATAGAGATAGAGATATAGATAGAGATAGAGATAGAGATAGAGATATAGGTAGAGATAGAGATAGAGATAGAGATAGAGATAGAGGATAAGATAGAGATAGAGATAGAGATAGAGATAGAGATAGAGATAGAGATAGAGATAGAGATAGAGATAGAGAACGAGATAGAGATAGAGATAGGATAGAGATAAGATAGAGATAGAGATAGAGTAGAGATAGAGATAGAGATAGAGATAGAGATAGGATAGAGATAGAGATAGAGATAGATAGAGATAGAGATAGAGATAGAGATAGAGATTAGAGATAGAAGATAGAGATAGAGATAGAGATAGAGGTAGAGATAGAGATAGAGATAGAGATAGAGATAGAGATAAAGATAGAGATAGAGATAGAGATAGAGATAGAGATAGAGATAGAGAAAGAGATAGAGATAGAGATAGAGATAGAGATAAAGATAGAGATAGAGATAGAGATAGAGATAGAGATAGAGATAGAGATAGAGATAGAGATAGAGATAGAGATAGAGATAGAGATAGAGATATAGATAGAGATAGAGATAGAGATAGAGATAGAGATAGAGATAGATATAGAGATAGAGATAGAGATAGATAGAGATTGAAATTGAGATTGAGATTGAGATTGAGACTGAGTTTGAGATTCAGATAGAGATAGAAATTATTTCCGCTACGACAGCAACGCGTCGGGTACCAGCTAGTATATGTATATAATTTTTGTGATTCTTCCAGCGGCGTCACCCTCTCTGGTCGTGTGTTGTGTCTTTCAGTATTATTATGAGTTCTTTATTGATTTGGGTTATTTATTTGTTTCCTCTGATTTTTATCAATTTTTGCGTATTGTTGTTTAATGTTTTATTTTGGTTTTTCTTTTTTTTTTGATTTTTGCAAAAGACGGTTTGTTTTGTTAGTGAATTGTTGGGGGTTTCTTGTCTGTTTTGGTTTTTCATGCGTTCTTATTCAATGCGATTCATTTCCATTTCATTCCTTAGCCATTCATTTTTATGCGGCGTTCAATTCAATTCATTCTTTTCCTCTTTTGACATTGCTGATGTTTTTTGTTTTGTTGTACTTGTTATTGTTGAATTTTTTTATATGTTTTTATTTACTTTTTTATTGTGTATGTGTGTTTTTTTAAAAAGAATTTATAACAAAAAATACATGGCGGCGGGCTGAATTTGTGGCAAGTATTTTTGTGTTTTGTATGATTTGGTAGACGCCTTTGTTGTTTGTTCTTGCTTTTGTTATTGTTATTGCTGTTGTTGTTGCAATGTGTTATGCATTGTTGTTGGTGGAACAATTAAACTCTTTGCAATGACCTTGACTTTGTTTCTTTTCAATTTCATACAGCGAAGCCTCCATTCAAAACGATGGCTTCTGGTGCAGTGGGCGGTGGCGGTCCTAGGTTGTTAACTGCTAGGAAGGGGTCTGGCCTATTGTTGTTATATGTAGTCTTTTTCTCTTTTATTATTGTGATGACGATGTAATGATGTTACTCGTTCACAATGGATCCGTTTAATGTTTCGTTTAATGTTTCATGAACTAACAGTTATAGGCAGCCCTACTTGACTTTGGAATCCGCTATCGGATTATGATACATATACATATGCAGTATTCCGAACCATGCTACTGATGTGGACGCAGTAACCGAAACTGATTGTGAATGCTAGAGTTTGTAACGGGTTTTGAATGTCGAGGTTATATAAAATGATTTATTGTGGCTTATAACGGTAAAAGGACGGTGCCACAGGAAACGTTTCGTGTTACTGCTATATTCGAATATGGTGTGTCGATGTCTTCAGTTCCTATGTTTGTGCGTAAGCATGTAAATGACTTTGTTCTCCACTTTAACGTTACATCAAGAATATTGATGTAAGAGCAGGTATGAACAGCCATGGTTCGCACAATGTAGCTACTACAGTGTAATCAAAGATACCCATGCATACATGCAGAAACTTGCATCAAAATACATAATAATAACATAATTACTATACTGTCGACGCAAAGAACGTCTGCAGGCTCTGACTGGCTTTAATTTTTTATCAACAGCGTAGCGCAAGTTTTGTCTAAAAAATTTAGCCATTTAGAAAAAAACTGCTACATCGGCTTTGATCGAGGTAACCATTCTGATACTGCTACTCATTGGTCTCAGAGTAAGTTTAACTCAAGAATAATATATAATAGAGTACGCCAACAGTGCGCAGAAATGAAAATCTACTGCGCAGCCTACGTCACGCGTGAGAGTCACGTGACGCTTGCTACGAAATATTCAATAATATAAGCAAAACACAGAAGGCCAGCGAAATGAAAGCAAAACAACTGTGAAATTACTATCGAATAAATCGAAGAACGTAGCTACTTTTTTCTGTGAAGGGGTAAACACGGAAGTTAATGCCCCTATGATACATGAAATTTTTCTCAAAGTTTGTATTAAAAAAGTATTTATATTTTATTCTGGACTAGTGTTCCTTCTTGAGAAATATTTATTTCATTTTAAAAAACAAACTTTGCATAAGAAAATTAGAAGGTTTTCGAATGTAATCCCCCTATAAAAAATTTGTTCTACGTTTTTTTTTTTAGTCAATTTGACATTTTCTTCTTTCTCACAGCTGACGTCACAACAAAGATGGCAGACATGCGCATGGCGTAATCTAATAAATAAAAAATAAATAACTGGCCATTTCAGCCCTTGAAAGGACTTTGACCTAGATTCTTATGATCAATTGTGTTGTGCGTGTTATTAAGTTTGTACACAATTGACCGAGAAAGGGACCTACATGTTTAACGCCGACTCCGAACGGCGATGAACGGAATGTTCTCGTTCTCAAGAAGCTTTACATGGCATTTTGATTACTCTGCGAGGTTTGCCATTGTCTGCAGAGAGGTGGCGGTCGTACAGAACAATTATTTTAATTCAAATAATTTTCTGTCGCTGCTGGAATTCGAACCTGGGTCTCCAGGTTCTTTGATAGCGGCCACGTACTTTAACCAACTACGCCACGGACGTGCATGGCGTAATCTATTATATATTATTCTTGAGTTTAACTTGTTCCTCGCATGATATGACACATAAGTCATGATATGTTAACCCCTGTGATTTTTTTATTGGATTTGTTCTGAATAAATTGGGATCTGTCTAAATGTAAAAAGTTAAACAATTTTTTAAGAACAAACAGAAATTGCCAGTTGATTTATTGAGTCAACAATAATTATAAAAACCATAATAACCATATAGCCGAAACCATAGATAAATATCAATAAATCATTCTTATAACTGATCATTTTTTAATGTATTCATGCTCCAAAATTATTCTCCTTTTATTTTAATTGGTGGAACCACTTTTTTTAATGTATTCATGCTCCAACATTATTTTTCTTTTATTTTAATTGGTGGAAGCACTCTTTAATATTAATTTATATAAAAAAACTTTATTTATATGAAAAATTGAAGATAAGAACTTACGTACCATTTGTTTAATTTAAACAAGACGGTGACAACAAGAAGTAATGTTGTTTTAAAAACAAAAATTGTGCTAAAACTGAAAACAATTTTCAATCTCTCTTCTTGAAAAAAATTATAAGAAGCTCACATATACATATATTTCAAAGGTCCTTTGTTCTTAAGCCTTTTGAATCATTTAATGCTCATTTGTGCTGTGCTTGGTCGTAAACTTTTGATTGATTCTAACGGTTAATATTTTGTTTTATAATTCGACTTATTTCCCAGAGTAAATAGTTCTCTAACAAAAAACTGCAATTTATCATATTTTGAACGTTTCCAATATTAATAGAGGGAATGTACAGGGTGTGCCCCATCATCTACATCTTTTGTGTCGGTATGTGATTGTTGAATAGAATAACTTAAAAAGAAACAACTGATTTTCATATATTAGGTAATTTTATTTAACGGCTTAGCGTTGTTTCGGTGTGGAGCGATTCATGGTTGAAATTTTACTGAATTGACATTTCAAACTGTCAATGGTAGTAAATCAGCTAAATGTCAAAGATAAATGTCAAAGTTATTTAATGTTTGTATACCGACATAATATATGCCGCACTCTGTATATTTCATAATTACATCGCTTGAGTTTCCTGAAGATACTTACCCATCATACTGAGGTATTACTTGCCATCATATACTCATCCATTATACTTATAAACTCCTGATTGCATCTTTGTCATATTTTTCTCAATAATATTTAGAGTTTCTCTATTTTTTGCATTTCCTATCATATTTTTCATTTGGTAACAATATGTTTCTAGGCACACCAAAATTTAAGCGTCACGAAAAAATAACTTAAAATATCTCAACAGTTTCTAGTGGAGCATGATCTATATAATGTGTCAGTTCAACTAATAGAGAAATTCAAGGTCAAAGTTCATCTCTTTGTTAAAAAATCCATCTTATTACCTCAATATTTGCAATGGGTTGTTGTTTATACTCGTTTTCTGAAATATTTTTTTGTTCAAAAAGTAAAGCAAGTGGGTTAATGTTATCTTCCAAAATAAGGCTTTTTAAAGGTTAAAAAAACTTTGTTTGTTCGGAAATAGCAAAATACAATACAAATAAACATGTATTTATCTCATAGATGTGTCATTAAGCCTACGAAAGTTAAGGACATTGAAGTCGTGAAACCAGTTTTTAGTGTTTTTTTAAAATTTTCGTAGGTTTTGGGATATAAAAAATGCGCCCCTTTAGAAAAGTACAATTTAAGATTTCGATTTTGAAAATTTATTAATATATTAAGTGTCCCATTAATATTAGCCACACAGCAGCTCGTCAAAAATGGCCATTTGAAACGAACACTATCAAAAAATATCACTCTTTTTCTCTTACACATCAAAGATCCTATAGGACAATAACGCTCTCCTTTGCACATGCATGCTTTCGACATTTATGAATGCTTGTTAAAAGGGCCGCTTAAAAATTTGCAATATTTTGTATGTGCCAAACTGGACAAAATACGTTTTTTTGATTAGGCGATAAGCTCATAACACAATTTCATTATTGAGATCTTTTCGCAAGTTGGTTATTTTAACTAAAGGTGTATACGAAAATTCAGCTAAATTTTCTGATTGTTTTTTAAGTTAAATACGTAGTAAATGAACTATTAAAAAGTGTTTTTTATTTTTCTTTGAAAATTTATTAAGATCGATATTGAAAGAGTCCAATACTTTTCGAAATCTAAGATTTTGTAAATCATTTAACTGAGAATGCATTATTACAAATGCAAATATTGATTCTAACCAGATTTAAAAAAACAATTCTGTTCTTAATTGCAGTTCGCACTTTAGATGTGAGCGATATATATCTATCAACTTAATACTTTTTAAAATGAGCGGAACGAAATATATTGTTTAATTTGATTATTATTATTATGTATTCTAATTCAATGGTATATAAATTACCAATTTAATATTGACTATGATTTGTAGCTCAGAAGAGCTAGTGGCGATTGTAGAAAAATCCATCTAAATAGACAAAAATGCAATCTTATCATAGTTAACCGTAACATTTTGCTATATTAACTAAAAAAAAGTTTAAAAACTTTGTAATAACCAAACACTTATGATCGGCAATATTTATAACAATATTGGGATATGTTCCATAATAATCGAATTTTTTGCAAGTTGAGAATAGGGGTAATTTTGTTTGTATGTGAGGCACCCCAGCAGGTCAAACCATATTCCAATTAAGAATTAAGATCTGAGGTGCAATAATTTTTTGGTTCATAAAGTTGCCGAATAATGTTCCTAAAAAAGTATATTCTAAAGTACCAAAATTACTTAAGTAACTTTAATGCAAAAACAATCTAAAGTATAATTCAGCCAAAGTCCATGATATTTAAAAGAATCAACGAACTCAATAACAAAACAAAGAGGAACAGCATTGCACATTGCCAATAAATGTTGCCAATAAACTTAAGGAAATTTATCACAATAACGTCCATGATAATGTATTTGACCAAAAGACACCTTATACCGAGAGATATTAAAAAACATGAGCTTAGTTTTATCACTAGTGACAAGTCTATGCACTTTAAGCCATCAGCTCAATAGATCCACATAATTATTCAAATCAGAGTACATATCAATAAGCGATTTACAAGTGAGCAGGCGATGTCATCAGCAAATTCAGTTATAGAGATTTTTAGTCTTAAAGAGTTTTTTAAGTAAAATATGGAGTTAATGTAGATGAGAAGCAATTTTGGTCCTAATACAGAACCTTGTGGGGCACCTAGGCTCAAAAACATGGTGATATTGTCGTTATCACCAACTTTAACTACTTGCTGCCTATTTGACAAGTATGAGGCAAGCCAGGAAAACATGAAGCCTCTGAAACCACACCTATAAAGTTTGTCCAACAATATTTCAGGATTTACAGTATCAATGTCTTCAAACAAAGACGCAGTTATCTTACCCTCATTCACACCATTACATACCTATATACGAAGAGAAATCTGAAAAGTATCTTCAGTCGACATACTAGCACGAAAACCAAATTGATTTCTGTTGAAGAATTTTACTTTGTCATTAACCCCAGAATGGTAAACACATTTTTTAACTCTTTAATTGTAAACCTCGCCTGTGAGACGACTTTAATAAAAAACGCACATTTCACCATTAAAAAAAAAAAATTATTAAAACAAAAACATATTTATAACATATTCGGTAATAAAAATAGACATAAAACAACGCATTTTTCAAATATTTTAAACGTATTATAGGCATATTAGTATTAAGAAAAAATTGCTTCGCCTCACATTCGATGTTTACCATTCTAGGTTTAATGTGAAATTGGCTTTACGGGGCACCAGAGTTTCAAGGTGCAATAATTTGGAATCACAGAAGATATTATTGATCGTCTTAATTTTTGGTTGCACTTGCCTGATACGTTCTTGTTACAAGCCCAGTACAAAATCATCACTAAGAATTTTGTGATGCAAGTAATTCTTTGATGGTAATATGCTGATTTCTTAATATTTCTGTGTATGAAATTTCTAACGACGACTTGATGATTTTGTTGAACTTAACGGCAGGGGAGTTCTTCTTGTCAGATAGTATTATGCAAATTTACCAACTCACACACACACATCAAGAGAGTAACTTATGAGTGAGTATATTTGTGTGCATGTTTGTTTATCTTCTTTAGAACCATTGTCAAGATTCAGGCTATTTAAATGTCGTTTTCGGCATTACATTCGCAACGAATTTTAAGTACCTGTTGCACACTTTAAGTTCTAGAAATAATAACTGACGATAATTGAAAGTTTTTTACAGTTCTTCACTGAGTGGAGTTAAGATGAGATTGAAATGAGTGGAATTTTTATGTCACGGTTTTTATGTCACTGTTGATCTTGGAATTTATGTCAGATAAAACATGAAATTTTTGCAAAAATTTTATTTCTTAGTCGTAGTTAAAAAGCAAAGAAAATTCAATAGGACAGCGTTCAACCCGAATATAGAATTCCGTTTAAAAAAATCCACTTTCTATGGTTAAAAATATATTTTTATCAAATAAAAGTTAGGGTGATTTATTTCAACACCTGTAGCACGCATAACATGCTAACTGGACACAGAATGGAACTTTACCTAAATAAAAATCAATCTCACGAATTCTTTTGTTTGCCATAGCAGAAACTTTCTTTTAGCCCATTGTAATTGAAGTGATGATGATTGAACTCATCCTTTGGATTATGGAAAACTTTTTGCATGACCCTTGCCTGACATTGAAATTCAACTCCTCGTTGTCAGTCCACATGGTGACTCAACAAAATTCACTTTTATTTAAAGTAACTTAAATTTGCAAAAAATTTTAACTATTGCGTCGATGTAGACAACCACTAGAATATCTTACAAGTCCACATATCAAACACTCATACACACACATTAATGTCAACAACAAAAACCGATGTAGAGGCATTTCCTACCATTTTCCAGATTTTCCTTCAATCAAAACCATTTGCAACATACCGAGTGAAATGTGGCAACAAGGCTTGCTATAAATATCGTGTGCGTATTTTTTATGGCATCTCTGTCGGTCCAGCCATACAGCAGACTGCCAAAGTATTCGAACCCTCAATTCGCTCGTTCGTCACGTTGTTGTAAGCTCAGCGTTGAATGAGTGTTAGCGTCGTGCAATATGTTGCATTACACACAGCACACAAAGCAACAACTCTACCACCGTTAATGCCTCACCGTATACGAAGTCTTCGTTTCGAAACTCGGGCCAAAATCGATTTTACCCGATTCTAAGTTAATATGACACCCTCTGTCGCACAGGCTGACAACAGCCAGCCACAGTGGCAGCCACTGAGAAAGAGTCAGCTCACAATCACCCGGCCAGACTATACTAGAGCGACCGTCTACAAGACCAACAGCATTAGTCCCTCCTCGTCGTACATGCCGCTCATTGGTTGATTCTCCATGCACTAGATAACATGCTGCGCAAAATCCGGCCCACCGCAACCTCGAGCTGTCACAGAACATGATAAATGCGTCTTGCTACACACACACACACACACATACACACACACACCTGCACACGGCGAAATCACGTCCGACACAGTAAACAAACACACAGATCCATTCGCCGCCTGAATATGTGTGTATCTGTGTCTGAAATCGGAGTGCTAATCATGCCTACTCTGTCTGACTCGCACTTAAGCACGTAGTCGAAGAGCGCAACACTAGCTTGCGAGTGTGACAGCTGGTAGCAACCGCAGTGGCTGCAGCGGAGACACAGCTCAGTAGAGTGCTGCGAGAAGAGATTCGTTTACGCGGCGGGTACCTCGAACAGGTTTCGAACTCATCGTCCAAAAACAGAAAGGTGCTCAATTCAGCGCTGTGTGGAGGTATTTCGCGTCGCTCGCACAACCACTCATATTTTTTTCAAGAGACAAACATATTAAGAATATATCAGAAACCAAGTTAAATCCAACAGCTACGGAAAGCGGCTGGGTTCTTTATCGTGACCAAGAAAAAACCAATGCGTGTTTGTGTGCGTTTTTTAATTTCATAATTTCGGAAAATCATCGTTTTGGAAAATTCATTTGGGTTTTGTTCTTCATTGATCGCTGTCGTGTCGGTGTCTGGAAGAACCTAAAGATTCAAACCTGACCTAAACATATTGCATCGTGTGTGTAAGCATATAAAGTGAACGTTTATTGGAAGCTTTGTTCGGTCGGGCAATAAAAACCGGCGCAACGATTGTTTATTTGTTTGACTTTAATTGTGTTTTCATTCAAAAGAAATTCGCATCCGGTCTCAAGAATCGATCCGGGTCTTAATCAGTGTCGCGAGTTCAGCCATAAAACATAAACGAGAGTAACAATTTTTAAAGAAACTTAATCCACAAAAAAAAAAAACCTATAAAACATTGTGAGACCAACAAGGCCAGTGCAAATAATCTTACCTCTGCATCCCGTGTCTAAGAAAGGGAAATCTTAAGTTCAAAGCAGAAGAGTAAATTTGTTTAAAAAATTTATACAAACGGTTTCAAAATATGTTCAAAACCTCAAATAAACAAAACAAATTCTCAATTTGGTGTTTGGTTGAGTGATTCATGCAATTAAAAGATAGTTATTAAAGTAAAGTCTAAAGCAACAAGCAACTTAAACAAGTCCTATCAATCCAGAATAGTGAAAAACTCCGCCTGTGGATTTATTTTCAAATTCTTGCATTATGCTTACTATGGAATCCGACATGAAGGGTGGCATACTGCACGCCACCATGCCCCCGCATCATGCAACGGCCGGTTTGCACGGGCATGCTACATCGCCGTACAGCGCCTTGGGCCCCCTTATGAATCTGGGCCAGTCGCATCTGACACAATCGCACTTGTCCAACCATCATCACCACATGACCTCTCACCTCACTTCCAGCCAGAGCCAGAGCGCTTCGACAGCAGCCGGTAATGGCGCCCTGAGCTCACTGCAATCTAGCATGGCTAATGCCATGAATGGAAACGCGGGTGTTCAGCAACACATGACTTCTCATGGATCGCCGCTACATAGTGCCAGCGATTTGAGTCCGACCCAGTCGTCGCATACAAGCGTAGGCAGCCACCACATGACATCACCAGGACAATCTCATCACCATTCCCACCATCATCAGAGCCTTGGCGGTCAAGGTGGTGGTGGTCAAGGAACACCTATTGGTGGCGGTGGCGGTGGATCTGGCAACCATGGATCAGTCAATGTAAATAATAACAATTCTACAACCGCCAACAAGAATCAACAGAACGCCGATCGCGTTAAGCGACCCATGAATGCCTTCATGGTATGGTCACGTGGTCAGCGTCGTAAGATGGCATCAGATAATCCAAAGATGCATAATTCGGAGATATCGAAACGTTTGGGAGCTCAATGGAAAGACCTCTCCGAGGCTGAGAAACGACCCTTCATCGATGAGGCGAAGCGGCTTCGTGCAGTGCACATGAAGGAACATCCTGACTACAAATACCGACCACGCCGTAAAACAAAAACTTTAACAAAAAGCAAAGAGAAGTATCCGCTAGGCGTAGGATCTTTGCTACAGCCTTCCGAACCCAATACACCGACACGCAATAATACGTCGTCGTCAATATCGGCTACTCAACAGGCTGCCGCAGTCAATCGTGATATGTATCAGATGACTGCACCTAACGGATATATGCCAAACGGCTACATGATGCACGATCCTTCAGCCGCTGCCTACCAGAGCCAGCACAGCGCCTATATGGGTAATTACCACCGCTACGACATGGGACAGATGCATCAAGCCGCTGCGGCAGCCGGCTCACTGAACTATATGAATGCGACGGCAGGCACCGGTTACGGTATGTACAGCACTGTCTCCGGCGGTCAAACCTCACCTTATGGCAGCCTTCAACAACCCGGCTCGCCATACAGCAATGTACAGCAACAACCTGGTTCACCCTACGGTTTGACCGGACAGCCGGGTTCCCAAGTTTCCTGCCAAAGCCACAGTCCTAGCGACTCTAGCATAAAATCTGAACCCGTCTCGCCGAGCCCCATGCACAACTCTTCACAAAACCCCGCCGGTAACTCGAACAACAATAATAATAACAACAACCACATCATGAAACGCGAGTACGGCAGCACGCAGCAGTCCTCGGACTTGAATCATCTTATGAACATGTACCACATACCGGATGGTATGCAAGCATCTGCCGCCGCCGCAGCAGCCGCTGCCGAACACCAACGTAATCTGATGCACTACCAAAACAGCTCGCCAGATCTGCAGCAGCATCAGCATCAACAGTCAATGCGCGCCATGGCACCGCTCGCCCATATGTGAGAAATGGCCACGTCCTTCGGCCAGTCTTTGCTCTCGGCATCCGCGGATCCAGTCACTTCAATGGCATTGACACACTCGCCTTCTTCCACTCCAGCAATCGCTACAGCAACTCCAATCATCTCTAATGTCAACCAAACCTCAAGCCACCATCACCACCACCCCCACCATCACCACCATCTGCAGCACCCATCGCATTTGGAATTAGAGCATAACGATTCAGCGTTGCTGCACCATCAATTGCAACAGCAACAGCAACAGGCACTGCATCAGGCTTCCTCGCAGCAGCTACAAACGCTACACTCACATCTCGCGCTCACATCCTCAGCAACGGCTTCAGCTACATCATCGGTGAGTTCTTCACTACACTCGGGCTTGGTGGCTTCAGGTGACAATGGTGGCTCTGGCAGTCACCCCAACGGAAGTTTGCTGCTTAACTATGTCAACGGTAATAGCGCTGGTGGAGGCGGTAGTGGCAGCGGTGGTCCAAGTCCGACGGCATCGGGCTCCTCTGGCTCCGGCGCTAGCCGCTCTTCAGCGCATTCGCACTCTGCACACTCACCGCTGCAGCACTATTCCCAATTAGGCTATCTGCATGGCAACAGCGCCAGCAGCTGCTCCTCAGCACTCAGCTCCGCCACGACGGTTGTTTCCTCCGCAATAGTAGGTCGGCTAAGTGCCAACTCAGGCAGCACTACCGGCAGCAGCAGCGGTGGTCCTCTTGCTCTGCTGCATCACCATCATCACCACCATCACCAACACCTACAAAATCCGCACCACCCGCACGACACGGCAGGACTGTTGGATATTTCATCCACTTTGTAAATTATTATACATTCCAATATATTTTAACACTAGCTCTAATTTATTATTAATTATATTCTTACGAAACACAATTATACGAGTATAAAACATACAAGAGATATATATAAATATATATAGGCGAGTCTTTCCTTAGTAGCTATCTATCCTTTAATTCCTAGCCAATTCCTTCTCCTATTTCCTACACTCAGACATTTCTTTTCATAACATTCCTCTGCGAATTCGGCACTAGATGCAGACTTTATTTCAATTCAAACTTCAACCGAATTCGAGTACTTTGACTTTAACTTCAATTAACTCAAAAAAGATAAAACATTCCGTTGCGAACTATTCGAAGAATCATAGATCTTTTTCTACTCATTTTAATCGGTTTAATTAAAACGTGTGATAAATATATCGATATCATTTGAATCTGTTGCAAAATTATTGTAATTACTGTAGTTATTAGCTCTGTGCTGTTGTAAGGTTTTTAAGTTTACGCTAAATTAAAGCTAAAATTTCGAAAATAATTAATTAATGTCTAATTTGGCACCAATTTAGCTGTCTGAGTTATAGTAAAGTTAAAAAAATAAAAAAATTCACACGATGTTTAAAGCAGAACCAGCGCATAATTTTATTGGTTTAAGTTATTATTTCTTTTAAGTTTTATTTAAAAACATAGTTATTGCATATTTAAAATACTATATAGAATACAGATAAAAAAGAGAAACAGAAATTATTAAGAAATTGCAAAACCGTTAAACATGAGAAACCAGAAAACCACAAAACCGCAAATATTTAAATGAAAAATTGAAGCAAAAAAAAAAACAAAAACTAAAAAATAAAATTATAAAAATATGTTTACACAAATTATGGAAAATATCTTTTACTCAAACAAGGTTTCCGACGGCATCATCAATCTGACGTCCTTAGAAATTATTTTGAGATTAAAACGTAAAAACTCAAGTGATTGGCTAAAACTAGTTTTGAACGTGCACTCAATGAGTTATTTTTAATTTATTTAAATTTCGGAAACATCGGAAGTGAATGCAAACCACAAATACGTTGGTGTATGTGTGTCTGCAATATTTTGTGTATGTGTGTGGCTGTGTGTGTGTGTGACACAGTGTTGCCTTTTTAAGCAATATTAATAGCCATAATGCTATTATAACTCCTTAATTCGATTGCTCTGATTGCATTTGTCGTGCGTTCGACCGATCGATAGTTCGCTTTGCATACAAATTGACAGCTTGTTTGTTATTGCAATAATGACAATAATAATAACAACAACAACAACATCAACCAACATTCAGCGAGAAAATTATCTGACATTTTATTTGCCATAAAATTAAGTTAATCACGCTAACAACATTTTAAAATCGACATGAAGATTTGTTTTGTCGCCATTCAGGGGCGCTCATTTTTTTTTTAAACAAACTTAAGCAAGCGTGAGATTTTATCCAAAAAATAAAACCTGGCACTTCTGTTAATTTTAGTTTTTTCCAGAATTGGTTTTTTTTTTTTTGGAATATAGTTAATTTTTTAACTCTAACGCATACTTCATTAGCATAACGTCACAAGTGACAAGAACGAATGAGAAATAATAAGATTGTAGTTTGACGTCAGATGCCATGGCTACACTCTGGCTTGCTTCTACAATTTCACACAGATTTTATCGCATAGATTCTTATTTTGTTATTTCAGTTTTAATTTGAAAAAAAAACAGGTCACATAAATATACTCACAAATTTGAGCACGGTTTATAATTAAAATTGAAAAATGTGAAGAAAATAATGGATTCAGTTTAGTGCTTTAGGTATGAACATGATTAAAAATAGCTTTTCTTAAACTAATATTAAACTAAAACTAACTAACTTTAAACTAAAATTTGGGCGGCCTCGGTAGTGTAGTATATAGCGTGCTTGACTGCCACCCCAAAGGTCCCGGGTTCGAGTCCCGGTCAGGTCATGGCTCTACGCTTTAACCGTTATGCATATTCTATCCTGTTTTCTAATCAACTGAAATTGAAAATGCATAAATATTTATGACTTGAAGTTGTAGTTGATGGTAGAGAAGTTTGTGGATAAGATAGTCTTACATATAACTTGAATTAACTGAGGTAAAGGCCATAAATAACACTTGACTCAAATTCAAATTCACAATTTCTTTGGTTTCCACTATGCTTTGAGCATTCTACACATGTTTCACTTGATTGCTCCTTCCTTCCCAAAACAAAATATTACAAAAATAATTTCTTATATGAAATATAATTTACAAATATCGAAAGTACATCAAAACATCACAAAAAATGCCTTTACAACCAGGCAATTATTTTATCGATTTCACTAACACACCTTGTATTAATTTTTTACGTGTCGAAAACTATCTATATGATTTGAATTTTCACAACTAATATTATATCTGTTAATGCATTACGTTCGTAATATTTTTGAAAAGAAAAAAAGGTTGAAAAAACAGTCACTTTTGAGATTTTAGCTCGTTAAGATCGTTGTTATTTCGTCTTTTCAGTCATTTTGGCACAATAATCTTCTGTATTATTCCATGTTCTTCTAAACACTAACATTGCATTCTTTTAAGCTTTTTATTTTTAATGTTACCCCAAATAGTATATTTGATGTTTGTTGTAAACTAAATTCATCGAGTTTTAAATTTTCGAATTTATCGAATATGCATCGAAAGAAGCCCTTGGTTTCATATTAAGTTTTGTTGTATTTCAAAAACACAAAAAAATTTTCTTCTATACAAATATTTTTTGTAACAAGAAAATTACATTGACAACGTAAAAAAAAAATAAATAAATATACATGGGCATTTCACGAAAACGTCAACCATAGCTGGAAAATTTAATTAGGGTATTCACAAGGCCTCATAAAGTCAAATGTCTTAAATTGAAAACATTAAAATATACAACAAGTGTGAACAACCTCCCATAACTTATTGTGCTATTTCAACTCTCAATCAGCTGATGCAAAACAAATTTAAATAAATATTTGTAATCACAATGCCAAAAGAAAGCGAAAAAGGCAAAATAATAGCCGGTTTGTGCAAAAAGCATATTTTGCACGTTATTGAATACGACACTCAATAAACATAGCTTTTAGAGTTGTAATATTTTAGTACTTTTTTATGTGGAAGGCAACAACCATATTTTTAAACTAGTGTAAAATTGTATTACATTATGATAATATGACATGATAGCACACCTTGTGAATACCCTAAATGTATTTCGAAGTCCAATTTTTTTATCTAGTAGAATACTGTTATATATGAACTTTGCATTCTGAAAATTTCAATGTCTTATATTTAACTTATCCAAACTTATGACGAATTTTTCCGAAATGTTGATATAGTTTTCGTTTGAAAAATGTATGATCTAAAGTATCTACCTTAAAAGAAAATATATTGGTTAAAATTTTGTTCAATATTTTTAATAATCGCTTCACTGTGCAAAGTTTCAAAGAGAGCGCTTGTTTCTAAAATAACTGTAAATTTTTGATTTCCTTTTTCGTGATTTTTGTGTCATGTGAGTTACATAAATATGTCTCACACCAGTGAGTACAAAAACAGAAACCGCATTAAAAGATCTTCTGCAGCGAAAGCAAGAAAGACGTTCACAACTAGAAGCGATATTAAGACAAATTAAACTATATATTTTTACAATTTTATTTACTATTGAAATTTGCCGCATGAGTTAAGTTCAGGCATTTTAGAACATAACAAAACTCAATAACAATTTTAATGTTTTAATATTTTATACAAATAGATGAAAAGAACGGAAAAATATAAAGTTAAGGAAAGAATGAAGCAATGGAGAGCTTATCTAAGGAAATATGATGGGAAGTTGATTATAAGAAGACACAGGTTGGAATAATGTGGAAATGTAGAAAGAAGAAAAAATATTTTCTGAGGGACAATGCTTACATACTTTAGAAGAATAGAGAAACAGGTTGAATCTGACAGAGACAATTGCGACATAATTCGAGGCAATTATATTTTATGCAGACAAAAAGCAAATTGAAAGTTTCTCTGAGAGGTTATATGAAAAATGTTCGAAAACTCGCAGTATTGTATGGATAAAAAAGCTATAATTTTTTTTTATTTGTCGATAAAACTTATATTAAAGTCGCTAAAACAGATTCATCGAAGAGGTTTACAATTAATCCTTTAGCTGGATTTTTTTTTAATTTTCTTAACTTCTTGATATAAAAATTTTTTGTTATTACTTAATATAATAAAACTACGTATAAAAGCCTTACTTTCACTTTTTGAATACACATTTTCTAAACGGAAATTTTGTCACATGGGCTATGTCGCGTGAGTACCGGCAAAAACTTCCGTGAAAATGAAGCTTTAAGTCGTACGCATGTCGCGTAAGTTACGATGAAAATGCCCATATATAAAGAAAAAACAATTTGCAAAGAATATGGTTACAGTCTAAAAAATATGTTGTTCTTTTTTTAAATATATCACGAATACACTGTATCGTGAATGCCCCTAGTATATTTTTTGTGATCATAAAAAAAATTAAATTTTTTTTTTTAGCTTCGAACCAAGGATTTCAGGTGGAATACCTATTCAGTCAAGCCTGCCTTGGTTCGAAATCGGGTGATAGATTAGTGGGAAGGAAAGATCAATCAAGTGAAACACATGTAGGATGTTCTAACCGGAAAGCCAAAGAAACATGTGAATTTGAATCGGAGGCAAGTGTTATGCCTTTACCTCAGTCAATTCAAGTTATAAGGCAATCTCATCCACAAACTTCTCTACCATCAACAACAACTTCAAGTCGTAAATATTGATGCATTTTTAATTTCAGTTGATTAGAAATGAGGATAGAAAATTTAGAAAGGTTTTAAAGCGTAGGACCATGGCCTGGCCGGGAATCGAACCCGGGACGTCTGGGATAGAAGTTGAGCACGCTACCTACTCGACTACCGAGGTCGCCCATATAATCATATCATTCAACCATTCAACCAGTATTTTTTACTCTTCCTCTTGGTTCAAGTTCGATATTCAAAGGGCCGTAAAGGCCGTCATCAATGATTTGAGTTTTCTGCAGAGATAATCGTTTCGGCAAAAATTATAAAACCGCAGTATCGCCTTGTGATTGTTACACAAATATCAAAAACACAACAATTCACTACAAGTTTGTTCAGAGTTGGTTTGTCACAAATACCGCAAATGCTAGATGGAATTATGAAATATTTAATTTTTTATTGATTTTTATATTTATAAGAGAGATTGCATGTTTATAGAGACCTTCTGATTTATTATTTTTTTTTTTTTTTTTAATTTATTTAAATTGCAAATTTCTATGAATTTTTGAAAGTGCCTCTTCACATTTTACACGGAAATTTTATCATGTATTTTGATACATGTCTTATTTTGAGCCTAGTTGAGATATTTAAAAATATTTGATAAAGATTTGATTTCAAATATAATAAAAATTCAGGTGTTTATAACGCTATTTTTAAGCCGCCATCCTGAATCTTAAAAAAATGTCAATTATAACTATTTACAGTCAATTCATAGACCCATTTTGAATTGCCAATTATGCCAGAAAATGAAAGGAGAATTCAAAACCAATTTTTGTTTCATGTTGCACCACGTTTACTTATACAGGGTACTTGTACCAGTACAGCATATTTTTAAAAATAAAATTAAATCCAAAAATCTATTTCTTTTGGTATATCAGGGGTTTCTAGAGAGAACAAACCGTTCCATTATTTATTTATAGAACGATTTCATTCATGTGGCTGCCTCGATTATCTTGGAGCGCGATTTGTCCCAATTTTCCTCGACGATTTCTGACTTTATCTGACCTTTATCCACAAAAAAAGACCATCCCGGGTTAAATCCTAGCATATTATAAAAAAAGATACAGTACGGCCTTGCTCAACGCAATTCTCGATTTACGCAACTCCTCGATTATTGCAATACTCATAATTTTAATGGTTGACTCAGTAAACGCAACATTAAAAAAAAAAAATACTCGGTAATTGCAACTTACACAACAATGCAGTCAAAAATTTATAATTACTTTGAAAAATAATTGATTCGAAATCGCATTTTAATATCATATTTATTTGCAAACATGTTACTTAATAGTTTTAGATTTAATGTTTAATTTTATTTTAAATAAAATAAATGAACTCTCAAATAAAATATTTTTACTTTTATGTATTTATAATCTTTTATATTATTATTCAAACACATAAATTTCAGCAAAAACAAGTTGACCGAATTTCTATTATTTGCGTTGAGTGAGTCCGTACTGTACCTGTATTTGAAAGTTATGATAAAATCGTTGCTATTTGCGACTAGGGCTGCTTATAAACATGTTCTAAGAGTACAAATTGAGCGAATCAATAGAAGAATGTATGCAAGCATTTTGTAAATTTCTCCATAATTAAATTTATAGCTTCACCTAAATTATCTGCACAAGTATTTTCAATTTTAAACTCTACTCTTCGACTTCTAAACACTTCGATCTCAAATAGCCACTCATCAAACTTATGCAGGACGATAAAGGAGGGTAAAGCATATATATAACAGTCTCCTACATTCCAGTAAAGATGCAGAAGTATAGTTATGTTGATAGTCCATATAGTTTAGCATAGATATGAGCAAACAAATTGTACATGAGTGACATTATCACTGGTTGATTGCCTAGCAACAACCATGTAGGCTGAATGTTTGGATCCGTGTGCGGTTCTTGCATAACCCTTAAACCGATAAAGCGTAGGACATACTTGTCGGATATGTGTAAATATGCGGGCTTCAAGTTCTTAGAAAATATCAGCAACTTCAGATGTTTACTTCTTAAATTTTTACAAAAGTATGTATTCTATAGCGTTGATAATGTTTCGAATTGCATTGTTTGTAATTGCATTTTCCGAGATGAAGAATGGTTCAAGGATAAAAATGACTGATGGAAGATTGATATGAGCGGATTATGAATTGATTTGAACAGTGGAGAAGCCTCCCAACAAAAACAGGCTCAGGTCCATGCATGAAATATGAGACCATTGCAATATGTCTGTAAAGAGAAATATAACATCAAAATGAAACACTTTTGTTTGAAAATTGCGTTTTCTTGTTAACGTTAATGAAAATAATTTTAAAAAGCAAGCGTGTCAAGTTTTTTTCATAATCTATTTTTATTCTTATCTTCATTTAAATGATAAATATATTTGTTCAATGTTCATGTAAACATTATGAATTATAAATCAAATTAAACTGCCTAGAATCAATTAACACATTAGTAACATATCGAACTGGAACAACTGCAAAATACGAGTTGATGGAACTGGTGATAGGATATTATTAAATTTTGGTTAGATTTCATATATCTCGGTTTTTTAATTGCTTTGTGTGTTCAATTTTTTTAAAATATCGCCTTTATACAACAATTTCATTATTTTAATTCATAAAATAAACTTATGACTTTGTTTTATGGTCTTTTTCAAGAACCAAACCTTTTGATATGAATTTTCATTAAGTGGATATAAAAAACAAAAGTAATTTCTTAAATAATTGGTAGAGTATTGATTTAGTATTTTTGATTTCTATTATATTCTATTTCTATTTTTTGAGTTATCGAATATAGTTGTCTTGTTTTGTATATTCGATTAAAAATTAAAGATGAAAATTGATTAGTATTTGTTATAAAAATAACGATGATTTTGATTTAACAACAGAAAGAAAAAAAAAATAAGAAGAATTAAGAAATCCAACGATCAAAAGTAATTGATTTATATTGATTCATATCATAAAAGAAAAAATCATGTTCATAATAACATATTCTGCTGTTACGCATAAAATGATTAATTCAATATCAAATAAGAATTTTATTTCCATTAATTTTTGCTTTATAAGAGTAAAAATAATGATTATCCTGGTTCCCTACTTATACTCTCAAAATATCAAACATTTAGTTCAAACTTTTCTAATGTTTTTAAAAACTTATATTCTGTTAATAGCTACATTTAATTCTCCAAAATTTGGTTCAAATAGCCCTGATCTGGTTTAGGAATAGCTTTATTTTATGATATGTATCAATGTGCATGGAGAGAATAATTTTGTTTTTGACTTTAAAACTACATTAATACGTTTTCTTCACCCGAACAACTTTAAACAGTTGGATTACCACAAAAAATGTCAAAAGTTGTTACATGATCTCAACTCTAATGCGCTCCAATTTGCTTCTGTGCATGGGTTGTTGTAATTATTGTACTTATATGAATAAAGCTGTGACAAATTAGGCGAGTTCAGTTGAATTTTTAGGCTCTCGTTAATGTCACATGGGCACGGAAATTTAATTAGTTGCGTTTGGCAGTGCGTAACGTAAACAAATCCGATTAAAGAACAGAATCCAATTAGCTGACCACTGCCGAAGCTTCAGTGGCTAACGTGGTTCACTAGCTGCGATGCTGTGCGATCGAATCATATGAACAACATTACTCTACGAGTTCAACTAGGTGTGCTGTAGCGGTGATAAAGCCCGAAATCGATCTGTTAACTCTATTGCAATGAACGCACCCATGGCTGCTTACGTTGCTGATGTATGAACTGATGAGTGTAGCCTGTGTAGTTTGTGTCGCTGTCGGATTTTTCAATTAAAAATCTAATTAATTACTTTATCGATATGGAGAATGTGTGCGTGTGTGTGAGAGTGTGTGAAATCGCTCAAAATTGGACCTTGGTGGCCCCATGCGAGTCACTCTAAATTGCAGTTAAACAGGTGAATTTAATTACATTTTTTAATCAACCGCTCCCAGGCACCATCGTACTGCACACTCATTCGCACACATTTAGCAAAAGGTACTTTGATACAGTTACAGCAACAGCAAAAGCTACAGCAGCAACAACTAACAATTGCTCGTCAATTTTAAGCTGTAGCAGCATTTCATAGTTCGAATTTGAGTTTATGTATCTATCATGAATGGACAGACGGACAGGCGGATCGGGACCAACTCGGCTTACCAACCAACAACTGGCATTTTTGCCAATATCAATTTTCAACCAGTTCACATTGAGCGGATGGCAGGACAAGCAGACTGGTCAAGATAGACGGGCGGCTGGCGGAGCATACGAACAGTCAGTCGATGGTTTTGATTGATTGATTATTTGTTCCGCATCATTCACCTGGAAAATTCTTCTCAAGCAGCAGCTTCAATTAATTTGTGTATGCGGCGAGTACATAGAATTTATTTACTGCACATGTATATGGGAATACATATAAATATACAGCAAGTATATAAGAGTTTGTGAAAGCATATATGTATGTCATATATACTAGTTTGTGTGCAAATTAAAAATTTTGCGATGATTGGCTGCAAAATTAATTGATTTAACATTTTCTGCATGCATACTCGCAACATGTATGATGAACTCCAAAGATCAATGAAAATTAACTGTGGATTAAATTCTTTGGTTAGTTTCCCCCTGCTCCGCTTTGCAGCACTCTTTGAATCAACAATTTAACATATCTCTCAAGGCAAGTTTGTTCGTATTAATTGAAGAAAGAAAAAGAAAATTACTAAATATTCGATAATATTGTTCATAGATAGATATGTTTGGGGCGAGCTAATTCAGCTCTGGCACTGCGGCATCTTGTGATCCCTATTGTGCCATACCTTTTCTTTGCTTAAAGCAGTTCGTTTGCTTTAGTTTTTTTCAGATAACATAATATGTTTTCGAGGTTGAGGATCGCAAGGTGTCCTTGAGAGACTATTTCGCTATTTAGGATTCTCTTTCTTATATGGGGAAGAGCTGGACATTCAGTGAGAATATGTCTGGAGGTTTCTTCATCCTCAAGGCATAATCTACATAATGAATCAGTAGTGAGATTCATTTTTTGTAGGTGTTTCTTTAGTTTACATTGTCCAGTTATAATTCCGGTCATCATCTTTAAGTCTTTCTTCCCTAAGTTGATATTGTTAATATTGTTCATACAAAAGTGCATCACCTATATATCGTCACCTAAAATGCAAAATAACGTAACATCTATTTTAATAAGTTTACAGGAGAAGCAAAAAACGATATAAAATTTGAACAACTTGAGATATTGACACGAAATTTTCAAATCACATAACTTGGTTATTTTTGGTGGCAGAAGTTTAAAACTCATAACACACATGTAATATAATGTAGTGAATCGTAATCAATAAAAAACACAATTTCGAATTTTTTGATCATACGTTTTTTTGCATTTTATGTGACGATATATATATGATATATATGACAAGTGGGCAAGTTGAATGTCCACCTAGAGACCAAGTCTAAAAACTTCTGGCAACTGTTCCACTTATTTTTATAAAGAGTTTGTCAACAAGAGGGCAATTGTTTGCATGACCCTTAAATTTTTTATTTGATAAAATTTGAATATTACCTTTCATTATTTAGATTAAAAACAAATTTGAGACTAGGCCACTCATCAGTAGTCTTGCATTACTTTTTTCTGTGATCTACTCAAGCTGCTAAGGTCCTACTTATACTGCCAATATGCGGACAAAGTTACCCAGAAGTTTATTTTGACAGAGAGAACGCTTTTACATTAGTAAATTTTATATTTGATTATAAAATAATATGTTTCAAATGGCCACCTCTGCTTAGCTTGTAAACCTTAAACATTTTTTGTTCGAAATTTTCGATCACTCTATCGCATAATTGGGGCTCTATTTCGGCGATGGCTACTTCAATGTTTGTTTTGAGAGTAAAAATTGCTTGCGGATGGTTAGAGTAGGCCTTATACTTAACATAATCCCAAAGGAAGAAGTCTAATGGTGTTACATCACAAGATCTTGGTGGCCAATTGGTGTTTCCAAAACGTTTAATTACGCGACCAGAGTATTTCGTGCGCAATAACTCGATTGTTTTGGGACTTGTATTGTGCGTAGTACCATCTGTTGAGAGTAGAAGTTATTTGTATCCGTATACTCCATCTCCGATCACCGATTCATCTCCATATCCGATCACAAAAAATTGTTTATCATGTACGAGCGCACTCCATTGATTAAAACGGCTCTTCCGTCATTTTCGAAAAATTACGGCCCTAATTTTTCGGCCACGGTAATTTCATCTGCCACCCCAGAGGTCCCGGTTTGAAACCCGGCAGGGCCAATGTCTTATCATTTGACCTTTTTTCATTTCTTTTCTCATTTCTAATCAATTAAAGTCCTCAATAATTAAACTCTAAAGATTAAAGTAAGACTTTAAAGTAATTATAATCAAACAATTACTAATTTGTAATTATATTTTTACTTTTCAAAGTTATAACTTTGAACCCTATATATAGGGGGGTTGCTTTTTAAATCTTGCGCCTTACAATGAGAAAACATTCGTTAATCAGTCAAATTGCTAACTGATCAAAAACTGACACTCATTTTTTTCTTAATCTGAGTGAACAAGAAGTAATCGTTGGGTGCCAAGTCGGGACTGTAAACGGGTAAGGCGGATGACCCATCAATTCCAAGTTTTCGGTGCTCAAAAACTCTTTTATTTGAGCTGATGTGTGGGAACTCGCATTGACATGGTGGAGGACGATTTTCCTTCGGTGGTGGTTAGATTGTCCAAGCTTTTGATCTGAGACGTAAAAAAAAATAAATAAATAACTGGCCATTTCAGCCGTTGAAAGGACTTCTTTCCCAGCTTCTTATGATCAATTGTGTTGTGCGTGTTATTAAGTTTGTAGACAATTGACCGAGAAACGGACCTACATGTTTAACGCCGACTCCGAACGGCGATGAACAGAATGTTCTTGTTCTCAAGAAGCTTTACATGGCATTTTGATTACTCTCTGAGGTTTGCCATTGTCTGCAGAGAGGTGGCGGCCGTACAGAAAAATCATTTTAATTCAAATAATTTTCTGTCTCTGCTGGGGTTCGAACCCTAGTCTCCAGGTTCGTTGACATAGCGGCCACGCACTTTAACCAACTACGCCACGGGCGCCACACATCTGAGACGTAGTTGAACTATATTCCTACATCTACATCCTACATCCTACATCCTACATCTTTTATCTTTCAGGGATTCAGCATGAACTCCAATGATATTAGGATTGAGACAAAACGAAGAAAACTTTTGTCAACAGGTGTTACTTTTGGCTCAGTAGACAATTGAGATGCAGAGCCCCCTATCGACGAAAAAAAATTTAATCCCATTAACATTCAGGTTTGCAAACAGATAAAAAAGTTGAGTTTTGCAGTGTAAAAAATGTCTAAATTGTGTGTTGATAAACGGAGGCATTTCAACAGTGTTCTAGAACAATTATATCAAATACATGAATTGATGCAATCTTAAATTGAAGGCGTAAAATCGAATACAGAAAAAAAAATTACAATTTTAAGTTTGGAAATTAGTATCTTAATAACTTCCATTTGCCGACGAAGCCCTTGATATATTTAGAATTGAACATAAGGTTTTTTAATGTAGGTATTCTAAAGCATCGTATTATGTCGAACGGTAGATGCAAAATAGTTGTAAATAAATCTAAAAATCGGCGGCCTCGGTAGTCGAGTAGGTAGCGTGCTCGACTGCTATCTCAGAGGTCTCGGGTTCGATTCCCGGCCAGGCCATGGTCAACTGAAATTGAAAATTCCAAGGCAGACTTAACTGTATAGGTATTCCACCTGAAATCTTTGGTTCAAAGCTAAAAAAAAATAAAAAAAAATAAATCTGAAGACACGAATTATGCACCTTGTATCTTAAATTATACCGATTTCAAATCTTCTTCTAATCTTTAGTAAAGTAGTCATTGTAATTCATGAATTCCGGTGTCGTTCACAATATCATGTCTCCGCTTTTGATGTGAACTCTGTTTGCTATACGTAATAGCTCTTTTAACTCTTATTTGATACCATAACTCGATCGTGTTAATTGTCTTTATGATATGTAATATCCATAATACATTTCATTTGACAATCAACTAGAAAACAGTTACAGTTACATACATTTCAAATTATAAACATAATACCGTTTATGATATTGTTTCATTATTAAATTTTTCAAATACGCTTATTTATCGCTTTTTACTAGACTTCAGCTTATACCGTTTTCCATTCGCTTGGCTCACTAGATACCGTTTTTTCTTCATTTCTTTTTTATCGTATCTTTTAAATAACATTATTAATTTTGTCACGCAGAACACTTAAGATGCTTTATTAACTTTCCAAACAAGGCATTTCTGCTGCTCTGTGCCAAACAGTCGGAAGCCGTAGGTCGTCTGTTTGTCTTTTGAATATGCATTTATTGCTGTTTGAACAATCTACATTTGAAGACGAAAACGAACAAGAAGTAGAGGAAATCGAAGAAGATGCGTGGCTAACAAAACGTTTTATTGAAACATTATAATGAGGTGTGAATCAATGGATTCCCCAAACGAATAATTAATTATGTAACATAACGGTTCAGCAGCAGGTGTTTAACCTTGACAAACACAAGCATTAGATGGGCTGAATCTGAATAGTGGGGATTTTATTTTAAGCCATTTCTTGATGTGTTAGTTAAAATCTCCTTCTAGTAAATAGTTAACATTTCTCCTTTTTATGTCATTTGCAGTCCCAAGTTCTTAGACACAACGACCTCTATGTACTACTTTTTAGCCTTGTACTTATGCTACCCGCACGGTTTTTTTTTTATTGTAACACTTGAGTTCGTTAATTAAGTGGAGTCCTTTGGTTAATTACACCCGCTCGTTGGTCCCCTCAACTTCCTCTCCACCACAAACAACGAACTTAGCTTGCTACCAACTGCTGCCATGATAATTGCGAACACTACGAAGTTGGCTGCAAGAGCACAAAATTCGCATATTATTCAACGACTCTTATCTTAATGAGTTTTTATGCATCTAATTAAATAAATTGCGCTCCTGTCGCAGCAATCCCCGACTCGAGGATTCAGTCGACGTCGCAGGCGGTAATGAAGACGATGACTGTGATGATGATGATGCCGATGACGTTAAGGAAGATTTCATTGTTATACCTTCTGGCGTTGATGCTGTTGTTGTTTATGTTGTCGTTGTTTCAAATTACTTTACAAATAATGCAAAAAAAAAAAATGATCGTCTTATGCAGACATGTTTAAAATTTAATTATTTTGTGCAGACAACTTTATATATATAATCATTTCAGTAGATATAAAACATCTTAAAACAAATTGATCCCATCCATCGAGGCACAGAGTGTAATAAAACCAGTGTAGTGTCCGGACTGTACAACTTAAATATACACATTATTTCTAAGCTCGATGGTGTAAAAATGTTCAATAATATTAATTTTAATAATTAAACGAATCTTGAAATACGGTCAAAGTGGCCCATTGAAGTTTCTTGCTGGAGCCAGGTTTTAACGAAAAAAAACATTACATGAGAGCGGAAGACAGATAATGAGAGCTGCTAAACTCTTGTAGAGCATACATCTCTTGCATGTACAAATAGAGAGCGATGAGATGGAATTTCGAGCGGGAGGAATTATTTTTTTTTGGACATCATAGCCGCAAAAGATGTGTAATGGTCCAGAGATCGATAACCATAGATTAACTGGTGAACTCGAGTTTGGGACTCTACCGCAAATTCTGATGAGTGAACACTCCGCAACAAAAAGATAGCACATACACTCAGAAAAAAACCCATATCTTTTCTCCATAAAAAATCTTTATTTTTGATAATAGCAATTTTCTCTTTTTCAAATAAAATTTCCTACAATTAGAATAAATTTTCACATATTCGAAATAATATTTCTTCACTAATAGGAAATGAAAATATTTCAAGCCTCTAATAATGATAAGTATTTTTCTCGCACTAAAAAATTCTCATTTATAGATAAAAAATTCTCATTTATAGATAAAAATTTCTAGAAAATTAAAAGTTTTCTCTATTATAGATAAACAATTCACTACGCGAAATATTTTCTTCAATAAAAACATATATGTAATTTCTCAAATATAAAAGTCTTTTTCTCTAAGAACGATATATTTTTGTTATATTTCTCTTTTTCATGGAAGCTTTTTACCATTTTTAGAGAATTTTTGGTATCACAATTAGAGAAAAGCATTTTCTGGAGCAAACTCTATACCATTTTTCTCTAAATATGATGCCTTTTTTATCATATTCCGAGAGACTTTTTTCTGAGTGTATGTACATTTTTGAATTTTTATGGTATATGATCAAACTAAAACATTTTTTTAACATAAAATAAATTTGTTTTAATAGGAAAAGTGAGAAAGATTCGACTAACGAACTCACTGTTCAGAACAAAACAAAAACATTTGGATTGATACGACAAAATGATTATTATCTTGTTGGAATATCATTGAACTTTCGGTAGGGGGTAAGACTAGGTTCTGAACCGAGTTTTGTTTTTGGACTCTAACTTTTCACAGAATAAAGATTTCGAATAATCTAATTTTAATATTTAATATTTTTTTGCAGAAAGATTAGCCTTTTGATTCAAATTTAACTCTATTCTGCCAATTTTCTAAAGCCGTGATTTTTGGCTTCCAAAAAAGTGGCTGGGTTGTGAACCATCTGGTAAATCCCAATAAAAGTCGGAAAATACGAAGTAAAACACCAATTATATTATAACTAGTGACCACCGGTGCGCGTTGCTGCCCCCAGCAACTATAATAACATAATCTATATAAAGAAGAGGCAGAATTAAGTGAAATGTGAGCGGAAAATTGCAATAAAAAAAACTTGTATGTATCTTGGTTGCTAGCGTTCAGCGCGAGCGGCTTGTGAAAGCTTTATATATTTTCTGACTTTCATTTTGTTGTTAACAGACGCTCTATTAAGAAGAGACAGAAGAGAGCTAAATGTGAGCAGCGAATGGTTTTGCTCTGAGTTTGATAACGTTGTTCTCAGCTGCTCTGTTAATAAAAGAAAAACCAACATAACAACAACAATTATATGCAATTATATGCAAACTTTAATAAGCCATAACTTCAAAAATATAAATTTTTAAGAAATAAAAAGTCCAGTTTGCACATCTACAGGTCTAAACCTATCAAACCATACTAAATTTATTAAAATTGGAGTTTTACTTAAAAAGCCTTATGCCGGACAAAATTTGGGTTTGCATAATATATATAAGATAAGTTGAGATTGTATTTATTAAGAAGGCCTCAAGAGGCAAAACAAGTAAGAATAACGCCACTAAGGCTAAAATCGTAATGAATGGAACTGTTCAATTACAACTTTCTTCATCTTCATCCAAATCGGTGTTGCAATATTTGCATGTGAAATACGAACGTCTTTCCATATTTGCGCACTTCAAGTGATTAGGCCGGCCACATGTGTGTCATTCGATGGAGTTTTTGGGTGTCAGTTCTTTCGGCAAAAACCTCACACAAATGGTGAAAATTTCAACGTAACCGAATATTGGCTTGTAAAATAGAATCAGAACACTATATTAATATGCATTACATTCACCTTTTTGGAATAAAGTCACTCACTTGGATAGCACTTTGAAGAAAATAAAAAAGTTCTCGCAGTCGATTTTCAACACGATGTCTGTCGCTGACACAAGCAATACATCTGTACAGTTCGGTGTAATGTAACTGCAAAAATTGTTGTAAATTGTCATATCAAAAGTCAAATTTAGCAGTTGAAAGATCAATTAGGAAAGAAAAAAAGTAATGTTTCACAACCCACACCGATTCACAACCCAGCGCTCTCCCCTAATAGTCTAAGAGCGAGTGGCCGGGAGACTTACGGTATTTTAACAAACCATATATTTTCTAAATTTAATCTCTTATACCTGTCATACATGAGATGGGGTCTCTTAAGTCTGGCCGGCGGTTCCTGTAGAGCCACTCAGGTACGGAATGTGTAAAAATACGACCAAATTTCACGTTATATAAACAAGGCTGTCACTAAAAAAATTTAAAATATTATATTATTGTTATTGAAAAATAACAATGGCAGACAGCTATCGCGGTTCCAAACTCATGGCAGACACCCTTAAAAACCTTAAAAATAATTAAAAATTTACGGTATTTTAACAAAACTAAAATTTATATATATTGTTAATATTAATATTTTAATCCTATATTGATACTAATAAAAAATTTCATAAATTACACGAAATTCTGAGAAATTTGCACTAAAAGTTGAAATTTATTAGTTTTTACCGATTGATTCCATTTACACATGAGCACAGCTCAGGAACGGTCAATGAGGTTTGTTGATGTACCATTAGAAAGGTGATTTCAGTGACTTTTCAATTAGCTTTAAACTAAAGAGTGATTTTTTAAGTGCCTGATAACTTTTTTTTTAAAAAAAACGCATAAAATTTGCAAAATATCATCGGTTCTTTATTTGAAACGTTAGATTGGTCCATGACATTTACTTTTTGAAGATAATTTCATTTAAATGTTGACCGCGGCTGCGTCTTAGGTGGTCCGTTCGGAAAGTCCAATTTTGGGCAACTTTTTCGAGCATTTCGGCCGGAATAGCCCGAATTTCTTCGGAAATGTTGTCTTCCAAAGCTGGAATAGTTGCTAGCTTATTTCTGTAGACTTTAGACTTGACGTAGCCCCACAAAAAATAGTCTAAAGGCGTCAAATCGCATGATCTTGGTGGCCAACTTACCGGTCCATTTCTTGAGATTAATTGTTCTCCGAAGTTTTCCCTCAAAATGGCCATAGAATCGCGAGATGTGTGGCATGTAGCGCCATCTTGTTGAAACCACATGTCAACCAAGTTCAGTTCTTCCATTTTTGGCAACAAAAAGTTTGTTAGCATCGAACGATAGCGATCACCATTCACCGTAACGTTGCGTCCAACAGCATCTTTGAAAAAATACGGTCCAATGATTCCACCAGCGTACAAACCACACCAAACAGTGCATTTTTCGGGATGCATGGCCAGTTCTTGAACGGCTTCTGGTTGCTCTTCACTCCAAATGCGGCAATTTTGCTTATTTACGTAGCCATTCAACCAGAAATGAGCCTCATCGCTGAACAAAATTTGTCGATAAAACACATTTCGAACCGAACACTGATTTTGGTAATAAAATTCAATGATTTGCAAGCGTTGCTCGTTAGTAAGTCTATTCATGATGAAATGTCAAAGCATACTGAGCATCTTTCTCTTTGACACCATGTCTGAAATCCCACGTGATCTGTCAAATACTAATGTATGAAAATCATAACCTCAAAAAAATCACCCATTATAATAGTGACCCACTGTTGACAATAACGTTGCGAATCTTGCAAATTCATTCGTGTAGAAACAAACTTGATATCAGTCCTTCCACAATAGCTAAATTCCGCCCTATCAGATGCACTTCTTGAGAATGGCTGAAATTTAAAGAGAACAAAATTTATCTGAAGTTTAAGGTCCACTACCTCCACAGCCGTGCTTTAGTTTTTTCGAAGTGGAGGATGTTAATTACTTGATGACGTCACTTTGTATGGGGTCATATCGTTGCTTGTATGACTAATTAACGTATGTGAGTGTTTTCAATTGTTCGGGAGAGCACTATTCCGCTTTTCGCTTATGTATTTTTATGTGTAATATACTACTCAAAGCCATCTACGTTTTTTAGCCTAACTGTGTCATGAATTGTTATAACATTTTCTGACATGATGCAGTATGTATAAAGAAATATATTGGCATCTCTAACTCAATTTCGCAAAAATGTAAGTTACGTCAGTTAGTCATACGAGCGACAATATGAGGGTTTTCATGCAATTTCGTCAAATTCAAACTGAGAGTAAATTTAAAATATCAAAGCTTGCGTGTAAAATATCAAGTCAATACATACATTTTTGTGGAATTTATGATGGCGCCACTTTGTACGAGTGATAGGTGAAGTTTTCCATGGATTTTGCCAAATTTTCAACTCTGAAATCATATTCATAATCAAAGCTCATACATATGATTTCAAATTATGAGATGAGATGAACCGCATCTTCCTCATTCTTATAAGATTTAAAGAAGTTTTTACTAAGTCCAATAAAGATACAAAATTTGTTAGCCAATTTTGCAAAAAAAAAAATTAACAGAGCATCTAGAAAGTTCAGTTCAATATAAGATATACTGTAGGATTTTTCAGGGGCATAGTTAAAAGAAGATGCCATAGTTCCCGATTACATTTCCAAAAACAATAATTTATCATCATCTCTCAAGTAACCATGCTCACGAGTTTTGCAACTCTTGATTTAAGTTTGCCCTAATTCATTTATAAACTTTACGAAAATGCTTTTACTTTCACTTTTCAAAAGCTCAGTTATATCTGTCTAACAATGCACACACACACAGCTAAGCCCACAAGCTGTCAACTGCAGCTCTGAAGGCAAAAAACACATCCTAACAAGGCAGACACACTTTGTGCAATTTTGTGCAAACGCTTCCATCGCACACATTGTCCTGTTTTATACACTCCTGCTTGAGACAAGCGAACGTTCTGAATTTACTCAAAGTAGTAACCTCAAATGCAGCATATTTCATAACACTTCCGTTTTGCATTACATGTGCGCTTGCTTAACAACAATTCATAAGCGTGAGCTCGAAGTCGACAAGCAAACTTCCAAACACGAGTATAAGCCTGCATTCAACGCACCGTCTGCCGCAAAGCTTCACGCAATTCATCTCACAACCTCACAGGTTTTAATGATAATCTCATGAATTATGAGTTTTTAAATAATTTTGGCGTGCAAATTTCTTGCGTATGTGTGTGTGTGTGTGGTTGAGGTAGTGTATCTGATGCGAAGAGGACATCCAACGCCAACAGTCTAGCTGCTGCTACAAAAGGATTATCCTTTGTTCTTCATCTTGATTTGGGCGGAATTTGAGGGATGCACTATGCAATGTTCATTTTAGGCATATCAAGCACATTGCTTATTGGTAACCCTAGTAACCGTCCTTTACCGTCAACTGATATTAAACACTGCAATAATTCACGAGTTTAAACAAAGACAAGCTCTAAAGTAATGTGCTACAAGTTAACACCAAGTCACGACTATGGCTGAGTATTCTTATCGGAGCCGTTTGTGGCGAATGTTACTCGACTGGAAGCCCTTGTAAGTGTCCGAGAAAAATAATTTAAACGTTAATATGTTGATCCTGATGCTCCGTTGATCTCTGCGCTACTGCATCTTTGCATCTTTTCTTGCAACTGAACTCTGCTGTTGTTGCTTATCAAGTGTTAAGTGTGTGACTTAATTTGGTGGCATAATGCTGATTTAACATCAATTCTGTGTCAGCTTCTGTTGCTCGCCCAGGGCGTTCTCGAATAAATACTCCCACGAACAAGCTTCCCACAGTTGCAGCTAAGCACGCAGACAAGAAGATTGCGAAATCAGTACGGGTAATGATAATTGCTAATTGTGAGGGAGAATCCAAACATTTTGGGAGACTTGCGTGTCAGTCTGCATTGCATGTGGAGTGTTTAACTTTCATTCAAGTGCGAAGTTTGGCACCCAATTCAAAAATCAAACATACCAAACAGACAAGCAGCACCAAACATCAACAAACTATTGCCTCGGGGATCAAAACTGGCAAACCGATTGACGCACAATTACAAGCAGCTTTCCTAATTATGTAATTGCTCAGGCGTACCTTGCCAACTGCACGCTGCGGTGCTTGCATTTGTCAGATTCAGTCGTGGGAACGACAACCGACCAAAGGCAAGGCTCAGAGGATATCCGTGTGCTGTTTATATTGCTCTTCACTACTGAGCATTAGTGTCATGAACATCTGCTGCTGAATGATGATTGCGATTCCCCTTTCAATTGAACCGCAAGTACGTGTAATCCTGCGGGAAGCCCATGCGCAGCCCACCTTATTTATTTGCGTCCGATCTGCTGACTGGTGTATATGCTGTGTTGTGCTTTGCTAAAATCTGCCCATAATTTCACCCCTGTGGACAGAATTGAGTAGCAGTTGTACGCGCCACATGCCTGCGTTTTTGCAACTGAACCGAACTATTCAACTCATCACACAAATCAAGCACGCAACGGGCAATCAAATCAAATAAAATTAAAATCCACTTTGAGTCTATTAAACATTCCAAGTGTTGCACAGAGCGGACGGTTGTTTGTTGAGACGGACGCACAGGCGGAGCAGATTACTGCGCATGCACGTCAGATTAATTGACGCGGAGTCAACGACATGTCAATCAAACGATGTCCGTTGTTGGCATAGGTAGTACCGCTGTCAGTCGCATTTGAATCAAGCCTCAGTAGCCATTTTGGCGAACGGAAATTGACGCCATTTCTAATTCGAGTAATCACCAATGCTTGCACTGCGCATCTCCACGGATATCATTGACTTGAATACACTTTCAGATGCTCCAGTTATATTTAGCTGAACGCCATTTTAACTAAGCAACCCCCAACTTCAAGCATCGACAGACTCCAAGCATCCGTAAAACAATGCAGACAGGGACTGTTGAACTGCATCCATGATGCCACACTGCTTTATAAAGTGTCTGTCATACGATTACTTTCATACAAATTGCGGCAAAACTATGAGGATTTTTTGTGAACGTAAACTGACTGTTTACGATCGGGCTTCCTTCAAGATAAGGAATTGAAATATTCCTTAGTACAATTTTCTAGTTGCTTAACCTTCTAGAGAGCCAACGAGGCCATAGTTTATATAAATGCAGTAGATTAAGAAATTTTATGAATATGAGTGATATGGGAAAAAGTCCAAACTACCAAATAAAGCTTTTTATTTCTTTAATGACTTATTAAAGCTTCCGAAAACTAATTTATGTAAGTTATAGTTTAGTCTTCAACATCCATAGTCATCGAAATACAACATAATGAAAACTTTTGTCTCGTTGCCTGTTAATAATAACAATAAAAACGTAAAGCTCTAAAAAGTTTTCATCGTTTTATATAGTTAAAATTTCCGTAAGTGTTATGAGATTTAGTAATAATCAGAGATAAAGAGATTGGAAACTTCGGCAAAAAGGAGATAGCCATATGCTAAAATGCAGTAAATACTAATGCAAATGTTATAAATGTGTTAGTAAAATTTCATGACAAACTCACCCCTCTCGATGGATTCTCGATGAATTCACCCCTCAGGATGGACATGAGCGCTGGTGAATATCTCACTTTCGACAGCTAAGCCACCACTTTACACATAGGGAAAAGCTAGCCTACAATGTTTGTTCAAACAAATTCATGCATTTAAAAATTAGAACAGAGTTTTTAAAACAAAGATATAGCTGTTCTTGAAAGAAATTGAATTATGTTTTTCTGTTAACAACAGCACTTGTAAATAGAACAATTTTTTTCATTTTAAATTCAATTTTTTTCTATCAAAAATATTTTTGTCTATTATCAAAGTAACTCCACAAATTAGATAGACAAAACTAATATTTCTATGTTAACAAAAGTTCTTTATCGACTATTATTAACAATATTCTTGCTCAGCTAAAAACAATTTTCTTTTAAATATGGAAGACTTTTTTGGGTGTAATACCTATTTTTGACAAATATGAGGTGAACTCACATACACAATACGTGATTGCAAAAAAAACTGAAGAACAAGCATTTTTATCTGTCAAAATCAACAGAATTCACAATAGAAACGAAGTTTCCCATCTCATTATCTCTGGTAATAATGCTCATTTCTATCAAGTATGTACTGTTTAGCCGAGTCGTTCTTGGATGCTCCCGGCAGATATATATTTTTTTTCTCGAATTTTGAAGTTTTATTAAATCTTTTGAAGGTAAAACAATACATAGTTTGTTCTTTAGCCCTTATGCTCTTATAATGCATTATTGTAAGCAGAAAGTGATTGCGTAACATTATTTCTTTAAAAAATGCTCAATAAGACTAGGTTAAGTAAAGTAAGGTTAAGTCGGAGGAATAAGATAAATTGTACTTTAAATTTAAAATAATATGAATTTCTCATAAATTTTTTTGGCTCAAAGATTTCGGCCTCGGTTGCCTATTAACATTATAATAACTTTCTCATTACACTACATTTTAAACCGGTAAATATTAAGAAGCTTGAGAACGAACCTAAAGCTGATAAATTAGGAACTCCGCTGGTTAGGATTAGGAAGACATCCCACTGACCATATAACTAATCTGGTAAGGATTTTTGCTTGAATTTATTAATCAACAATAAAAAAGTGTTTTTTTTTTTTTGACAAGTTTTAACAGGTTTAAGGGGACTATATACCCAGAGACCGAAAAAAATGTCATGTTTGTGAATTTTTTTAAGGAAACCTAAGGGATATTTTTAAATGAGGGTTTTTATAACTACACATTCAAGAGTATGTTTAGTTTTTTTTTTATTAAAAAAAAAAATTGAATATTAAGGTAGATAGAGCGTTTTTTATAGACCGCTGTGAAAAAAAGGTGAAATGCGGTGACCAAGATTGCCCCTCCTAAATTCATCTGAAACAAAACTACTTAAAACTCGTACTTATCATAGCCGTTATTGAAAATATTGATTTTTTAAAAAATGGCGGACTTCTGAACGTAATTTAACGATTTTCGACAAAAAATTAGTCATTAGGGGTATTCACACCGGACTCGTTAGTTTGTTAGTTGTTACTTGTTATTTTTTTACATGCACTTTGTTTTTGTAAAATTATTGAACTATAGAACTACCGAGTAACAAAGTAACAACTTAGCAACCCTGATAATTTTTTCGTTAGCTAGTTGGCAAAATACAAACAGCTGTTCCATATTTTTAATTGCATGAAATTTAAATGCATTAAAAATAAAACCCAACGCATATTAAATTTAAGTTTTTGTTGAAAAGTAAGTATTTCATAAATAAACTAATTTTTTTCTCTGTTCTTTCCACTTTTTACTTATAACTTTTCAGCAATTGTAATTTACGAAAAGCAAAATCAGGTGTTATTCAACTATAATTACCAGGCTCACGAGATTAAACAAAAGGGTGTGTTCACAGTTAACAAATTTTACGAAGTAACAACTAACCAAATAACAAACTAAGGATTTCGGTGCTAATACCCCTATTATTTTGCCTATAACTAATGAACGAAGCTACGGGAAAAAAATCCTATGACAAAGACGAGATTATTACGAATAAAATAAGCCTGCAAAAAATCAGAACGATCGGTTCACTGAGTTTTGAGAAATCTTGGTCACCGACTTTGAAAACATGGTTTCGAGAAAAACGCGTTTGAAAATAAGGGCCAGCACTGCGCGCTCTAGAAGGCAATTCACTGACTTGGCTATAACTTTGTTATTTTTGGAGATATAGACTTGAAATTTTAACCACATATATTTGAGACTTGAAACTTTAAGAAAGTTCAAAAAAAATTTTTGAAAGAAAAGTTCTGGGTACCCCCCTTAAACCAGTGTGCTAATTATTTGACAAACCTTCAACAAACCTACATGGTTTAGAAAAGTAAATCTAGTAAACTTAAGTGTAAACTAAGTAAAACAGAGAAAAATGGTTAAGGTTATTCTATATCTTTTATATCTTAAATTCAATATTGATTCCAATTGTAATTTAAAGAACATGACTAAAAGTATAATATAGTCATATATCTATAATAGAATATATTTTCAAATTTTGCTAATTGAGAATTAATGGTCGATATGTGGATCCATTTTTGTTCAGTTTGAATAGAAAAATGTTTATTTGTTTTTAATTTTTAACCGGTAATAGGGCAGTGTGCGTCATAAAAAGGAGAAACAAACTGCTGCAATGTTTCCTGCAAAACTGCAAACTACGTGACATCACGCTAGGTTTCCCGTCTGGATATTTGTGGCAAGCACAGATTTTGAGTAGCTTGTTTCTGCATTGCTTCTCCAACTGCTCTTCACATAATCGTTGTCAACACATGATGGTAAAGAATATACATTAAATTATAAACACTCGCACA